>QNUK01000094.1:1697500-2015852 GCA_013621035.1 Clarias magur | reverse complement strand
TGCGTGGGATTATTAATTAAGGAACTTAAAAGGAAACCAAAAGAAAGCTGAAAACCCAAAATGAACGCGATAATGAACAGGGCTCTGGAAACTAAAAATTATAACTAAAACTATATCCTCTCGGGGCCGCCCTTACTGAGGATTTATGAGAGAGAGTTTGTGTCTTTTGTGCTTTGCACTATTAATGTAAACTGACGCTCTCTCTCTCGCCGGTGTCTTAGACAGGCAGAGGCTTTCTGTCCGTCTTTCTTTTTGCAAGCCGCTGGAACTGGGAAATGCTGCGGCGCCCTTAAGGAGACCAACGAGATGGCAGAAGGGAGCAGGCTAACTGGAATGCCTAGAGCCGCTGCTAGTCTCCCATCAATAAAATTTCCCGTGGCCCCCAAATCAATCGCCAGATCCCGGTCCCTGAGCGTGTAGCTTGAAAGAAGAGCCCTGCATGACGAGGTCTTGACTTTTGGTTTGAACTTGACCCTTCCCTCCTGGGGGTGACCCCGTCTGTGGCTTGCCGCACCACAGGCGTCGCTTGCCCGCTGGAGGCCCCATGGGGCACTATCTGCATGGGTTTCCCATGTCTTCCAGCTCAAGTTCTAACTCAGGCTCAAAATCAGGGACCAGATATGAAGCCTCAGGCTTTATCTCCATGAGGAGAGGTGAAACTTCGCACCTATAACTGGGGGAACAACCGGCTAGACGCTCGAAGTGGCTTTTGCGGGGTGGAGGATATGTTCCCTGTCTGGAGCTGCAGGAAATGCCTGATGCTTATGAAGACGGTTATCCATCCGGATGGCAAGCCTATAAAACTCCTTCAGATCCAGTGGAGGATCACGTATGGCTAGCTTATCCTTTATCACCAGGATACAGTAAGTAATGTGTCCAAAATGTGTCTTACTAGTGTCCAAATCCAGGGGAGGCTTAAACATCAAATCAACATGATCATGGAACTAAGTATTCTGGTTTTAAATCACATCACTCTTTAAAACTGTAGGACCAGGTGCCATTTTACTGTATCCACACCAGAACGTGTTGCTTTTGTGGCTGAATATGCACAAATCCGCAAGTATGCAGGTTTGTTTTATACAGATATGAATGTTGTTTACTTTCTTACAGCATGTTTGAGGGTTGTGGTGTAAATTTCCAAATTGAATATTTTGAACATGTAGGTAGTCTCCTCTGTGTGAGCATGGTGGAGGGGTTACCTGTTTAAGCATTCGAGCATGGTCATTAGAGCGGCCGCTGTTTTGAAGCTCCAGTTCTTTGTTCCTGATGTTGAGACGACTCAGTTGAGACCTCAGATCCTCCACTTCAGCAGATACCCGTACTTGAGAGGAGCTTTGGTTCAACAGTTCTTCTAAACAGTAACGAAGACATCTCAGTATTTTTCATCATTTTGAGAGAGACACAAAAAGACACTTCTTAAGATAAGAATTCACAAACTTTTTTGGTCGATGACCCCATTTTAAGGGCCTAAAACTGGGACCTATTAATAAGCAGGTTTATGTTTAGCATTTGAATATGCAGTGAGGCTCAATTTTTTTATATTTAATTTTAATTTTGAGTAAATTACTAATCATACATCTGGGATATGGGGTAGGGTGGAGAAAAAACATCCAAACATATGAATATTGTTTAGGATCTTATGGCCCTTAATTTAGCAAAACATTTGAAGTCTCCCAAAAGCATGTGAGAAAATGCGGATTTGATGAAGCAAAACCTGAACTTTTTTGGCCAAAGTCCCAAAAGGTATTTTTGGCGCAAGAACAACACTGCACATGACCAAAAGAACACCATAACCACACTGAGGCATAGTAATGGTAGCATCATGCTTCGGGGCTGTTTTTCTTCAGTTGGACCTCGGGCCTTAAGACAAGGTGGAGGGAATTATGAACAGTTTCAAATATCAGTCAATGCTGGCAGAAAACCTTCAGGCTTCTGCTAGAAAGTTGAAAATGAAGAGAAACTGACCCAAAGGATACAGTTGTGGCCAAAAGTTTTGAGAATTACATAAATATTGGAAATTGGAAAAGTTGCTGTTTAAGTTTTTATAATAGCAATTTGCATATACTCCAGAATGTTATGAAAAGTGATCAGGTGAATTGCATAGTCCTTCTTTGGCATGAAAAGTAACTTAATCCCGAAAAAAAAAACTTTCCACTGCATTTCATTGCTGTCATTAAAGGACCTGCTGATATGATTTAAGTAATCATCTTGTTAACTCAGGTGAGAATGTTGACGAGCACAAGGCTGGAGATCATTATGTCAGGCTGATTGGGTTAGAATGGCAGACTTGACATGTTAAAAGGAGGGTGATGCTTGAAATCATTGTTCTTTCATTGTTAACCATGGTGACCTGCAAAGAAACGCGCGTAGCCATCATTGCGTTACATAAAAATGGCTTCACAGGCAAGGATATTGTGGCTACTAAGATTGCACCTAAATCACCAATTTATATGATCATCAAGAATGTCAAGGAAAGAGGTTCAATTCTTGTTAAGAAGGCTTCAGGGCTTCCAAGAAAGTCCAGCAAGCGCCAGGATCGTCTCCTGAAGAGGATTCAGCTGCGGGATCGGAGTGCCACCAGTGCAGAGCTTGCTCAGGAATGGCAGCAGGCAGGTGTGAGCGGATCTGCACCCACAGTGAGGTGAAGACTTTTGGAAGATGGCCTGCTGTCAAGAAGGGCAGCAAAGAAGCCACTTCTCTCCAAAAAAAACATCAGGGACAGACTGATCTTCAGCAAAAAGTATGGCAAATGGACTGCAGAGGACTGGGGCAAACGTTGAAACTTTGGGTCCATGGCCTGGAAACTCCCCAGATCTTAATCCCATTGAGAACTTGTGGTCAATCCTCAAGAGGCAGGTGGACAAACAAAAACCCACTAATTCTGACAAACTCCAAGAAGTGATTATGAAAGAATGGGTTGCTATCAGTCAGGATTTGGCCCAGAAGTTGATTGAGAGCAGCCCAGTCGAATTGCAGAGGTCCTGAAAAAGAAGGGCCAACACTGCAAATACTGACTCTTTGCATAAATGGCATGTAATTGTCAATAAAAGCCTTTGAAACGTATGAATTATATTTCACGTAATTATATGTCAGTACATCACAGAAACAACTGAAACAAAGATCTAAAAGCAGTTTAGCAGCAAACTTTGTGAAAACTAATATTTGTGTCATTCTCAAAACTTTTGGCCACGACTGTACATCCAAATTAACACACCAAAAAAAGATTTAGGTTTTGGTATGGCCCAGCCAGAGCCCAGACCTGAATTGGATTGAAATTGGAACTGAAGAGGGCTGTGCATGGGAGATGCCCTTGGATTCAGATGTAGAGTGTTTTTTGCAAAGAGTGGGCAAGTCAAGTTGTGCCATGCTGTTACACTCCTACCGAAAAAGATTGAGTGCTGTAATAAAATCAGAAGGTGCTTCCTGCCACTAAATGGTTTCAGTTTATTTCTTAATTGAGCTGTACAGGTTATAGGTCACATTAAAGTTGGAAAAGGTTTTGTAGTGATTTATCTTGATTAGAGCTTTTTAACAGGTGTTTTTATATCCTCAGTATCAACTATGCTCCTCATCATTTTGCAAGACTCTCTCCTCTCCATAATTATCCCCTAAAAAATACTTCAAGATCTGTGCAAAACAAGAATTGCATCCATCAGAAAAAGGTACATCTAGTCTGTGGCTAGTATAACCAATATAACCTTCTCCATTCTTTCAACAACAAAAACTTCAACTTGCTGTAAACAATCAGTTTTACAATGTGGCCTTAAAGTGGTACATGCGATATAAAGATACATTCACATTAAAAGCCACATTGTTCAGCTCCAGGTTCTGGTCAGATTTTACTGTTCACATTTATAATAACAAGTGAGTTTTATCTGACTGAAATGATGTTGCATAACGATATGGCTCTTTTTTCACCATCTAGGAATTTTGCTCTGAAGGACAGCAAGCAGTTAGTAGTATGTTTGATAGTTGTCCAGAAAAAGAAAAGAAGGACAAGGCGCCTTGCTTTCACTGTTTAAACAGCTATGGCTAGTACTGCTATGAAATCCCTGTGCTGCCAGTGGAGAGTGATGATAGCAGTCATGCATGCATGTCCAGAGGCAAAATGTTTCATGAATTCCTATTGGACTGTCATACAAGCTGCATGACCACATATGGCTAAACATTCGATTTAGGAGCACATGAAAAAAAGAGGCTCAGATGCAATCTGAAAAACATCAGATTTGTGCATTCAGACAGCCCAAAAAAATCTAATCTGTCATGTTATGGTAAAAAATTGGATTTGAGGCTCATCAGGCTGGTAATATGCGTCTAGCCTAATCTGTCCATGTAGCCGTTACTAAAAAGATTCATGCTGCCAAATCAGCAAACTGTCATCAGTCCTTATTCTTTTTAACCTCACAGCAGCTTTTGACAATCAATCACAAGACTTTCCATTCTCACAGCATGTAGTGGTTTGCTTCTGATTTTTATTACTTTATATTGCCACATTAAAAACTGGGCAGAGAACATTTTATATCCTGGTGCCTTATTCCCCACCACTGCAGAATGATTTGATAGAAAATTAATCAAAATTATTTTGACCACTTTTTTAATAAATGCTAATCCTAACAGATCAGCTTTATACTCTGAAAATAAATTTTATTGTGAGGACTAATTAATGATTTCACTCAGTTCTGATAAAAAAAATCGTATAAAAATATCAAGAGAATATCAAAACCCTTCTTTTAGAGTTGTACATTTATTCCACAACCATTCCAGAGAGCAAATGATAGATAGCGTGTAATTGGTGGGAGGGAGTATGGTATTCCATATGGGTCATGGGCAGGTGCGTCCTTCAATTGGGCACTGACGGCAGAATTTGCCAGTATATTTCCTGTTTTGTACTACAATGTACTCAACACTTGGAAACAACTCCAGATGTTCTCCTTAATTTGTCATAATATAAAAACTGAAGCATGAACCTGCTAATTATCAGTAAACTGTCCAATTATATTTAAACCTGTGAAAATGTAGCGACTATGTATAAATGGTTGTCGTTACAAAGGGGTTAATTCACAGTCTAACAGCATTGCTTCATTTCAAATCCACTGTGATGGTGTGCAGAGCCAAAATGGTGCCAATGTCCAAATACCAACTTCCTAAGGCACAGCAGAAAACCATTCAACTTAATTCTTAATTCTTACCATGTAGCCATGGTAACTATGTATATTTCTACTTAGTCTGCTTTAGAATATCAGCTATGTTTATTTTTCGGTTTCTGGGGTTGAATCCCAAATGGCATTAATTGCTATTAAATAAAAGGTAATGTGCTATGTCTCACACACGTAGTGCCCTTGATTAGGGGTTAGGGAGAGATTTGAGATTCAGCGTTGCGTTAGAAGACAGGTATGTAGTATAAAAGTAGAAACAGTTGGTACATAATACTGGGAATTAAACACTTACAAAAACTACTGGAAAACATTCTGCACACAAATACAACAATCAACATTTATACAGAAATGTTCTGCATGTTTATGGACAGGTCAGCAGAACATGGATGTTGCTTTTTTACTTTTATTTTTTAACCTGTTTACCTGATTTGTTTTGAAGTTCATTTTCTTGCAGCAATAATCGTTCTTTTGCCACAGCTAGCTCCTCCTCGGCTTTCCTAGTTATTCTTTCTGCCTCTGCAACTCGATGATGGCCATTTTCCAGCTGCTCCTCTAGATCCTGATGGAATACGAGAGAAAATAGTACACTTGGTGCCTTTCAGTCAATTGCAAATATAATCCTGTCCATAAGTATTTGGACAGTGGCACAATTTACATAAGTTTTCTTTGCGTCCGTACACCACCACAACTTAACAAGTGGTTAAGGCATTGGACTACGGCTCAGAAGGTCCCAGGTTCAAGTCCCACGACCACTAAGTTGTCCCTGTTGGGCCCTTGAGGAAGGCCCTTAACCCTCAACTGCTTAGATGTATAATGAAATACAAAAAATAGATGAGGGTGTCTGCTAAATGTAATTGAAACAAACTTTCAGCTTTACTTCTGTGAGGTTTAACAAAAAAATATTGCATAAACCATTTTGGAATTAAAAGGACATTTTCCCCTCCATTTCACAGGCCATTCGCACTCAGGTCCTGCCTAAATCTGAAACCTACATGGACATCAGCAAATGCTCAGCTACCTCACTTCGGATGGTTTGCCTGAGTATTACTGCAGACGCCTTTGATTGCTGAGTATTTGTTGGTCTTTTTGCTTTCTGCTTTGTCTTTAAAAAGTAAGTCACCTCATCGACACCTATTTTGACCACATCTTGAAAATTCCTATGGAGAATTACCTGAAATGTCCACCGTGCCTCAATACGCATACAGACGAGCTTTGCCACTTGCTTGTCACTCGGGAGGAAATATACACACACATACACACACACATACATACATACATACATACATACATACATACATACATACATACATACATACATACAGTACACGCAACAAGCACGAAAGTGTCTGAATAAGAACAAAAAGAGGTCAGCTGTAAAATCTCTTCAAGTTGCAATATATTGACTATCTTGTACTATACGGATAAGTCCAATTTAAGACTAATCACAATGTGACAAGTAGAAATTGCAAAGTTAAGCGGGGTTTTAAAGAACTTGGTGAGGTTCGCCGATTAGCCAACAGACGCACCAACAAATTATCCAGTACTGTCAGGATAACATAGATCAATGTTAATACACAATATGATCAAGAAAATATCCCGGCTTTCTCACCCAAAATCGGTGCATGGGCTCGGATTAATGCACTTTTCTCTGCATAGTTTATGCTTCATGCTGTAACTACATTTACATCTGATTCACAGCCACACTGAGGATGCAATATCTCTACCATGTAAACCAACTCAGTCCTGTCAGAAAGAGAATGTCTTTGCTTTCTTCAATATCTGACTGCGTGCTGGTTCCTCATTTGAATTGTCTTCATCTAAAACTTGGGGCTGTATTGGCATAGGATACCAGTACATGGGTACTGGAGCACATCTATGATTGCACACAGGTAAGTGAATTTAATAATTTTGGGAATATTACAATGCAGCAAGACAGATATAGTAGGTGATGTAGTATGTAGTAGGTGATAATTAGTTTGACAGCAAAATATGTAAAAACAGTCAACATTCACACATGCATTCACACACTATGGGCAATTAGCCTAATCTGCATGTCTTTGGACTGAGGGAGGAATCCTGATAAAGCCACCAAGCACAGGGAGAACATATAAACTCCACGCACACAGATCCCAAGGTGGGAATCAAACCCGGATCCTGGAGGTGCATGGTGACAGTGCTAACTTTTTGCTAGTTAGCTAGCAACATATATACATTTCCTGTGATACTGTGAAGAACAGATTTTCTTGCATGGTACTGAACACATGAATATGACCTTACAAATTTGCATGGTATGGGCTTTTCTTAATTGAAAATTGGACTGTTATTCCGGTGCACTCTTGAAGCACAAGAGGGTCTCAATAATCTTTTCTTTTAAAAAATGAACAGTCATGAAAGGGTCAGACAGGTCAAGATTACTCATGGACGAGACACAGGTAGATGAGACACTGTTCTCAGCCTGTGCTCTTATGATGATGATGGTGATGATGACAGCCTCGCATTAGCCCTTCCGTACAAACACACATATATGCACTCCTGTAAATGGGAGGTATATGCATGTTGCACTGGTGCACTTGGTTATAAAATTTAGTCAAACCGTGTCCAGAAATTTAGCAAAAATGTGATTTTATTAGTCTGGAACCCTGTTTACGGACCTACAGACTCACTCACTCACCATGAATGCTGCTTAATCCTGTATTCAGAGACACGGGGGCCTGGAGCCTATCCCAGGTGACTTAGGGCACAAGGCAGGGTACACCCTGGACAGGATGCCAGTCCAACGCAGGGCACACACACATACACTCATTCACACACTACGGCCAATTTGGGAACGCCAATTAATCTAACCTACATGTCTTTGGACTGTGGGAGGAAACCAGAGTACCCGGAGGAAACCGACCAAGCACGGGGAGAACATGCAAACTCCATGTACACAGAGACGGGAATCGAGCCTGGCCGGGAATCCGGAGGTGCAAGGCGACAGTGCACACCACTACACCACCGTGCTGCCCTACAGACCCAACAAGCTATAAAATACTTTTGTGTCTTAGTAAAGTAAGCCATCAATTCAATTCAATTTCATTTTTATAGCGTTTTTAACCATTTTTATCGTCGCAAAGCAGCTTTACACAATCAAAAGAATTATTTAAGTTTGTATGAAATGTGAATGAGTATGAATAAAAAAAAATCATCAAATCATAATTCTTCCACAAAAGTCAGCTACAGTATAATAAGTTTAAGATGTGAAAGTAAAAAGATAAAAAAATGCTGAGGCGTGTGTGCATGTGTGTGTGTGTGTGTGTGTGTCTACCTCTATTCTTGCTTGCAATTTACTACTGTGTCTGCTGCACTCCATCAGTCTCTCCGCCTGTATCTCCAGCTCTGCCTCAGCCTTCTTCAGCTTCTGTTGCAGCAGTGAGTTCTGGAATTTACAGTTCTCTTGCTCTCTCTGCTGCCACTGGCTTATGTGATCTTTGAGGTTTTGCTGTAAAGTTTTTCTTGCCGCTTCCTGCTCTTCCCTTCTTTCCTTCTCTATGACTTCCATTCGGTTCTTCCACTCTTCCTTCTCCATCTTCCACTGTTCTTCTACTTTTTCTTTTTCCTCATCTAGTGTTTGGAGCGCATTTCTCAGTGTGAGTAAACGTTTCTCCCATTCCAGCTCCATTTTCTTCCTTTCTTCTAAATCTCTGCACTGCTCCTCATCTTCTTTCTTCCTCTCTTCTTCTTCTCTTCTCTTAGCATCCTCCTCCTTCTTCCTGTTGTCGTCCCGTACTTGCCGTAAGTGCTGGCATTCTTCTTCGAGTGAGTCCTTTTCCTCCTGGACTTGCTGCAGTAATCTGCACTGGTTGTCTCGTTCCATCTCTAGACTGAGGTAGTTTTGACGGAGTTCTGCAGCCTCTCGGGTTAGCACCGCTATGCGCTCAGCGTTCTCTGTCTCAGCCCTCTGTTCCCGCTCCTCTACCTGAGAAACACATTGAACTTAAATAGATAAACAATACTTCTACATTTATTACACAGATATATACCATATATTTTATTTTATTTCATGTCATTGAAGATGTGGATGTACAATATAGATGTACGTGTTTTTTACCTCTTCTACTGTGGCCTGGAGCCCTAAGATACGGGTCCTAAGGGCAGATGTGGATTCCTCTCCCTCCTCAAACTGACTGGTGCTTGGCTGAATGTTGTCTGCTGTGTCTGTGGTAATATGCAGCAGCATTTGCAAAGTTGCTTCCTGCTCCTCATTCTTGGTGTTAAGAGAATATATTACCTACAAACAAACAGAAAAAATACAGATACTCTGTAAATAATTAAACTCACTTTGAAGTAATCTGCCACTTTTCCTCATGTTTCTCTTGACGTATAAATTCTACTACTATATGACAATTGAACAGAAAAACCTGATAAATGTTGTTTTCATTACGCAAGTCCCCCACATACAAACATTTGAGTTACAAACTTTCGAAAGTTGCGGAACAGCCCCAAAAAATAAATACATAAAAATAATTAATACATTATATAAAGTAAAAATAAAACAAATTATCTTGCACTTTACCTTTAAAAAAGTTCAAATAAATCCTGAAAGAAAAGTGTTTCCATTTGTGCGCGCAGGCTTGTGTGTGAGTGTGTGTGTGTGTGTGTGTGTGTGTGTGTGTGTGTGTGTGTGTGGGTGTGGAATTAGCCCCTTCCCTCGCCTCGTCTTAAAAACTCACAGTAAAACTCCTCCTCAAGAGAGAGAAAAATCATTGGCTCAGTTGTGATCACGTGACGCTCGGTGTCAAAACAAGAGCGCATTCGTGATACATGATACTCGGCACTCGTAAACCAAGACTTGCTCGGTTTTTCAAGGCAAAACTCGTAAACTGTGTTACTCACAATCCGAGGTTCCACTGTACTGTACATAGACAATGTTTGCTGGACTTATATTTACAGTGGAACGTGTAACTGTACTCATATTTACAGTGGAACTTGGTCCACGAACAATTTGCAAGGCAAGCAAATAAAAAATAAAACATTTTAACTTGATAAACGAGCAAGGTCTTGGCATACGAGTAGTACGCATGTGCTTTGTCTGCAGAGCGTGACGTGATCACCACTGAGTCAATGGTTCTTCTCTCTCTTGCGGTGTGGGATTGTGGGTAATCATCCCCCATGCTCAGTCTCAGTGTGCGCACACGTCACTCATATAATCAACATCCATGCACGTGTGTAGCATTTACTAGAACATCGTGACCACGTGAACATATATGGTTTTACTGCATTTGGGAGCCTTGATGTTAAAACAGCCCTTTAGTGTTTCTCTCACCTGTGTACTTCTATAATTACATTCATGATTCATTCACATCATTCAATGATATGGTAATCTACATCTCAGACGAGCTGCTCTCAGTCTGGTGTTCTCTTCCTCTGTCTTGGGGTCATACTCTCGCACTTTTTCTTTTTAACCGAGAGACCAAACTCAGGAGTTTTCTGGATTTTATTTAAGCAGACATTCAATTCAATTCAAAAACACTTTATTTATCCCCAGGGGCAATTTAGGCACAGAGACAGAAAAAAATATAAACCACAAACATTTGTACATCAAGATGTTTAGATGGAATGAGAAGGGCCAACATCAATGCAAATAAATCTGTTGTAATGATAATAAAATGGTATTGGCCAGTCAGTGCAAAACAACTGAAAGAAATGAAATGCAAAGTGAAAAGACATGAGACAGAGTGAATTACAGCACATGTTGTCTGAGGTACCTATGAGCCGAATACTAACCTTCATGTTAGGACACTTGCCTACACAGGAATTTTATGGTAAAAGATAAAAGCCTTGTGGTAACAACTGATGCAGTATGAGTTATGAAATCTCGGTTTGCTCAAACTAGCACATAACAAACTTGACTAGACGCAGTAGTACAGCAAAGTAGCCCTAATGTGGCACGCCACTATATCCCGAGCAGTTTACAATTCTCACTAAGCTTATTTAGAGCTCATAACACTCGGGACTTTTATGCTGTTTCATGTTGTGCTGTAAATGCTGTTGAATCAGTTCATTACAACCTTGCATCCTTCAATAAGCCTGAGCCTGAAAAGCATTCCTGGTAATAGACGATAAATGCTCTACAGTATTATCTGAATTGTTACTGAAGGATAGCCCAAGCCTCAGATCTACTGTTTGTTGTTGTTCTTGATGTGCCACTCAGTTTCGTCCCTCCTCATTATGTCGTGCCAATCCAGGAACAAGGGTTCACACACTTTTTGAACAACTTATTTCCATGACTATCACTCACTATACCGCTTAATCTTGTATTCAGGGTCACGGGGAGCCTGGAGCCTATCCCAGGAGACTTAGGGCACATGGCAGGGTACACCCTGGACAGGGTGCCAATCCATCGCAGGGCACACAGACATACACTCACTCATTCACACACTACGGGCAATTTGGGAGTGGCAATTAACCTAACCTACATTTCTTTGGACCGTGGGAGGAAACCGGAGTAACCGGAGGAAATCCACCAAGCACGGGGAAAACATGCAAACTCCATGCACACAGAGACGGGAATCGAGCCTGGCCAGGGATCGAACCCGGACCCTGGCGGTGCAAGGCGACAGTGCTAACTACACCACCCTGCCGCCCCCATGACTATCAATAAACATCAATAGTTGGTGTGATGACTCTTTGATTAAAATATAGTCTTAGGTACTATTTGCGCAGTTTTATAGGGAAAAAAGTTACTTAGTTTTACTGAACATCCTGCAGAACCAGCCACAGTCCTTCTGAAGACTTTGTCGCACCTGCTTCTTTTTCATGCATGCAAAACTTTTTGTGTTTTTTTTTCTTTTTGTCTAAAAAGTGATTTTCATACATAATGATGGTCTACATCATGGACCATACACAGTTATTGGAGATCTATAAACAATTTAAACCTTCAATAATGTTTATTGATAGTTTTCAGTTACTACGTTAAACATGCGTACAGTTTGAACTTTGATGCCCATGTATATTTCATTATATTTGTATGGAATACAAACAACAATATACAGTGGCTAGAAAAAGTATGTGAATCTTTTGAATTTTTTTTGTTTTGCAATAATTTGTCATAAAATGTGAATGCACTAAATTACTGCTATATACATTATTCTCTTGTATCAGAAAAGCATCAGGGTCCAGATAGAACTGTCACATACATACAGTACAACAGCTACATAATATGCTGATTTCTTTTTTCGGACCGACAGAGAATTTAATTGTGAGATTTTTTTTTTTCGCTAGAATGCTAATGTTGCCAGAACACTAGTGTTATACTGCTACTGCTCTAATACTGCTACTGTTATTTCTAAACATTAACATGTATTTACTTCATAAAGTCATAAAATAAACATGTATAAATACATTTGTACTAAAAAAAGCACATGGTGTAAGATTTTTGTACAGTACTGCACACACACACACACACACACACACACACACACACACACACACACACACACACACACCAATCAGCCACAACATTATTCATTGTGACCACAAGCATAATACTGAATAAGTCCTTTGACCCCTTGACAGCCTTGACCCGTCTAGACATTATTACTCCATTATTATTAAAACTACAGCAGGGGACAGATCTTGCTTATACAAACCCTCAAAAGTTATGGAATAGCCTTCCAATTAATGTTCAGGACTCAGATATAGTCTCAGCGTTTAAGTCTAGGCTAAAAACCTATTTATTTAGCCAAGCATTTCTGTGAATGGATTTGCCTTGGGTAAAAGAGTCTGGACTCCATATTAAGTTAAAGACTTGGGTAAAGGAGCAGATTGAACTGGTATGTTTAGATGCTGTCCTCCCCACTCTCATTGATCACTCAGGTTTGAGATTTTAGTGGTTTCAGATTTAGAGTCCCTGCTTGCACTCTGCACTAAATATACATTCACCTTATACATGTGACTGTAACCTTACCTGTTCTCTGTCTATCTCTCTCGTTGTCTCGGCTCCCAGTGATCCAGACCGCCTCTGCCCTTCAGACCTGTCTGACTCATCTTCGATTGTGAGATCTCATCACCTGGGGGCCCCTTGTGTTCTGTATGCATGTGGTGCCTGGTGACGGTTCCACTTGACCATGGAAATGGTCTTGGCCTTGGCTGATGCAGACAGCTGTTCTCTGATCACTGCAGTCACTTATTAGTTCAGGACTGAAATGACCACAAACCATTCTGTACCTGAGCCTCCAATAACAAAAGTGAACTTCATATTAACTCAAACGTCTCCTGTTATACTGAACTTCCAGCCTCCTAACACATAGTATGATGCAGATCAATCCCTGCTATCCGTTATCACCCAAATGAGGATGGATTCATCTATAGGTTATTTTCTATTGCCATCTCAGGGGTTGTTTCCTTGTCACCATCATCCTCGGCTTGTTCATCAGGGAAGATCTGATCATTTAATCAAAGAGAATTGACTTGAATTGAAGTGACAACAATCCCAGATGCTATATCCGTCACAATCACTGGTCACACTCACACAGTGTAAAACAAAACACTGTTAATTCACCCATCAGGCCGGAGATTAGCAAATAATTCAGTCATACAACTTTTTTTGTGCAATAATTGCTTTGGTTGACAAAAAAAGAGAATTGTTTGAGAGAATTGTGATCTCAATTTTATACACATTTTGCTAAGAATCGTTTAGCCCTCTGCATTAATGCCAGAATCCAAGTTTTCCCAGCACAACACTGCTGAGGCATCACACATCCTGACTGGCTGCAGCTACTCAGTCTGATAAACTGCAATGCGCTGTGTTTCTGACACCTTTCTATCAAAACCAGCACTAACCTTTTCAGCATATGCCCTTCTATTGGATCAGACACAGGCCTTTGGTCCACACGTGCATCAGTGAGCCTTGGTTGTCCATGACCCTTCACTGGTTCACCAGTTTTTCCTTCTTTGGATCACTTTCTGTAGGTTCTGACCAGTGAAGACCAGGAATATCGCACAGAAGCAGCAGTTTTGGACTTGCTCTGACCCACCTGTCTAGCCATCATATCACACTCAAATCCTTACGCTTGTCCATTTTTTGTGCTTCCAACACTTCAACTTCTGAGAGAAAATGTTAACTTGCTGCCTATTATATCCCACCAACTTTCAGGTTTCAGTGTAACGGGATTATCAATGTTATTCCCATTTCAACTGTAAGTGATCATAATGTTCTGAACCTTGCCTTTCTTTGCAGCAAGTTGTTCAAAATACTAGTATGATTCTTTAATATTCTTTAATACTGATTCAATTCTTTAATACTGAGCTCACAGGGACTGACCAATTATTTTGTGTGTGTGTGCGTGTGTGTGTGTTGGGGGGGGGGGATTCAGGTGTTTCAATCAGGCACCTTATCCCTAGTGAAGGTAATCTTAATGCTTTAGTATACCAAGACATCTTGGACAATGCTATGCTTCCAACTTAATAGCAACAGTTTAGAGACGACCCTTTCTATTCCAGCATGACTGTGCCGCAATGCACAAAGCAAGAACTATAGAGACATGTTTTGATGAATTTGGTGTGGAAGAACTTGACTGGCCCGAAAACACAGAACCCTGACCTCAACCCCATCGAACACCTTTCGGATGAACTGGAACGGAGATTGTGAGCCAGGCCTTCACATCCAACCTCTACGAACACTCTACAGAAAGAATAGGCACGAATTCCCATAGAAACACTCCACAATCTTGTGGACAGCCTTTCAAGAAGAGTGGAAGCTGTTATAGCTGCAAAAGGGGGGGCCGACACCATATTGAACGTGTGTATATGTGTATATGTATTTGGAAACAATGTCACTGCAGGTTTGGCCAAATCACTCATCCATCGTCTATGTCGCTTTTATTCTGTTTACAGGCTTGTGAGGAGCCAGGAGCGTATCCGAGGGCATGAGGCGGGGTACACCTGGGACAGCGTGCCAATCCATCACAGGGTGCATGCACACGCATACACACACTAAAGGAATTGACCTATTAATTTAAGGCCAGTTAGCCTAACCTGCAGGTCTCTGGACTGTGGGAGGACACCGGAGTACCCAGAGGAAACCCAGATGTGATTAAAGTGTTGAAGCGTTGATTGAAGGTTTTAGAGAAACCCTGCATTAACCACCACTAGAGTCTGTACTGAACTTACATCTGAATCTTTGCATAAACACACATCATAAACCGGATGACTTTGTAGCGAAAGCGATTTAAATACACCGCAGAAACTCAGCTGTAAGATTAAAGCGGGGTGTCTGATGTGTCTTTGTCCTACCTTAGTGAGCTGCGCTATCTTCTTACACATTCTGGTGTGCATTTGATAATCATACAGCTCGTCTTCAGCGCTGGAGAAGTCTGCGGCGGTCCCGTTACACGCACCCGGCGGCAGGTTCATCTTTCCCGAGCTTGACGTCACACCCGCGGATCCGCGTCGCCCTCTAGAACCTGCAGATGAATCCGGGGATCCTGGATATTTCACGGCGAGCTGTTTTCACTGAGAACGCGCTCCTCCTGCGAATATAGCGAAGCACATTCTATGACAGCTTGTCCGCTGGTTGACCCGGTACCCTGTCAAATCGCTGTCGCTTACTATTGGCTGCACGTCCACAGACGCCGCTTGTCTCAGCCCCACCCTGCTGAACACAACACGCAGCGTCGGCATGCGCGCGCCGAGCCGCGCGCCGGACTCACAAGCCGCTGGCGCCGTGACTGTGTGGAAAGCCAAAAGTCTGTCAATAAAAACTGTCTGTATATTGGTCAGAACTCGCTCTTTTAGTGATATCTTTACGTTTCGTACATTTCAGGAAACCAGAAACCAGTCTAAGACATTTCTGTGCGTTTGTCTCAGCATCACACAAAACTGACTGGACAGAACTGAGGGAAACTTCTGCAGTATTTAGATACACAGCAAACATTTGGACGTTTGACGACCGTTGAAATGACGTTCCTTCGACATGTCACGTCATGATTGTAAAATAGTTCCAAAATGAAAACGCGTTTGAAGTTTTCTGATTCACAACAGCTGTCATCAACCGTCATCAAACGTCCAAATGTTTGCTTGGAGGGTATTTATTGAACACCACTTACAGGAGCTAAAAGTAAGAGTAACAGTTATACATGCAACCCCAGACAACTGTAGACGTGTACAAACAGATCTGAATGCATTTTTAGAAAATGTTCTGTGTCAGAAATAATTATTAATGTTTGTACCAATTAATAGCTTAATAAGCTACCCGCTCAAACACCTGCACAAAGAGTTGTTAATCAGAAAAAATCTGGATCTTTTTATTGGGATTAGTTCATATTTTCACCGCTGCACCAACAGCAGGCAGCTCGGTGGCTTAGTGGTTAGCACATTGTCGCCTGAGCCTCCAGGGTACGGGTTCGATTCCCGTCTCTGTGTGTGTGGCGTTTACATGTTCTTGGTGCTTGGTGGGTTTCCTCCGGGTACTCTGGCTTTCTCCCACAGTCCAAAGACATGCAGATTTAACCAACTGTTGTTCTCAAATTGTCTGTAGTGTGTGTATGTATGCGCCCTGTGATGGACTGGCACCCTGTCCAGGATGTAACCCTCTCACGATCTAAGCCTCCTAGCATAGGCTCCAGTGTCCCACAACCCTGTACACAGGAATAAGCAGTATTGATGATCAGTAAGTCTGTGAGAGTTAAATAACAGCGCCGAAGTGGTATGAGTGAATTCTAACGTGCTGGAGTCATTTTTAGACAAAACTTGATCTTTATCTGATCTACTTTTTCAATTTCTCATCTGTGATCCACTCTCTCCGATTACCGAACAAGGAAGAATATTTGGCTGACGACGAAAGAAGTACGAGTTAGTGTGAATAAGAAGTCAACATAAACTTTTCTATAACCTCGCTTTCCCATTGATTGTAATAAGAAATGACAATTGATTCAAAATCTTAACTAAACCTAAAATACAACCTAAAATAATATCACTGATTACATTTAAGATGATCAGCTCATTTTTAGCTTTAAGCTTTTAACTATTTTTACAAACTCTTTTCCCATTAACAACATGTACTTCAGCTAGACAGGTATATTTCTCTCGTCTTTGCATCTTGACACATCGATGTGTATGATAAAGGGTAAACGTTCACGAAATAATTATTCTTTTGCTGTTTTTATAAGCAATTTTTTCAACCATTCTTTACTTTGCATTATTCATGCAGGACACCAGCAAAAAAAGAGTGAATAATGAAACCAAAAGGATGTTAAAACATCAACAAAATATTTTTAAATAAGTAATAAAAGTTGCAATGAAACTTGTAAAGTAGTTTTTTTTTGTTTGTTTTTTACCTTCATATAAGTATTTTTGGACGGATACTTTTGCTTTGATCGGAGGAAGACTTTGATACTATAAGGGGTGTTCAGATCAACACGGGAAACGGATTAAAAATCCCTTTATTTCTCTGTGTTGGTCTGGACTCAAGATGCTGCTCGCTTACTGGTGTGTTTGGGGTCGTCTTGTTGAAACACCCATTTCAAGGGCATTTCCATCTTCCGCATAAGGAAACATGACCTCTTTAAGTATTCTGATGTACTCAAATAGATCCATGATCCCTGAAATGTGATAAATAGGCCCAACACCATATTATGAGAAGCATCCCCATATCATGATGCTTGTGCTTCACTGTCTTCACAGTGTACCGTGGCTTGAATTCAGTGTTTGGGGGTCACCTGATAAACTGTCTAAACCTTTCCAATTGAACTCCACACTGCTATTTCTTTGAACAGACTAATATTTGTTTTTCTTCACTTTATGTAAGCTAATAATACATTTAGCACATTTTGTCTTCATTTTGTGATTCAGAATAGAACGTGCAGGGTTTCCAATGCATTTGTTAATTTAAATTAAAAGTTATTATATGGATATGGAGCTTTACTCGCTTTTTTCAACACACTGCTATTATTTTAAACACAACTGTACACACGTGGACAAAATTGTTGGTACCCTTCAGTCAATGAAAGAAAAACTCACAATGGTCACAGAAATAACTTTAATCTGACAAAAGTAATAATTAAAAAAAAATTCTATGAATGTTAACCAATGAAAGTCAGACATTGCTTTTCAACCATGCTTCAACTGAATTATTAAAAAAAAAAAAAACTCATGGAACAGGCCTGAACAAAAATGATGGTACCCCTAGAAAACACTGAAAATAATGTGACCAAAGGGACATAATTCAAAGTGTGTCCACTAATTTTCATCACATGAGTCTACAATCCTGTAATCAGTCAGTGGGCCTATATATAGGGCTCCAGGTAGTCACTGTGTTGTTTGGTGACATGGTATGTACCACACTCAACATGGACCAGAGGAAGCGAAGGAAAGAGTTGTCTCAGGAGAGTTGAAAGAAAATTATAGACAAGCATGTTAAAGGTAAAGGCTATAAGACCATTTCCAAGCAGCTAGATGTTCCTGTGACTACAGTTGCACATATCATTCAGAAATTTAAGATCCATGGGACTGTAGCCAACCTCCCTGGACGTGGCCGCACGAGGAAAATTGATGACAAATCAAAGAGACGGATAATCCCAATGGTAACAAAAGAGCCCAGAAAGACTTCTAAAGAGATCCAAGGTCAACTTCATGCTCAAGGAACATCAGTGTCAGATCGCACCATTCGTCGTTGTTTGAGCCAAAGTGGACTACATGGGAGACGACCAAGGAGGACACCATTGTTGAAAACAAATCATAAAAAAGTCTGGAATATGCCAACTACATGTTGACAAGCCACGAACCTTCTGGCAGAATGTCCTATGGACAGATGAGACAAAAATCGAACTTTTTGCCAAGGCACATCAGCTCTATGTTCACAGACGGAAAAATGAAGCATATGAAGAAAAGAACACTGTCCCTACTGTGAAACATGGAGGAGGCTCTGTTATGTTCTGGGGCTGCTTTGCTGCATCTGGCACAGGGTGTCTTGAATCTGTGCAGGGTACAATGAAATCAAGACTATCAAGGGATTCTAGAGAGAAATGTGCTGGCCAGTGTCAGAAACCTGCGTCTCAGTCGCAGGTCATGGGTCTTGCAACAGGACAATGACCCAAAACACACAGCTAAAACACCCAAGAATGGCTAAGAGGAAAACATTGGACTATTCTAAAGTGGCCTTCTATGAGCCCTGACCTCAATCCAATTGAGCATCTTTGGAAGGAGCTGAAACATGCTGTCTGGAAAAGGCACCCTTCAAACCGGAAACAATTGGAGCAGCTTGCTCATGAGGAGTGGGCCAAAATACCTGAGAGGTGCAGAAGTCTCATTGACAGTTACAGGAATCGTTTGATTGCAGTGATTGCCTCAAAAGGTTGTGCAACAAACTATTAAGTTAGGGGTACCATCATTTTTGTCCAGGCCTGTTCCATGAGTTCATTTTTTTTTAAATAATTCCGTTGAAGCATGTTTGAAAAGCAATGTCTGACTTTCATTGGTTAACATTCACAGAACTCTTATTTATTATTACTTTTGTCAGATTAAAGTCATTTCTGTGACCATTGTGAGTTTTTCTTTCATTGACATAAGGGTACCAACAATTTTGTCCACGTGTGTATGTATTACAGTAAGTACTAAAAGAATAGGATGTGTTCCCAAGCATTTGTGACCCTTTTGTCAATCCACTTGATAGTTTTACATAAGGGTGGCAACTGTTACTGCAATTTAAGCTGCCCATACCCCTCCCATTTGCACACACACTCTCTCAGGCACACACATACCCAGCTATAATTTTGAGGTAGTTACAGTGATATAGTTATACATGGAGCTAATTATTTTTAATAGGGATAACTACCAGTCAAATGTTTGGATACACCTTCTAATTCCATGGTCTTACATAGTTCTTCTTTTTTTCTACATTGTAATGAAATGCTAGGGGCATCCAATCTACACAATAATCTCCTTTGAACAGCTGATATTGTGTCTGGTACATATGAACTATATAGCCTTCATAACGGCTCTAATCTGAGGTGCTGGTTGTTAATTTGTGATTTCTGAGGCTGGAAACTCTAAATTAACTTCTTCATGAGAGCCAGTTTCATCATGGAGCTTAATGGGTTTTTACAAATGCACTTGACAATACTGTTCTTGCAAGAACTACTCAGTGTTTTAAAATACTAACTGCCTGTTGTTGTTACTGAATTACCTAATGCTATATGTTATTTTATAGTTTTGAAATCTCTAGTATTAATTAAGTTTTAAAAATTATTTTGTTAAAGTTCGATCTGAAAGCCAACTCAGCATTGCGTGTCATTCTAGCATTGCACTGTATTACTCACTTCTATGACAATAGCAACTTATACATATCCCATTATTCACAGTTACTTTACGCACACACACTGTACATACTGTATACACCGACACAATTTGCAAATTTCATCTATTTTCTTATTTTGAATTGCCAGTTAACATTTTTCTTCTATGTAGCATCTGCAATAGTGAGTGAGCGAGTCTGTCTGTGCTTGATTTTCTGTTTCACTTCTTTTCAAGTTTTTTAAACAAACTTCTCCCAAACGCCCTTTCCTATCTAATCAGAAGACAGGGCACAGAAACATCCCTTTTCATATCAAACATTTCTCACTCATTTTCAGGAAAACTATAGTAAAATATAATAAATTCTTGATGACATGCTTGATATGTAGCAATATAGAAGGGAAAACAACTAAGAGCCGACAAAGACTAGGTTAGCTATTAGCGTCTAACCACTAATGACTCACCTATCCCTTCCTGAAGGCTAAAGATCACTAGGTTAACCTTTTGCCTTTAAGCTACTAACTGCTAACGGGTAACCCTGTTTCATTTAAGAGATAACTATGGCTAGATTAGCTGATAATAGCAATTAGCCACTACAAGCTAAGATAAGCTTGGGTACTCATTTCTTCAGTCTAACTCAACACTTGGAAGCACATAGTGGGTTGAAAATTACAAAGTGCACTTGTATGTACGCATGTCACTAAAATAGAGAATGACACTAAAGTATTTAAACAAGAATTCATTTTGGTGTTTTGTTTGACAATAAAAAAAATATGTAGGCTTTTAAAAGGCTAACATTTATTTCACTATTTTAGAAAGCATGGTAAAGTAAAAATATAACAATAAGGACAAACTATAGATCAAAGCTTAG
Organism: Clarias magur; assembly: GCA_013621035.1. Lineage (NCBI taxonomy): Eukaryota > Metazoa > Chordata > Actinopteri > Siluriformes > Clariidae > Clarias > Clarias magur. The sequence continues at coordinate 1,994,555 of QNUK01000094.1, read as the reverse complement.
CAAAGACAGTGTTAATTGTATTCTGACAATATGAAAACAAAGCATTTTATATTACATATTTCGTTTTGAAAGCTTAACATGCCTCTGTGTAGTAGCTGAGAAACATTAATGAAGATAAAAATGTATAAATATTGCCAATGACTGATAGCTTGATATATAGCATTGAATCTGACAGATATTATGACATTATAACTCCTTACATTAAACCATGATATGTAAATGAAATTCCACTGCACCAAAATACATGTAAAAGGTGTACAGCATATATTACACCAGATTTGATACAAAAATAGTGCAATTTTAATTTCTAGAACAATTAGCACATTCATATCATGCTTTCTAAAGGTATTTCCCTGTTTAACAACAAATACAGGAAAAGTTACAGTCACAGCAAATATTTTACCAAAATATTATACTACTGCGAGAACTCTTTGACGTTACTGTAGCTTCCAAAAGTTAATTTGTGCAACAGATACGAGTAATTATAAACAAAAAAAATAGCACGATTTAATGTTGTACGTGATGACTTTGTTAAACCGTTCACAGACAAACAGAAGTATCAACAGAACAGAAACTACCAATAAGGTGCATTAAAGATCCATAGTACCTTATGGAAACAATGCTCATAATAATTCAAAGATACCCTAAAGCAATTTGTAATAGTCAGAATAAGCTTTGGTCAAGATGTTGTCTGGTTCATTTCAAACATTTAATATCAGCGCAAAGCAAAATTATTTAAATATGGATTGTATGACATACTGTAGAAGTAATACATTTACAATTTATCTGTGCAAAACACGAGCAGCAGCTTGAATGTTTTTGTTAAGCTTATTCAACGATTCAGTCCTGTTTATTTTCATGTTGCTTGCATGCTCCCAAAATAAACAGCTGTAATTCATATACACCAATCAGCAACAACATGAAAACCATCTACTTTACAGTATATTGTGTAGATCCTTTCTTTGCAGCCAATACAAATCAGACCCTACAGATGCTGTGGACTCCACAAGACCTCAGAGCGTGTGCTGTAGCATCGAGACTTCAGCAGCAGATACATGAGGCCTCCATTTATTAGACTGGTTTGCCCAGCAGGTTACACAGATGCTCTATTTAATTTAAATCTTGGAAATTTGAAGGCAGGTTGAGCCAAGGTGATTGCTCAAACCATTACTGAAACATTTTTGTAGCACGACAAAGTGTATTATCCTACAGAACGGCTACGGTCTTCAGGGAGCACTGTCATGGGTGTACTTGTCAGCAAAAAACATTTAGTTATGTGGAACGTGTAAACTTGACAAGTTACATTCACATGGATACCAGGACTGAAGATTGTTCTGGGCATCACACTGCCTCTGCTGGCTTGGCTTCTTTGCGTGTATTGTGGTGTAAAATCTTCACTCGGGTAAGCGAGACACAAAAAAAAAATGTTTCATCGGACAAGACCACCTTTTTTTGACTTTGCTTCATGGTCCACTTTAAATGCTAATGTGCCCATTGTAGGATGTCTGCGACAGTGAACAGCATAGGCGCTCTGATCAGTATGTGGCCCCATACACAGGAAGTTGCGATGGACGGTCCCTTTTCTATCAGACCCAGCATTAACTTTTTCATCAATTTGTGCTACAGCTCTTCTGTGGGCTCAGGCAAGACAGGCTAGCCTTTGCTCTCCACTCACATGAGTGAGCTTTGGGCACCCATGACCCTGTCACCTGCTCATCGTTCATCCTTGAACCACTTGATCACAACCACTGAATCCTTGGAACACCACACCAGACCTGTCATTTTAGGGATGCTCAGACCAAGTCGGCTAGTCATCACAATTTGGCCCTTGTCATAGTTGCTCAGATTCTTATACTAGCCCACTTGATAATGCCTAATACCCACCCCATGACGGGTGCCACTGTAACAACTGATTTTATTCAGTTCACTTGTCAGTGATTTTAATGTTATGGCTGATCAGTGTATACATTATAATTTAATTATCTTATATTATGTTCCTGTTCATCCTGTAGCGCTGTGGAATATAAAAAAAAAAACTAAGACTAAAATTTTTAAAATGTGATCAAAATTAACAAGATGTGGCGTATGTTAAAGTGATTCTAAATTCCCCAGACTTTCACGTAGGCATATTGCTATTGATGCCACATTCCCCACACTTGTCAGTAATGACTTTAGCAGAGGCATATTGCTTTTTATTAATTTTTTAAAAGTGATTTACTCTGATCAGTCTTTCGCTCCCCCTAGACGACATACTCCACCTTCAATAGCCAGTGACTGCCCTGCCAGAGCCCCAGGAGGCAGCCTGGATATATGAGCCTAGAGAGACCGAGAGAGAGAGAGAGAGAGAGAGAGAGAGAGAGAGAGAGAGAGCATTATTTAGATTAGTGTCCACATGCATCAGTATTCAGTTAACTTAGCAGATTTTTATCAGTTGTTTTCTGATTTAAGCTTAAATTTAAACATTAATTTGTAGAGGAGAGTTACAAGCAATAAGACTGCATTCTTGTGCTCATTATCTGAAAAACATTGTTTTCATTCCATAATTCATGTTCCACTTACACTGCTGCTGTCATACCTATTGTACATGCCATGTTTTATTATATTACATATTCTGCACACCTTGTTTCATTCATACATTTTATATATTTTTATTTTAATTATATTTGTTGTAACTATGGAAATTGTATATCTGTCCATTTATCCCAAATTATTTCAATTTTAAAATGTACTTTTCTCCATCTTTCTAATCTTTCTATCTTTTAATCCTATCCTACCTTTCTTTTTTTCTGTCACAAACAGTCGTATAAGCATTTCACTGTGTGTGGTTGTGTATGTGACAAATAAAAACATTCTTAACATTTGTGCGCTTGCCTGAAAATGGGTGCGATTGACCAGTGCCCACACACATTTTGTTGTTTGTTAATGGATTTGTAATAGAATTAATTTAAAATGTATTTGATAAGCTTATCTAGCTAACTACATATAAATCATTTGTTACACTAGTTTGAATAATTAATTATTGAATTAATTAGGGAACCATGCCAATGGATTGGCCAAGTACCTGCTCACTGTTGAAGCATTTGCTAGTTAATGTATTTATGATTTGCTTAGGCCTGTAATTACTGATAGAGCTAAGACAGTGGATGACACAAAGTGATAGTCAATAAAGGAAACATTCAATGAACTACGGGTCCGGGGTTGATTTCAGCTTTATTGAGGTTAAACATAACAGCAATGATGAAATTTCCCTCCATTTATTAAAACTTACAAAGACGCCTATAAGTAACAAATATATATCATATACTTATAATATATATATATTTATTGAATCATCATTGAATCATTGAAAACTCATGAAATAATATTAATGATGTCCTTACCCTAGCTTTCCTGTCATTTGCAGACATGTACCCCACACACATACTCTCGGTAGTATGAGTCCACAGAAATTCCACTGTATGGTATGGGTAAAAAATGAACAAAAAAAAAAAGTATTAGACTCTCAATACAAATAAACAAGCACTCAGGCAAAGAAAAAAAATGCTAGATAAACCAAAAAACATACCACCTTCCACTTCAGTGGATATGACCAGCATGTGAGTGAAGAATATTCTGACAGTACAGTACGTTGAATATACTTTCGTGTCACAATCAGATTAAAAATAAAATGTTTTGTTTGTAAGGAACTTAATTTTTGGGGTGTTACACATTGCCGCAAATATCACTATGTCTATCTGCATTCTAACTTAAAATTACAAGTGTTTTTTTGCTTGTTGTTTGAAAATCACTATGAAACACAAATGCAACCACACATACCGTGGTAGAAACTTGTGTTTTTATTCACAAGTTATAACAAACAGAAATTTGCAGGACATCATTTTTTTGAAAGGTAGTATCCTGTGTATTGTAATGCTAAAATGTATAATTGCTGCAAATAAATGTGTCAGTAGAGATTGAGTGTTGTGCTGCTTTAGGATTACAGGACATACCCAGTAATGCCTGCACACTGCCAGTGCTGTGGTCCTCTCCACATCTACAACATCTCAGAACAATGATGCCACCCAGAACACCATCCTCACTGGCCAGAAATGGTGATCCTGTAAAAGATAAAAGTCTCCACATTTACTCATTCAGCCTTTTAACAGGTGATATTCCATATGTATCATACCTTTTCCTACCTTGAGGCACAAAGCTTTGGACACTTTTTTAAAAAGTTGTGTTAACTGCTATATACATGCATTTGAAATATAATTTAATATATTCTTATATTTTCTCATATATTAAATAATTGATGTCTTGATTGATGGGTTTACCAATTTATCTTTCCCAGCATGTAATAAAGTGCAACCACAGTACAGCAATGCAGTAACCAAAACGTCTATGTGAAGTAATTTGACCACTGCATGGTTGTTGGTGTCAGTAAGGCTGATCTGGGAAATTCATGCACAACATTCTATAAAGAATACTTCAAAAGAAATAACATTCAGTGATTGGTAGTTCTGCTGACTTAAATGCTATGTTGAAGAGAAAGAGTTCAGAAAATTGTTCCTGTTCAGAGTTCAGAAAATTGTTCCTTATGTACGTGCTCTGGATAAGGGTGTCTGATGCTTTGGATAAATGGTTTAAAATGGTCGGATCAATGGATTAATAACAGAAAAGTCATTTTAGAATGAGATCAGATCTTGAGGTGGGTAGGCTGCAACCGCAGAAGACAACATTGTGTTTCACATCGGTCAACGAAGAACACAGAGATGAGTGTGCACTTCACGCAGACTTGAACACACGAACACTTGAACACATCTCCTCTCTCTTTAACTCTCCCTGTCTCTCTGTCGAGCTGTACATGCCGCTCCTGAGCTTCCAGTGATGCAGACCCCATCTGCCCCCTGGACACCTGTCTGACTCGTCCTGGTGTCCGCTTCAGGTGGAGATCTCATTTGGATTTATACATATTCATACATTTCATGAAATTTTATTTGCTATACAAATAAAATGTAATTAAACTTTTTAAATTGAACACCACAGCATAGTTTATTTCCGTTATTAATCATATACATGATCATGATTTACCATTTAGTTATGAATCACGCACCTTCTCAAATACCGCCACATTGACCAGACTTAAATGGATTTAGATGGTTTTCAGCTAGGTCAGCTGTGACCAATCAGCCTTGGACCTAAACGAGCACTAATTAGCCTCGAAACACATGCATTAGAAGGTGTGCATACCTGCCACTTTGGAAGGAATCCCATACATAGTACACGCTAAACTAAACTATTCACAGGCATCTCTTGGGTAGGAGGGAATTATTTGCTAGGTTTGTTTAGAAATTACAGTTACCAGATGACATAACAGATACATGCTGCATCTAAATCCTGTAGAAAACCGTTAGTATGTGGTAGGTAAAAATTTAGCATTTTAGGTTAAATGTTAAACTCTTGTATTTGAAGTTAGTTTGTATTGTTTAAACACAAAATACTGTGCTGGGCTTTTTAAGTGAAAAAACTAATGTTATAAGAAATGGGCTACATTTAATTACTCATGTTCAACTAAGGTGTGTAGCTGTTACATAAAGCTAAAGTACAAAACTTTCAAGTTATGGCAACCTTTTTTTCAAAATATTCAATTTCTTAAAATTGTAGCAAAACTGGAAAAAATTTAATACTGAATCATGATTTTGGCAACTGCCTTACAGTCAGTGCGCCCCATGAAAGGACACCTTCCCACTCTAAGAAATAAGCACAACTGAAACACTGCCAGCACCACGACAGATCTCCAACGGTACAAGTAGGGGTGGGGCACCGCAATTCCCTATAAAAGGGCCCCGGTGGCGTATGCCAGTGATCCACTTCACCCTCACCCACTTCATAGGGGTGAAAGACAAAGCACAAAGTGAGACTCAATGCACGTGTTTGAATGTTAAGTTCACCCGAGTTGCCCGCACCTGTGCCTCCACGTGTCTGTGATTTCTGTGCCCACTACTAGGCTTTATGATGACCAGTGGAACCTTGGATTACGAACGTAATTTGTTCCGAAAGCCAGCTCGTATATCAAAATAAAAGATGTTTTACGTGCACACGCATGGTCACAGTGTTATTGATGTTGATTATAATAAGAGACGAGCACTAAGACCGAGAAGGGGAGACGATTACCCACAATTTCGCAGTGCAAGAGAGAGAAAAACCGTTGGCTCAGTTATGATCACATGACGCTCGGCGTCAAAACAAGAAGCACATGGGTGATACTCGGTACTCGTAAACCAAGAGTTTCGTTCGTTTTCCAAGACATAATTTTAATTTAATTTAATTTAATTAAAAATCTTTTGCTCGTCTTGTGGAATGCTCGCAAACTGCGTTACTCGCAATCTGAGGTTCCACTCTATTTATAAAATTGTCATCACAATATTAATTGGATTTGCACCTAGATATCATGATATTGTATCACATGGTAAGACAGACAGACATTCACATGCAGCCTCACATAAATAATAATTTCAGAGGTACTCACCAATAAACTTGTTTTGCATAGCTTCCAGGAGTGCCTGATGAGCGTTGTCAGCCTGCATAGCTGTAGAGCACTCTCTAGCTAACATGGTCCGCATCAGATGCTCTCCACATCCTGTGACAATCAGCGAGAACAATAATTAAGTTACAGATTACAATCTTTAGTCAGTGTATGTATACTCTGTGCTTTTTCTAACTTACTTAAAATTGGATGACCAAAATAAAATCCAAGCAGAAAATTCTCTCTCTTTCAGAGACAGGCCAGATACTTTCATACCTGAGGTACTCACGGCTGTAGAATAAGGTCGATCATCATGTGCATTTTCAGCCCAACAGCCACATCCATACTGAGCAGCCTTAGAAAAAGAGATTAAGATGCAAAAGACATCATTGTTACTACTGCAGTACAGCCGTCACAAGAAGACAGCTGAAAAATAAATGCAAGAAAATAAAAATAGTATTTAGGAAATGTGTGAAATAAATGGGAGTTATACAACTGCAAGAAACAGGGATTCATACCTGGCCTACTCGCCCTGGGTGTTTCATAGCTAAACCTCCACTGGAGACAGCGGCTGCAACGTTCCCTTGCTGGTCCACGACTACAGCTCCAACTGTGTCCAGGGAGGAAGGCTCCTCCAAATCTACCATTTCATTTACCTGATGAAAGAATTGCTAATTATTGTTCTGTGCATCAGAATTATCATACAGTTTACATTTATTTAAGATATAATAAATATTGTACAACAAATCCATGTTACAATTATTGGCACAGCCTGGGCCCTTAGATGCTCAAAGTTTACATTTAATTTTTTAAACCCTAATCTAGTGTTTACAGTGGGAACGGAAAGTATTCAGACCATCTTAAATTTTTCACTCGTGTTATATTGCAGACATTTGCTAAAATCATCCAAGTTAATTTTTTTCCTCATTAATGAACACACAGCACCCCATTTTGACAGAAAAACACAGACTTGTTGACATTTTTACAGATTTATTAAAAAAGAAAAACTGAAATATCACATGGTCCTAAGTGTTCAGACCCTTTGCTCAGTATTTAGTAGAAGACATACAGACATGGAAGCACTTTCAGCAAGAAAAGACATCAGATAATGTTATTTCATCTTAAACACCACTTTGTCTACTTAACTGCCTCCAAATAGTCTCAGAATCAATTCTGTTGTTTTATTCATTCCTAAGCAGAGCTACAAAGCTTAGTATTTTTCTTAAAAAGGCTGTATCCCAAAACTCTCCAACACTACTTATCACTACATTGAATGTGTGGAACAAGTGAGTGTACACCCTAGTGCATTGACTCAACATCTCATGTTATGCCTATGACATCATGATGCATATTCAGCACAACAGCACAATCTTCTCGTGTGATATTGATAATTGTGATATAAGTATATCATATTGATGAGACATCCTATTTTCCAGCTGCAGATTATATCAAAGCCCTTCAGGTAAATCATACAAAACAAATAACATGCAATAAAATTTGTTTTGAGTTGATATTTTATGCAGGAGCAATCTTAAACTTAGGTCTGTTCAATTTGGGAAGAAGACTGACCTGGGATTTAATAATTTATTTTCAAATTATGGGCTTTTGCAGTGTTGAAAGTATTAAAAATGTTATGAGCTTTGAAGACCTAAAGGTCCCGTAAAAAAAATTGATCTTGGTGCAAGATTTTATAGCACGCTTTCAGGTTTTGTGGAGTCAGAGCTTTTTTGATGGCGAAGGGGGACATGTACAATATTAGGCAGGTGGGTTAAATGTTATGGCTGATTGGTGTAGATATTATTTGCAGTTCAATTTGCTTATATTATTTTTTTAACTCACTGAGTTGTCAAACAAAATACTGATGGTTTGGGCAAAATATTCTGAGGTAATATATTCTGATAAGACAGGGAAGCTTGATAAATCTGGGATAACTATAACTGTGCTACGTACCTGGGCTTGGCCAGTCATGTGAATTTAACTGATTAATCCTACAGTTTATAGAAATTATATTTGGTTAATATTGTCAAATGTTCCCTGTTTTGTAATTTCATTGTGTACAATGTCAGTAATGTAAAACAGTGAGCAATGTGCATGCACGGAAATGAGTTAACAGGAATAGAACAGACATTTTTGAACCTACTTTTAGTACAGTTCAGTCTGATCTACAAACATTATATTATATAATACATTATGTAAGGCTGTACTAATTTCAATATCATTATCTAGCAAGTAAAACTGCAATAGGCTACATATACTCCTCATCCACTTAAAAAAAAGAACATATAAACGTTACACAGAATGGTGTGTGTGTGGGGGGAAAATGAATAATTTGGCTCTGCCACAGAGCTCTGTCGGACACGTGGCTGACATGAGCCGGAAACACCTTATTGATGAGAGATTGGAGGTGAATGATCAGACTGGTCTGAGCTGACAGAAAGTCTTTAGGTAACTTGGGTAAGCACTGTTCACTCTTTACATCCATGGTGACTAGAAAAGTATCTCAGAATGCACAAGACATCAATGCTTGAAGTGGATTTGTAACAAAATCAGACAATCACATGGTTAGCAAAAACCAGCTGTTATTGTGAACACAGACTCACTGAAATTGGACGAACAAGAGGTATTGGTCTTCAACTGGTAGTCTGTACTACCATCAAAAACAGTAACTTGAAAAAATGGAAACTATCGCGGGGTTGTTGTAACATGCGTTCTGTGGGTACGTTTTATATTGTATTGTACGCATGTGGTTTCCTGGTCACTCCATTCCAAATCCAGTCTGGGCCTTCATGTCCCGTTTTTGGCTGCCATTCCTGTGTTGCTGCTTACACCCAAAGTTGACAACATCAATGAGCGACTACATAGAAACTGCATATAATCAATTTTCTATTTTAACATCTTTTTGAGAGGATAAGGTTAGCAAAAGCAACTGCTCACCAAGCTCCAAGCTCTTTTTAGGATGACATGATGGAGCAGTATGACCATAAGGCAGTTACGCATTCAATCTGTGAATTAAATCAAGTTTTAAATTTATTGCCTGTACCTGGTTCTACACTGCACACACAATTTACTGGCCCCCATGAAGTGAAACAGAAACTTAGGTCCACTAAGTCAGTACTCCTGACGTAAAATTCATACAAGTCATATCAACTTGCCTAAGTACCACCATACATATACCTCACCACAAGTCGAAACTTCTGTGTTTCTTCTGTGGTTCCAGTGGTTTCCTTTTGTCACGAAGGTTAAGGTCACACTTTGAATACTCCCCAGTGGTAAATGGCTTTTATCTTTTTTAGAAATTGTGTACCTTCAGTTCATTTAAAGAATTCAGATGTTTTGCAACGTTTGCCTGAGGAAGCTGCAAATTTGCATGCATCTTTTATAAAGGAGGACATCATAGCACTAATTATAATGCACCCTACAATGTCCCGTCACAAACAACCATCATACAGCATGACAGAGAGTAGGTGATCATGCACCAATTAGGCAGCCCCCTACTGAGTTAACCCAGTCAAGCAGGCTGTAATGAGGAAAGAAACAGAGTATGTGCTTAAAAATGGACTAGCTGTCCCTAGTGAAATTCCAAAAACATACCCCTACATTCAGATACCCAAAGCAGACTCATCCTTCCATTTCCTGTTCTGATTATAGGAAAGTTAATCCTATAACTAAGGCTGATTCGTTCGCTCTTCCCAGAATGGAGGATTGTGTAGACTGCATTGACAGCCAGGCACAATAGCAAATCGCATCTTTTGAAAGGGTAAGGCAAGACTTACACAACTGGCATCTAAGATTTCTGCCTTAGCTACACCAGATACACTTTCTTCCAGTAAACAATGCTTTTCGGCCCTGGAATCCACAGCTATATTTTAAAGGCTCATGAAAAGTGCACTGAGAATGGTTCCACATTGTGCTGCTGACCTTGATGACGTGGTATATTCAAACAATTGGGAACAGCACCTAAAATTGCTAAAGCTGGTCTTCACATGTCTCTAAGAAGGTTCCTTAGTTTTGAACCTGGATAAATGAGTTTGGATAGGGAGGTGTGTCTTGGGAACATGGTTGGGTAAGGAATTGCAAAGCTATTTGAATCCAATTCATTAACACATTCCCAGTCTTCAAGACATGATGAGACCTCAGACAGTTATGAGGGGTTTTGCCTCTCACTAAACCACTATGGCAGAATGTGGCTTTCAAGTTGTCCTCAAAGTACCAGTGTGCCTTAAATTCAGTGAAAGTAATGCCATCCAACTCTCCAGTGCTTTCTGAACCTGATCCGAGTAGGACCTTCAAGTTGGATTTTAGATGCCAGTGGTACCAGTCCTGGCACTGTGTTAAGCTAGGAGGATGACCATGTGGTAGATCACACTGTACGCTACTTCTCCAAAAGGTTGAAGCATCAGCACAACTATAGGACCATCGAGAAGGAGACCCTTGCTTTGCTTATGGTCTTGCAACATTCTGAAGTACCTCAGTGACAGTTTGACTTCAGTTCATGTGTACACAGATCACAAACCTTAAGTGATCCTGCATCTAATGTGTACCACCAATCAGAGGCTGATGCACTGGTTGCTTATTGTCCAAGGTTTCTAGTTGGTGATGTGTTGCAAGAAAAGTATACTGAACACTTTGTCCCATTGCTGCGGTAGGTTAGTAAATGATGAACCATTGTGTGGGGGTATTATGATTCAGGATTATTCCAGGGTCTTATAACCCAGTGTGTGTGTTTGTTTCTCACACTTGTGTGCATATATGATAACTGTGTGTACAGCACAATATACAACCATGAGCTCCATGTCTGTGTCTCACTCTAGTCACACCCATGGCACCCAAATACACATTCCCATAACATCACCTGTAACACCTGATCCTTAACTTATGCTGTACAGGAGATCAGCAAATAGTGCCAAATATAGAAATGAGCTTTTATTAGGTTCCACTACAGTTCCACTTACAGTTCCACTTGATTGTCGTCGCCTCTTAAGCGAGTTAAGTTCTGGTTCCATCTTCTCTGCCATCTCCATCTTTCGTTTATTCCTTTTGTATGCCGACAAGCTACACTCTGAAATATTTCAAAAGAAATATCAATATTTAATATTAGATGTTTCCCTCTCCAATGTAGTACCATTAGTAGTTATACACTATACTATACTAGGTCTAAGGTCTGCAGTTTCAACTTAAGCATAATCTTAAAACATAACATCAAGATGAAGACTATTAAATATGAACACTATAATGGTGAAATAGACTTTTGCAACTCAATCCTTCCCTTATATGCCATCACTCAACAAAACATCCACAATGCCCAAAATCATACCATCCGCACATTCTTATTTGACTTTTTTCTTATATTATTTCTCATATTACGCTTAACTAATTACTAGTGAATAGTGTCCTAGTTATAAAACTATAATATAGTAGAATATAAACATTACGTCAAACATTTATTACATTATTATTAATTTGAGATAGTTTTTCCTGATTATAATCTTTTACAAATGTATTTTAAAATAGTGAAATAAAATGCCTTGGATATTAATGTGACTATACAGTGCCCTCCATAATTATTGGCACCCCTGGTTAAGATGTGTTAAAAGCCTTACAATAAATTCAGTTTTTATTGCAGAAGCATATTGTCACACTGAAAATTGTAGAAAAATATAACGTGAATATAAAGTGAATTTTAAGGGGAAATAAAAATCCCTGACTAACAAATGATTATTTTTCATAAAATAACCTGTTCCACAATTATTGGCACCACTAACAATTCCTAGAAAATAAATGTAATTGAAGTATTTCTGTCATTTCTACAGTAGTTTACAAAGTTGATCAGAGTGTCTAGGAATATTTAACTAGTAATTTATCACTTCTTGCTTCCCTGGGGTATAAATATGACGTGACACAGAGGCCATTTCTCTTATCCTCTCTTCAACATGGGAAATACAAAGGAACACACCATTCAAGTAAGGCAGATGTGAGACGACCTTCACAAGTCAGACAGTGGGTACAAGAAAATAGTCACCCGCCTGCACCTGCCCATATCTACTGTGAGAGGAATCATGAAGAGAACGCAAGTTTATTTTGCCTCCACGCACAGTGAGGAGGATGGTAAGAGAAATAAAAAATTCTCCAAAGCTCACTGTTAAAGAACTGCAACAAATGATAGCATCTTGGGGTCACAAAGTCTCCAAAACAACCATCAGACGCTATCTACATGCCAACAAGCTCTTTGGGAGGCATGCAAGGAAAAAACCTTTTCTCAGTCACAATCATAAACGCAAACGTTTGGAGTTTGCGAAGCGGTACTGGAGATTCAACTGGGACTGTGTTCTTTGGTCAGATGAGACCAAGATAGAGTTTTTTGGCAACAAACACTATAAGTGGGTATGAAAAGATGAGTATGCAGAAAAGCACCTCATGCTCACTGTGAAGTATGGGGGAGGATCGGTGATGCTGTGGGGCTGTTTCTCTTCCAGAGGCCCTGGGAACCTTGTCAGGGTGCATGGCATCATGAATGCTTTGAAATACCAGGACATTTTAAAGCAAAATCTGGTGGCCTCTGCCCGAAAGCTGAAGGTGGGTCGTCACTGGGTCTTTCAGCAAGATAATGACCCAAAACATGTGGCCATATCTACACAGAAATGGTTCACCACACAAAGAATCAAGCTCCTCCCATGCCCATCTCAGTCCCCAGACCTCAACCCCATTGAAAACCTGTGGAGTGAGCTGAAGAGAAGAGTGCACAGGAGAGGAGTCAGGTCACTGGATGATTTAGAGACATTGTGCAAAGAGGAATGGTCAAAGATCCCTCTTTTTGTGTTCTCTAATCTTGTGAAACATTATAGGAGAAGATTAGGTGTTGTTTTGTTGGCAAAAGGGTGTTGTACAAAGTATAAAACATCAGGGGTGCTAATAATTGTGGCACCCATGATTTGATGTAAAATAATTATTTCTTAATGTGGGATTTTTTTCCCACTGAATAAATGCACTTGAATTAAAGGTTGGAATTTCCTCTTTTTTCACATTGTGGTCCTATGTTATTTAGAACAAAACTGAATTTTTTAGAAGCTAAAGAACACATTTTTACCAGGGGTGCCAATAATTATGGAGGTCACTGTATATTGTTGTTTGTATCTAAACAGACAGAATTTCAGACAGTTATTCTATGCTAGTCAAAGTCATTCTAGGTATTTTACAAAATACTTACTGGTGGCCATCTTCTCTGAAGGACATGGAGGTATACCATGACTAACAGCCCACTGTTGCGCTCCAATTCCAACTAAAAAACTAAAATAAAAAAAGATCCAATTTACAACTGACTAACATGAGACACACAAGCCCCTGTTAAAGGGATACAAAAAAAAATATATTACAGTGAAACCTTGGATTAAAAGCATACTTTGTTCATACTTTGTTCATATTTCAAAACACTCGTAAACCAAATCATTTTCCCATAAGAAATAATGAAAACTCAAATTATTCGTTCCACAGCCCCAAAAAAATAATACATAAAAATAATTAACACAAAATATAAAGTAAAAATTAAAAATAATTAACCTGCACTTTACCTTTTAAAAAAATAAGTGTTTCCGTTTATGGAACGATAAAGGAATCACTGCTGTAAAGTAAAAAAACAAACAAATGAACCAGCACTTTACCTTTGAAAAGAATCGCAACAGAGTTTCTGCGTAGAGCAGAGAGTGTGTGTCTGTATGTGTGTGTGTGTGCGTGAAGCCGAGGGATGGTGTAAAGGTGAGAGAGAGAGAGAAAGAGAGTGTGTGCATGTGTGTCGGTGTCAAATTATGCGCGCGCGCACACACATAGGACTAACAACACGCTGAAAGAGAGAGAGAGAGATGGTGATTATACCAGTAAGAGACGAGCACTAAGACCCAGCAGCGGAGGCTATTACTCACAATTCTGCAGCGCAAGAGGGAGAAAAACCATTGGCTCAATTGTGATCATATGACGCTCGGTGTCAAAATAAGAAGCGCATGCATGATACATGATACTCCTCGGTACTCGTAAACCAAGACTTTCGCTCGATTTCCAAGTCAAAATTTATTAAAAAGCCTTGCTAGTCTTGCGGAACACTCGCGAACAGCGTTAGTCGCAAACCGAGGTTCCACTGTACAGAAAAAAAATTATAGTCTTTATTTTAGGTGTTAGTAATTAAATAAATTACTAATAACTTACCAAGGAGGAATTCTTCCAGCTGAAAGCTTCCCTTTCTGTGCTTCATTCAATAGCGTTCTGGCCACCAGAACTGGATTCTTGACTCCTGAGAAATATTAACAAAATTGGAAATTACATACATTCCTGATTAAGCTAATATTCTAGAATTACATGAGACTCAGAAAAAAGGTAAAGAAGTGACATGGCATGAAGGTATAGCAATTACTAGGTCACTGTAAATACATTACTTTGTTGAAGAACTTGTGTGCTCACACATTAGAAAACATTCAGCATTCACACGATCCCTGCTGCTTAGATCAGGTAAAGTAAAACTCATCTGACTCTGAGACAATAACGCATAAACATATATTTCAGTTGAGACAGGAATTAAGAAATGAGAGAAAAGTAAAAACTATATCCTAGAAAATAGGATACGGTTGGGCTTTTGTATTTACTATTTATTTACCATTTTTTCTGGCTTGAGTGCAAATAGTCCTGAGCAACAACACATCACAACAAAGGGCATTTATGCTTCACCTTAAAATTTTTTTTTACAAGTCATGCACAGTGAACTAAAAAAAAAACTAAACAGTATTTAAAAACCCAGACTGCATACAAAATATGTATACAAAATATAATCAAATCAACCCACCACTTAAAGCACCAACTGCTCCATAATCTAATGACTTTCCCTCCATGATGCTGGCATCACACTCTATATCCCCAACCAGGTTTAGATTGGAGCCCGTACCAGCATTGGTGAAGGGTGAATCCTGCAAACAAAAGAAAAGAGTAGATATAAGCTTGTGCAGATTTTATATTTCCTTTATGGTTCATCTTTCTGCTGTTATACATCAGGTTCACACAATGAAGGCATTTTGTTCTTGTACTGTTTGTAACTTAGACCTTAGGAATGGCCATATAGCAGGAGACCTTCAAGGTACATTGTAAGATACCTTAACACTTTGTGTTCAAACAGAGACATAGCAAATTTTTCTACAAAACACGGATTTTGAAATTATCAATATGCTAACAATTAGAGCCCACAAATGAAGCCACATTTACAAGTCACAATATTGCACCTAGTTACAAAATTTAGATGCATTAGTTTTAAAAAGTATGGCGAATTGCAACCAAACAGTCACAGTCTGGAGTCCCACCCACACGAGACACTAACATCTTTCATGTGTAACAGATGTATATGCAGGTAAGCTGGAGTATGCAATAAACATATAATAATATGTGATAAAGGTTTCTGTGATTCAAAAGAGCAAATCTGTTCACATACAGTATCCTTTAAAGCAACCACAATAGTGCTCAGTTTTACACAACTTTATTAATCACGATGAAGAGAAAAGTCAAAGTCATCACCTCTAGCTCTATAAGAGCTGCAGTCACTGCCTCCACTGCCATAGCACCATCTCTTAACCTCTCCATAGCCTGCAAAATGAAACAACAGTAACAATATATACTTATTCTTATTATTATAGGAGAGCGAGAGAGAGAGAGCGATAGATAGATAGATAGATAGATAGATAGATAATGTAGGACAATTACCGACAGGACTTACCAAACACAACATGTAACAGCAAACAACTGTCTACTTCTCTGACTACTGTAATCATAGTGATACTCAGGATTGGTTTAGTTGTTCTTTAGTTTTCATCCTACGTTACATTATTTAGCCATACAATTAAAACCACCTGTCTAATATTGTATAAATATTGTATAGGTTATGTCGTGTGCAGCCAAAACAGCTCTGACCCACCAGGAAATTAGTTATTAGGACTCTGCAAGACCTCTGAATGTGAGCCGTTTTCAGCAAAATGACTTTTGCAGCAATGTGGTTTACATGCACTGATTTATTTGTGGTAAAAAAAAAAAAAAAACTATTTTATTTAATCATATGAGTAAAGCACACTGATTTTGCAGGGGTGCCCCTAAACGGAAAAGCTAAGGATGATTATAATTTTAGTTTATGTAAAGTATGGTAGCCTAATAGCCTAAAAGACAATATTCTGTAATAAATATAGTTGTGGCCACATCATTCTCTCACAAAAGGAACTAATTCTTTTATTACGAATTTTCCTTGAACACTGAGAATGTGAGTGTAATTCATGCACAATATCTGAATCAAGTTCTGCCCTACTGTGTCACACACAGCTTCAGCGAGCCTGACATCACTTAGTGAAAATGAACAAGCAGGCTGTAAAGCAGTCTTATAAATGCTTATACTCCCTTTTTTCATTCATTTGTAAAAAGTGTTTTCTTTGTTACTGTTATTGTTCAGTGATTAAAATAAAAGTAAAAATTAAATAAAAGTAAAAATTAAAATATTCCCATTGCGGCACTTGCCTATTCATTTTATGGCTGTTATACTATAATTATTATTGACAATAATACTCTAGGAAAGCAGGGGAGTATACATGCATCCCCTGGTTATCTTGCCATCACAATTTGTTCCATGTCAAAATGTCATGTCAAGTTGTGTAGATCCGTGTGCTTGCACAATTAATTTGTTTCTAGAACATCAACTTGGAGAGTTGAGTGTTCACTTGCTACCTAATATATCCCATTCCTTGTCAGAATCCAATGTAACTGGAAACTCAGTTTTATTTAGTTTTATTTTATTAATTTAATATTATGGTTAATCTGTGTATACATACAGTTAAATTCAATTTCATTTCATTTGTAAATAACTTAACAGTGGAAATTGTTGCAAAGGAGCTTGACAGAAATATATTCTGGAAATAAAAGGTTAAAAATAAAATGTACACTCTTATAGTAATTTGTCCCTAACGAACAAGTCTGAGGTGACAGTGACAAGGAAAAACTGCCTGAGATGAAATGATGAAGAAACCTTCTAAGGAACCAGACTCACAAATTAACCCATCCTGTTGTTGGATAAAGTACAGTAACCACAAATAAATCCTTTGAATAACTGTGTTTCAGTTAACATCAAGTCCGACATGAGCCTTGTTGGAACGATGAACGTTGAAGGATGAACAAAGGCAGGTTCAATAAGAGTAAACCACCTTTATTTTTTAGTTCAGATTTTTTTGTGACCCATCACAGAGGACATCCCACATTCATGGAGAAGATGTGTTTCAGGAAGGTCAAAATATTGGCACACATCAAGGAAGAATGATCCAATATATTATTAAAGCTGGAAGGATAGTGATGAGCCATCAACTTCACAAAATAAATGTGGCTGGAAAAAATGTATTAATGACTATGATCAGAGATGACTCAAACACTGAAAGCTGTACTATCAAAAAAACCACAGCAGAAATCACAGCTATGTTCAAGAGTGAAAATAAGAGAATTTCCATGCACGCTATGAGCATTTCCACACATGCAGTTAAGTACACAACTGTGTGGTCATTAGAAAACCACATATTAGTGAGAATAGTCAGAGTAAAAGGCTTCAGTTTGCTAGACAGCATAAATAATGGATTTTGGAGCAATGAAAAAGGTCATGTATTGTGATAACGGCCAAATCTAACCTATTCCAGAGCGATGGTCATGTCAAGATAAAAACGGAAGCTCATGCAGCAAAACAAGCATCATGTATAGTGGCATGTCTCTGTACATGTCTCTGAAGGAGGTGTCATGATAATCATTTTTACATATGAACTGGTCACCAGTGTCCTGAACTTAACCCCAGCACAAAACTATTCAAAGAGTAGTGCCTGATGAACCCATCCCTCTATTCCGCATCTCCAGCGCTCATACTGTCTCCCCAGCTACAAAGACGCCTGCAGTGACTACCACATGCATGCCCTGTTATACTTCTGCATCAAGTCCATGCAGAACCTACACTGTAGGCTACAAAAGTGGCCTGCAGCATTATGAGAATGTATACTTATGCATTGGTGTGTCTGTGTCGCTCTGCAATTACGCTGACAAACCGCTAGATGGTGGTGGGGTTTTGGTGTACGACAAACAATGGTGAATAAAACTGAATGGATCTTGTTGGAGTAGGAGCCAAGAGATTTTGACCAAAAGTGACAAGAATCCATACCAAGACTTTGCTGCCATTTGGCGGTCTTTGTAATGTGGCGATGATGAATCTTACA
Source organism: Clarias magur (assembly GCA_013621035.1). Classification (NCBI taxonomy): domain Eukaryota; kingdom Metazoa; phylum Chordata; class Actinopteri; order Siluriformes; family Clariidae; genus Clarias; species Clarias magur. Next base: position 1,975,799 of record QNUK01000094.1, on the reverse strand, counting down.
CATTTTTACTAACTCCGGTTAGTGTCTCGTTGATTTGGTCCGTGTTCATTCAACTTTTACCTCAATTCAAAAATGAAATTGTAGAAGAAGCTGGAAATGCAATACTACATGTAGCTTAATTTCTGGGGAGGAGCACCTCAGGCTACGGGCACAGGTTACACAGCTATACACTAACTACGTGAGACCTGCTGTGTCTCAGACTTGAGTCTCACCAACTAATCCATCCAAGCCTCCACTATAGTGTCCAGGTAGAAACTCTCTCACTCTCACTCATCATCTATACCGCTTAATCCTATATTCAGGGTCACCGGGGGGCCTGGAGTCTATCCCAGGAGACTTAGGGCATATGGCAGGGTTCACCCTGGACAGGGTGCCAATCCATCGCAGGGCACAGACACACACACACATTCACTCACTCATTCATACACTACGGGCAATTTGGGAACGCCAATTAGCCTAATCTACATGTCTTTGGACTGTGGGAGGAAACCAGAGTCCCCGAGGGAAACCCACCAAGCACGGGGAGAACATGCAAACTCCATGCACACAGAGAACCCGGACCCTGGCAGTGCAAGGCAACAGTGCTAACTACACCACCAATGTGCCGCCGCAGGTAGAAACTGATGTCTGTTATTCTTTCCCAACTGATTCACATAACACTTCGCAGTCTCTGGTCTCAAAACAGAGCTGCAGTGCCTGCTCTGCCTCCTCTAGTGACATCTCCTTCTGGTCTTTGTCACAGACTGTCTTAGGACAGCAGGGGTACAGTAACTGTCAGAAAAACTGGATTGTGGTTAAACCTTCCCCCATATTTGTCTCCAGTAAATCCAGTGTTCTGTTCCCACTGGTATCACAGTTGACAAACTGGTGAAACTCTGGAGAGTTATGTATGATTATAATCCTCAGAAATGACAGCAAAATAGTTTGTGATACCCATGTTTATGACATTAAAAGCCACTTCTGTGTCAGCTAGCGATCGGATGTACAGTAAATGATCATCACAATAGAGAATGATGTTCATCATTTAGGCAATGATGGTACTCCTTCACAATAATTTGTCCAGGATTACAGCATCTGTTGTTTATACAGTACAACCGCTTTATTCTTACCAGTCCACTCTTACAGTCTGAACACCAGGGGATTGAAGCATTCTAGAGCATTCTCTAAGTAAAACAAAAGCACTCTGCACTGCTGACTCACTATGCGTCCCAATCAGGGCATGGAGCTTTCCATCATTACTGCCAAGAGACACATTTTTTCCTATGATGCTGGAGGTAACTGAAGGGCTTGTAGGATCTCCACTTTTCCTTTATTTTGAATCCAACTCTGCACTCTGGATTCGAGTACCAGCAGCTGATCCTTGTATATGTGAAGTGACCTGCATTCTCACGAGCATTTTCCATGGCATGCTTAATTTATATTAAAAAACCTACAAGTCTAAAACAAACTGAAATAAGACTGTACACATACAAGATTAGACAAAACTGAAAAATGAAGAGAGGAGCTGCCATCTACAAATGCACCGTGGATGTAATGAGAATACAAGGGTAGGTTGTAGGAGTTTTTAATGTAATAAATAAATAAAGAAATAAACCAGATAACTTATGTCTGATATTTTAGTAAAATAAATATGATACGGGAACCAGCAAACAAACAAAGACAAGAAGGCTGCAAAGAGACATACACCAACATAGATCTATTATGCAAAATTCACTTTTTTGCCATTTAAACAATTCAATTAGCTTTTCCCCGTTATGTGACCTCATATACGGAAAACCCTTCCCCCATCTGAAACATGAGGTTTGGTAGCTAGATGGAATCTCCTTGCATGCAGGTCCAAACTAAATTACCCTTACAATGGACCTAAAATTTAACTGTCTTAAAGAGGGCAGGGCACATGGGATTCCCATTCAATATGATAGATATGGAACTTGCAGTGAATACAGCGGTACCTCTGCATACGAATTTTAATCCATTCCGGGGCTCTTAAGCTGAAATTTTGTATTGTGAAACGCATTTTCCCACAGGAAATAACAAATGCAGATAATCCAATCCAACACTATGATCATATGTTTGCATAAAAATGGCTGCTTTAAAAACAAAACTAAAAGTGGATACTTTTTTTTTCTTGTTACCATCCTTGCTAACATTCTTGGGACAGAAGGTGGTATGTCTCCACTAAATCTTGCAAAAATGCAAAAAAAAAAAAAAAAACCCCACACACAAAAAAAATGAAACTTTGGCTTTGCACTGATACAAACAGTGCAAAACGTTTTTAACGGCTCCCGAACATGCGCACAACTTGGTCGGCATTTGGTTCTTTTGCTTGTAATGCCGAAAATGCTTTGTAGGCTGAAACAAATTTCTTGCAGGTGAAAATTTGTGAGTTGCAAAATAACATTTTCAACAAGGGTGTGTAGACGTTGTATATGCATCAACTGCATATCAACACAAAGGAAACCCAAACCTCCAAATCATTTATGTTGTTGGACCACAATATTGATGAGATATGAAATGTACTAACCTTCTGACAGGCTCTTTTGCACACATGTTTATACTCCTTGGCTTTGGATTCAGAATGATAACCTGCCCCTGCATAAAAAAGGAAACAAAAACATCAGTATTTCAGTATTAAATAACAGACTAATACCAACAGTAATTACAGCTTTAATGTAACATACATACATAGAATTTTACAATTTCTGAGAACCTGATTTATTGAAACATACACTATACACTATATTACTGAACAAATGGGCCTTCTCAGACCTGTTGCCACAAAGTTAGAAGCACACAATTGTACAGGATCTCTTTGTATTCTGTAGCATTACACATTTCCTACACAGGAACTCTGAAGCCCAAACCTGTTCCAGTACGACAATGACACTGTGCACAAAGCAAAACTGCAAGGCTGGAGCAGAAGATCTGAAGTGGTTTTCTCAGAACTCTGATCTGAAACTCTCTGAACACCTTTGGGATGAATTGGAACATCAATTGCATTCAGGACATCAGTACCTGACCTCATTAATTATTTATTGCTGAAACAAATGCTCAAAAATCTAGAGTAAAACCTTTTAAGAAAAGTGATGGTTGTTATAAACAGCGAAAGTACATTTGGAATGTTTTGTTTACCAAGCATGTTTAGGTCAAAAAGTTTTAATTGTTATTTCTGCCATGTAATATCTATGTAGCAATTGTGTTGTTACTTCTGCCACATATTTTTTAAGATTTAAGATTATTTAATATATTTAGCCTTTTTTTTTTTTGTTTTTTGTTCCCATTTACTCAACCATTTCTCACCTCACTGCCTCAACTGCGCAACTATAAAATCAATAAGACCAAGTGTTTATTCTGAGACATACAAAGACAAACAAAGAACCTACTGCTCATGCAACATCACAGATCAGCATAATAAACCATATACATAGCAATAAATGGCACATTGTGTATGAGTGCACACAATATCAATAATTGACTCGAGGGACTCTAATTAACAGGGGAAAGACTATGGTCATCACTCCCAATCAGAAACCAAGTACCATTATGATCTCATGTCACCCTGGTTATCATCATCAGGATTCAAACTTCCAAAAGGCTTTACACAAAACTCTTTTGTAAGCCCGGGCTATACGCTTTGATTCTCAAGACAGAAATGTCAACTGATAATTGACATTGTATGTAAATGCCAAAATGAAACACTAATAGATATGTGATAAGATACAATAAAATAAAAATGATTCCAAATCTCTTTTTATAAATATCAAATTCCGTTTAAATGAACATGCTTTTGGTTTACTTTTCTATTTATTAAAGATACATAATGAAAGATGATCAAAATAAATAATGAGTTAACCCTTTGTTGATGAGAGACGTCAATGGCCAGGTTTGTTCAAGCTCTCAGAAATTCTACAATAAATCATATAAACATTCTGAACGGCAGAAAATCATCTCGAATTGCACAATGCATCAATCCTTGAGGTACCTGAAGACTACATTAGGTTATGAACAGAACGCTAAGGCTTCAGTTGACATTCTCGACAAAACTGGACATGTCTGTTGTGATAAATCTTAATTCCGGATGAGATTAGGCATGATGTCACAAAGCAAACGATAGCTCGAGCTGGTTTCATGGCTATGACAATAAGTTTACTGGCCTGACCACTCACTGGGTTTGGGAGCAACAGAAAACTTTTGACATAAACTATAACAACATGATATTTGCAACATCAAAGTGCACCTGAAAAATCATTAGAAATGCCACCATGTAGTCACCTGGGCAAAAATGTCATAAAGAGCACATGCTGAAGAATCAGTGCCACAAAAAATTGACGCTGCTTAAAAGCAAAGGACGATCCGCCACTGTATTAGTATAGTGTTCCTATTAAAGTGTTCAGTAAATGTATACACACATTTTTCACTCTTTGCAAATGTGGATTAAAGAAGAACAACAAGCGGAGATGCTAATAGAAAAGCATAATCAGTTATAAGCTTTTTCTGGACAACATTTGGCATTTTCAGGGTTTAACTCACAACACACAGACATAAGATAACATTCAATTACAGGTAGTGCCCAAATTACGAACAAGTTCCGTACAGGGAACACATTCATAGGACTGATTTGTCCTTAAGTCTGACAAAGTGAGTCTTATACGTCTTTGACACGAATATACAATGCAAAGCATACCAATCCACTTGGCTAAATCTGTCCCCTACCCACACCATCATCATGTGGCCTAAAATGACATGATGAAACTCTCAGTCAAATATAATCTCTGTGCCTTTAAATCGCGAGGGAAATCCTGGACGTCATTTTGTCTCCATTTTCTCTCCATTTTGAGCTGTTTTCCACTGTATTGTACTGTGAACTCTTGTTTTGTTGAGGACGTTCTGAAATTAGGATTATTCACCATCCGGACAGCTTTCCAGGACAGACATTTTCTATCATCGTGCTCCCGGACTGAAGTACATAATTGTAAATATTAGTATCAGGTACAATACACAAGAGCTACTTCCGTTATTGAACTGGAAGTAGAACCCCAGTTCGTTCGTATGTGCCAAAACTTGAATGTTCTTAAGTATTTGTCACACATGTATCATACAGCACAGTGAACCATACAGTTACATGTACCTGTACAGCAGAAAAAAGGCAATTATTTAATCAGTTAATTGTGTATGTACCTATTCTAATAAAAATTTGAAGAATCCAAGAATGTTCGAAAAAGGCTGAAAGGGAGGATCTTTTTACATGATGAGATGATAATACAGGCCTATAAAAAATGCCTAATAAATCTGTTTTTTGAGTTTTATTTAAAACATTTTATCTCATACCTGCATGCACCAACACAAAGCCTACAGCTCTGTTGTCTTTGCTAGAGATCTCTATATTTTGCTCTTTGTTGTTCTGTATAGTTCTTAAATAATTCAGTGGGGGTGTGTTCCCTTCGCACCCCGTTGATTTTATCGCTTTCTCCATGACCCGTGCGCAGAAGCAGTTGCATCTTGGTCTACTAATCACTCACAGCATGTAGATACTGGCGTTTTGATCCCTTAAAAAAACAAACAAAAAAAATGGACATGAAAGGAAATTAAGAAAAAACACATCACATTTATATAAAACAAATTGTGCAGTTTTTTTTTTTTTTTTACATCATGACATTTATGTTCATCTAGCGACCAGAGCTTGCCACCAAACCTGGTTTTGGTGTTAGTCTTATAGTCTTTCAGTGACCATGCAATTCATAATGCAGCAGCAGTCTGTGAATAACAGTTGTTGTTATTCTCTCAGTTGCTCCCTTTGAGGAGCCGCCACAGGTTTTACGTCGGATGTGCTTCCTGACGCCACCCTCCCATTTTAACCTGGCTTGGGACCGGCAATACTGAGACGGTTTGGGCACTGAGATATATTTGCAGTTTCTGCAACAGTTACTTAAGGGGGTGGGTTGCCAGCTTGACACCTGATTTCCATTCACACACTACGAGCAATTCTGGAACGGCAATTAGCCTAACCTGCACGTCTATGGACTGTGGGAGGAAACCACAGCACCTGGAGGAAACCCACCAAGCACGAGGAAAACATGCAAACCCTATGCACGCAGACCCTGAGGTGGGACTCGAACCCTGACACTGTAGGTGCAAGGTCCCTGTGCCACCACACACAAAATCTCTTTGCATAGATGGGTATTGCAATCCTGGACCAAGAATAAAGCTAAGTGTAATAGTTTGACATCGTTGTCATGGCAGCATTCATGGAAAAGCAAGACTTCTGTCTTCGGTCAGTAAACATACCCACTGAACTTCCACCTTTTTGTCATGTTACAACCACAAACGTAAATGCATTTTATTGGACGTTTATGTTACAGACCAACACAAAGTGGCACATAATTGGGAAGTGCAAGGAAAATGATAAATGCTTGTCAAAAAAAATGTGGTGTACATTAGTATTTAGCCTCCCCGAGTCAATACTTTGTAGAACCATGTCTCGCTATAATTACAGACGTTGGGTGGGTCTCGAACCCGGGCCGGTGAGAGACCTACCACTGAAACACCAATGCCTCCAGCCAATGAATAACAGTAATGAGTTGAAACAAATGCATTTGATATAAAGAATGCGACATTTATTCATTTTGATTATTACTGCTGCATCACGAACAGACCTGAAACAGAGACATGATCTGTGGACTGCAGTTACACCAGGACACTGTGCACCTCATGTAGCCCTACATTCATCTATCTGACTCAGCTACATGCTTAACATTTCATCTGAATCAGGTTTTTAATGCTGATACTTCATACACATATACCCTAGAGCATGGTGTAGACAGAAACCAACCAGACTGCATGTTTAAACTCTCACAACTTCTTAAATGCAAGCTCTGTGTGCTAGACAAATTAAAATGTCATGATGTTCAACACCACTGAAGCATCACACTGGGCTCGAGCCTAATATTAGACATTACTGCGTTTCTAACAGCGTCGCAGATATTCAATACAATCTCATTAACCATACAAAAACATCCATAAAAGCCGAAACACATATATAAGTCAGTACCTCAGTGCGTTCGCAGTGTTTCAGGTGTAAATACATCATTAGAGCTGATGTTCTGCTGCACTGACAAGTTACACCTCTGTGTCTCTCCAGTTCAGCTAGCAACGTCGGGCTTCTTCTTTTTCTTCTTCGTTTGTACAACTACAAACTCCTGATGCCTCTGCTTCGCTGGTTTTCGCTCCAGCAAACCGCTTTTACCGCCATCTGCTGTACTGGAGAGTGAAGTGGTACGGCAGTATTTCATAGGGAAGTTCTCATTTATCAGTCTTTAAGTCAAGTTGTATGCGAATGTTTGTGTAAACACAACCAAGCATTTCTCCCTCGTACTCCCCCGGCTTATGTAATGCTTTTGACTGATCTACATGAACATAGTATATTCACTTGTGTCTTTTGTCTTCGACTATCAGTCGAGAGTCATTGAGAGCACACACACACACACACACACACACACTCATTCACACACTACAGGCAATCTGGTAAAAACCAATTAGCCTAATCTGTATGTACTGGATGGTGGGAGGAAACCGGAGAACCCGGAGGAAACCCACCAAGCACAGGTAGAACATCCACACAGACCCAAGGCAGGAATCGAACCCCGATCCTGGCGAAGCAAGGCGACCGTGCTAGCAACTATGCCGCTATATAACTATTCGTCCCACTGTGGGGACAATTCTTCTTAACGCAATTTAATAAAGTGTATATTTTCTTGAAATAATAACATGTTACACTCATCAATAAAGTGTTCAGAGACTTTAACGGCGATGCTGACCCGAGATTAAAGCTAAATGTAAAAGTTTCCCAGTTTGACATAAAGGAAATGCAAGACTTTGTTGTCTTCTGTCAGATTACATCATGTGTGATACAGGGCCATACTAAACTATTTTGCAAGGCACTCCATCACCCCTACTAACTACTAAAGTACCAACTTTTCTACATTTAGTCACGTTACAACCACAAATGTAAATGTTTTTATGTAATATACCAACACAAGACCAACACAAAATGGCACACAATTGTGAAGTGGAAGAAAAATAATAAATGGTTTTTAAAAATTGGTTTTGGTACAAATATCTGAAAAGTGTGGCATGTATTTGTAATCAGCCCCACTAAGTCAATACTTTGTAGAACCATCTTTCACTGCAATTACAGATGCAAGTCTTCTACCATATTTGCACATCTAGAGAGTGAAATAATGAATAAATATTGTTGCTGATGTCCATCTCCCAGTTTTTTCTTCTACATATTTTCTCACCTCCTCCCCTTTAAAAGCTTAGTAGCTTTCTTCTACATCTTATATTTGCACAATGGAAACACGCAACATATACATGATTAGGGGATAAGTTTAGCTTCCACCATTAGTAAACATTTCACATGGAATCGATCAATATATCCTTAGCACTGCTCTACTACAGAAACCCACTTTGCTCAATAAAACACTTGGTCAGGATGAGGCAGGAATCAAAGAAAGTGTTATACTGAAAAAGAAAAGAGTGCACTATTTTTTTCAGTTTACATTAAGCCTTTATTTGTCATGTATACATTACTGCACAGTGAAATTCATTCTTCGTGACACCCTGAAGTAGGCAGGGTTAAAAGTCTTTCTCAGAGGCCCAAAGTTTGAGGTTGTTGGAGTCGGGGCTCGAACTGCCCAGTCAGCAACCCAGAGCCAGCTATCAATATGAAGTCAAGTGACACCTTAAAAAAAAAACTTTAAATAGGTTCAAGGTGAGCATTACAGAACGCATTTCACTTTGCGTGCATTGCTTCATGCGTGCCCCTTCCTACCCTGATGCGCCCATTGGTCTGGAATATAGGGTCAATCGGGACCAAACATAACACACAAATGTTTTCCATTGCTACAAAGTCCAATTTTATGCTCAAATTATTAGGAAACTGAAGCCATTTATTTCTGATTAGCCTCACTAGTAAGGTTTTCTTATGGATAACTGTTTGTCCCCAACGCAAGGTTTTTGTCACCTTTTGTATTTGGAATTGTTTTTTTTATTAAAATAAAATAGCTGTGATTTCTACTGTTTCTACAGTCTTTTTATGAAGCAACTTCACCAAGAATTTAAGTAATCTACAAAAATGGTCAGTCATTCTTTTTGTTTTTCGGACTACATTTGTTTCACAAAGATAACTAACGCCACTGTAGTTTTAGGTTTTAAAATAATGCATTGGGCAATACATAAACTGGCAGCTTTTTTGTTTTTGGCTTGGCAGTGTACAAGCATTTCCCCTCAAAGACAGAATTGGCAGCTGAACACCCTACAACAAATTGTTTTTATTTACGTCCATTTTGTGGCAAAAGGTAGATTTTAAATATCTTCTATAATAGTATATAATGCTTAGACCATATTATTTCTCTAAAGTCATTTACTCAAATGATCATTTTGTAGAACTGTTGTACAAAATATGTACAAGATATTTTTGAATAATGTTCAGCAAACTTAATAATAAAAGATAAAAAAGGAAGAAAATGAAACTAAGTTAAATTATAAGCAGTCTTTTTAATCGACTGAAGTAAAAAAACGTTTACATTTTTATCAAGTGGGACAGGGGACTTGATATTGTGTAGCCTTTACGAACAACTGAAACAGTATATGAACAATGAGTGCAGCATTATCACTACAATTCTCACACTAAAATGTAGTCTGTCTCACTTCTATTATTAAATTATTTCATCATTATACATGATTTTTATTAGGTTACATTGACAGAGATCTGCAATGAGGGCAATGTCAATATGGATATATCATTTACTTTATTTCAGTTTTAATGGAATCATACGTTCTTACAGATATTTAAGTCCTTGCAGATTCCATCACGCTACAAAATCCACTGCTGGAAAGCTTGCAGGAAAGAAAAAAATGAAAACTGAAAACCATCCACAGCAGCACAAGCTGCAATTGTACTTTAAACTAGAGCATTAACTAAGTTGTGTAAAAAATAAAAAAGGGAGGGGATTGCAGAAGATGAAGATATTTAATTAGTATTTAATGCTTTATAGCTCATCTCAGCAAATCTAAAGTCTTTCACTGGAAAAGGCAAAGAGAAAATGAGGAAACTGGATCAAAAGGTGGGGGTTGAGGAGAGGTTGTTTAAAGTTGTTGGGGAAGTTCCTGGGGTTTTCAAAAAAAAAAAAAGCCAGGGAAGTTACTCCTGGGTGAATTCACCTCAATGAACTACAAGAGCTCCAGCAGCATAACTCACTGAGCTGTCAGACCAGTTTCGGCACTGGCTCGACTGAGCATAATTTAGGAAAGAAAAGTTCATGTCTAGACCGCTCTTTTTCAGCTCTGCCACAGCCTAGAGAAAACAAGAGAGAGTTATATTTTATTATTTTAGTATAAAGATCAGTTGAAGGAAAGCTAAAGAAAAGCTTCATATATTGTTAATGTTTTAAAGAGAATAAGTAACTTGCATTTAGTAGAACTCCAATGGGGTGTCGACCACAAATAGTATTGTGATATTTCCTCAAGTAGTTACTGAAGGAGACAGGGTCCAGCTGTTCTATAATGCCCATACCCTACAGGGAATAAAGTGTTACTACAGCAACAGGCAAAAAAAATATTTAGTAACACATTTAACAATAAGAATAAGGATTTTCACACTTTCTTTGCTCAAGCCTAATTAGTTTTTATAACAGGTAATAAATCTGGGACATTTCTAGTGTAAAGTCCAAAATAAAAAGAAATTTACCATCTTGTCCAGATGTTCAATGGATCTATAGATTTCACCCTGATTTTCATCATAGTATGTGTAACGGAACCGTTGACCTGAAAAGATGGCAAACAAAGAACAGGAAATTCTGACAATGTTAAATATGTTAAAATTGTATACATTTATTGCTGGTTTTATCTCCTTACCCCAAAAGGCAAATCTGGTAATAAGAATTCAATTTATAATTTTTGTGATGTGCATTATTTTTGCGAAACACCACAATCAGGAGTGATTTATTTCATTTATACCGCCGTGAAACAATGTTTTTTTTTTTTTTACTTTCAAGAGGCAAGTGAGCTCCTGTTTTCACTTTTATTAGAGTTGCAATAAACACTGGTTCCCTCACCAGTCTCACTCCCACTCCAGTCTCGCTGTGCAATTGGTCATTTTTAATAAGAAACCTAAAATTCTGCTGATAAACTAAAATCTCTTGTTACTTTTACAAAGTGCTTACACAACAAATGTGAAATAAATGTCACCTAAATGTCACATAATTAACTAATGTTGCGGTAGTTAGTTTTTCGGCTGCTACAACTTGGCACAGGTTTTACTCCGGGATGCCCTTCCGGACGCAACCCTCCCATTTTCTCTGGTTCCGGAACTGCATGCAGTGGCTGGTTAGTATGGGGTGTGGCAACTTACAGACGGTGGGCTCAACACCGGATCCTCAGATCCCCAAACCAACAACCTAGAGATTTAGCCACCTGAGCCACCACACCCCACCTCATAAATCATAAAGTTTAAACATGTTTGCTTTACTAAACGTATTAATCGTTTTAAATTACGTGATGCCGCCACTGTACATGTCTCTTTGCAGTAGCTGTTAATTATAGACATTATATCCCATAACATATTCCATCGTTCATGTTACTGGAGATGTTATTGCCAGACCTTTATTTGAGAGTGCTAATTTAGCTGAATGCACTCCATGTTTTAGAGGTACTCCATAATAAGTAGATAATATTTTAGCTAACGTCAATGTGGCTTTTAAATTATAAGAAATTCTCGATAGATTATTTCAGATTACAACCAATTCCTATGAGACCACAATTAATGAGGTCACCAGATTGTGTTTGCATTGCTTTTTGTTTACACACATTTGTGCTCATTTAGTTTTTCAATTTCAATTATTTTAAGTGATATTAAACTATTTAGTTAATGTGCCACCTGAATTACTCCCTCCACCTTCCCCACACACGCACACAATGTCCAAATCTTTTTAAATTAGTTTCATTGGTTTGTGCATAATTTTGCACGCAAAATAAACATTTGCATTTTCCCCTCAGCCTCCGCAGTGTCCAAATAATTTCTAATTTATCTCATTTACAAAAACACTTTTTTACATTTAGTTGTCCACATCAACCAAAAAAGAAATTCAGGAAATGTCTAAGCCTACATTATGATTTCTGTTGATTTCTACATTACCTTTTTGACTGTAGTTAATAGATTAATAGATTAATCCAAATTCACATGTAGATTTTAGGAATGTGGCTAATTTTTTAAGTAAAATTCAATGATCACATTTTGAAATTTTCATTTTAGGATGAATAAAAACAGCCTTCTAGCACACAGTTATATTTACATATATAGTGACTATAAAAGGCAATCTACAGTAAAATAATAATAAAAAATAATAAGGTTTAGACATATTTGTTTTTATAAATGCCTTAATAGTTTTAAATTATGTGAAGCCTCCACTGTACATGTCCCTTTGTAGTAGCTGTTAACTATAGATGTGAATTTCATTCCATTTTTTAAACATGGATTTTAGTGAACCAAACATGATAAATTATAGTGTATAATTTAGTTTCGTATTTTCAGATTGTACAAGTCTAATTTTTATTCTGTGTGTATACTGTACGTAGATAAACATTTACTGATCATCACTCATTTGTTTCAGGGTCTAATGACCATTTCCTTTGCCTACATTTGTTGTGAAGATTGATCTAAACTTGGAAGGTTTGTGTGTCTGGGAGAGAAAGCATGAGAGAAAGAGAGAGAATGACCCACCCCAGTGGCAAAAATCTGATGAAATAATAAAAAGGTTGGCAGGATCAGCAAGGTATTTGCTGAGCAGCTTTCCATACTCCTGTTCTTTAGATTCACTCAGAGCTCCAACCAGCACCGGAACAATGCTGAACTCATCTTTGCAGCTGTGAAACAACCAATACTATTAATTAGTACATGTCTAATTTACATGGAATATACACCCACTGTCAACTCTAATAAAAACACCTGCAGCCCAGATCAGTTCTGCTGTTATCAATTCCGACAACGTGGTCCAGCATGATGCATATAATAATAAAGATACAGGTCGAGCACTTCAGTCAAAGCTAACATTAAACTTTGCAGTGGGGAAAAGATACATTTCTTTATTTGATATGGTTATCGGTACAAGATGGGCTGGTTTAAGTATTTCAAACTGCTGATTCATTGGGATTTTTAAAACCCAATTGTCCTGTGTTTATACTACTGAGTGACAGGTCTGCGAGGGGAAAGAACCTGTTAATAAGAGATCGACTTAACCTGCCAGAAATTATAGAGACTCAAATATTCAGTTTTTTCAACAGTGTTGAGCAGAAATCAGCAGAGAAACATGGAACCAACAAAACATGGAACCATGTAGTGGATGGGCAGAAGATCGTATCAGGTTCTGGTCCTGTCAGCCAAAACAGGAACCTGAGGGCAGAGACTCACCAACAGCAGACAGTTGAAGACTGGAAAATTAACAGGAAAGGTTTTTTTTTCCAATCACCAACTGCCCAGTCTTTTTCAAAAGTTTTACCTGTAAATGTTCCTATTAAAGTGGACAGTGAGTGTATAATCATATTTATTTCCATTAATATAGACACAACAGTTTAACATTTGCAGCTCTTTTGCAAAATCATCAACCTGTATATTAGATCCTCAAGCAGAGAGTACCAGCAATAACGGAACCCCTGTGGAAAATAATGAACTCTTCACTCAGCAGTGAGTATGTCCCGAAATCTTTTAAATTAGCAGTTATTAAACCACGAATTAAGAAACCCGACCTCGACTGCAGTCAGCTGCCAATTACAGACCGATATCAAACCTCCCCTTTACCTCTGAGGGAGCCGTCATGTCTGCGTTTCCTTCTGGCGCTGCCCTTTAGTTATGCTGTCATAGTTAGTCCTGCCTGCTTGCACTCCGCACTAAATATACTGTACATTCACCTTATACATTGTGTGACTGTGACCATACCTAACACTTATCTCTCCTTCTCTCCCCTCTCTCTCTCCCTCCCTGTTGAAGTACACATGTCGCTCCTGAGCTGCCAGTGATCCAGAAACCCTCAAACAATTCCTGCCATCCGTTATTACCCAAATGAGGGTGGGTCCCCTGTTGAGTCTGGTTCCTCTCAGGATTTCTTCCTATAGAGTTTTTCCTTGCCACTGTCACTCTTGACATGCTCATTAGGGACTATCTGATCATTTTGATTCAAACACATTCACATTTCATACAAACTGCCACAGTTTCTTTTGATTGTGTAAAGCTGCTTTGCAACAATGACAATTGTTAAAAGCGCTATACAAATAAAATTGAATGAGGTTATAAGGTTCAGGGATGGTAATAGTGTGTTTCTATATAAGTATTTATCAAAATGTTAATGTTTCTGTAAACATATACACCAGCACTAAAACTTGCTTCCATATCGTCATGAAACTATTTTTAATGCACTGTACTTTTCAGCATGGCATAACATTCACTACATATATAACACTACCTTTCCATTACTTTGGCGGTGTAAGGCAGGTGCATCTCAATGCTGTGCTCATCCTCATCTGTTTGCAAAGTCATCCTTTCAAACATACCCGTTTTCCACAGATCGGCATACACTAAAAGAGAAAATACAAATTCATTACTGATGTGTGGTGCAGGGGAAGCTAAAAGTCTTAGCAAGGCATAAATATTGTTATAGAATACTATGAAAGTATGCAGGTATAAATACATGGTTAGTTACCTAGTTAGAGAATTATTATCAACACAGCATTCAGAGGGTTGTCACAACAAGTAGCAGGAGTGCTGAATAAGGACACTTAAATCTTTATAGAACTTAACTCCTTACTCCCAAATCCTAATGCTTCTCTAAACAGGTGCCTTAATAAAAGCATCACGTTTACAGAAAGCCATTCACTTTATTGTCTGGAGATTATGAGTTTGAATCCCAAAGATGCTGCATCTGTGACCAAAAGTACAAGAGCACAGAGCTTGGCATGCTTTAATTAAGGAAAGGAGAGGTGGCACACTCTCCCCAATCACAGCAACACTAGACAAGCATGGCTGTCTGTGAGCTCATGTATGTAGAAGTAGGCGGATACCAATTTCCTCATGTGGCGTTATAACAACTCCTTCCTTATGGTGCGTGAGTAGCAGTTTACAAGGTTACAGGTAGCTGGCTGTCAACAAGCCGTGGATAAAATTGGAGGTTGTGTGGGTAAAAGGTTAAGACGTTTTATGCAAAAAAAAAAGAAAAAAAAAAAGCATTGTAATAATTTTGATAGAGTTAAATTAACTGCTATCCATGCTTTACCCTTCTGGTCGATCCTCAGGTCATACAGTGGTGTTCTGTAGACCTCAGCAGGGGATAGCGCACATCGAGACAAGGGCACATGGTGGGAAGGTCCAAGAATAAATACCCTCCGGCTACCAAACAAGAATGCGGTCAATTATTCTAACATGAAGAACATCAGCTCAATGTTACAACCTCATCATTTAAACTCACGTTATAGAAGGGTCCACCTGCTTGTAGGCATGTGCAGCACAAGCGCCACAATAGGTATAACCAGCATGTCTGCAAAAAATATAGGTAGTGGGAGTTAACACGGTAGTCTCTGGAAAATACTCAAGAATCCCTCACACACACACACACACAAAAAAAATAAAAAATTTATATATTTTTTATAAAAATAAATTATCTTGATCATTATCTTTATTCCACAAATAAATATCTACATAATCAAAATCACATGTGTGAGAGTGTATATAACATTCTGTTCCAAGAAAGTATATAATACACCTGTTGCTGTATCACAATTTGAATTGTGTCGTCCCACTATCTGCATAAATGTATAATAAAATAAGAAATGTTAGATAAACAATATGAGGAAGTATTTTCTATACATATTTTTAAAAATGTTAGAGTTAATTGTAGAATATCTACAGAACGTGTGACGTCTAAATACAACAGTAAACAATAAAGACACAGACATGCCTATACATGTATTCTCCTTTCACATGGTAAAAAAAAAAAACCAACAGTAAAAACCACAGCTATGTTTAATAGTGAAAGTAAGAACATTTCCATGTTCTCACAAGCAATGTGGTGAGAACTCACAGGTTTGTGACTAAACAGCTTTGTGGCCAGAAAAAAATGATTGTTAATGACACTAATCAGTAAAAAAGATGTTAATGTGCAAAGGAAATAAGCAAAGGAAAAAAAGTCTTGTGGTCTGATGAGTCCAGATTAACCCTATTCCCGAATGGGCGCGTCAGGGTAAGAAGGGAAGCACATGAAGTGATGCTCCATCATGCACAGTGGCCACTGTACAAGCCTTTGGAGGCAGTGTTATGATCTGGTGTTGCTTCTGTAGGTCAGGTCTAGGCTCTGTAACATTACATGGCAGTAAAATGAAGTCAGCTGATGACTTGAAATGTACTGAATGACCAGGTTATTACATCTATGGAGTTTTTCTTCCCTGATGTCACAGACATATTCCAGGACACAAATTGTGAAAGAGTGGCTCTGGGAGCATGAGGAATCATCTTCACAAAGGAACTGAGCACCACATTGTGTGGAAGCTAAAAGCACCTGAATTAAATCTTTATTTTACTCTGATACGTGTACTTCACACATTCTTCATATAAAGTTAAACAAATTCCCCTTATTATACAGTCACATGTCCCTTAAGGTAAAAAAACGTTTTACAGTATAGTACATGCATAACAATTCCATACAGGATACTGTAGTGTACCCATCCTGACGAAATGAAAATCCAGGACGCTTTAAATATACAGTACTGTATTGCAATTAACATATCTGTCAAGGGAATATCTGGGTCAAGTAGGTTCAGACTGTACAGTACTGTCTACAGCGTGTGAGGGAAGGAGACAGGAGGATTTTTAACTCCAGGCTTGTGTATATTCAGTCCTTGCTCATTAGCACATTTTCAAAAACTAAATAAAATAGTAACAGAAAAGGGGGTCTGTTCTGGACTCTCTGACTTTTCGCACTAAATTATGATAGGGCCATTGCAAAAGTAGTATACTCATGTAAATGTTGGGCATTTAAAATCTGAAAGTTTCAATGAAATAAGATTTCTACAACATTCCTTAGAAACAAAATGTATTCACAGCACATACACCGAACAGATTCATAAGCAAAAGTTCTTTGACAGCACACCAGGGAACAAAGATGTACACTAGTCAAATGACACATTCCCTATCCTGATTTTTATTTCTTTCTACACTGTAAAACAATGCTGAAGGCACCAAAATATGCAACAATCTCCTCCAAAAAGCCTTCACGGCTCTAATCTCATATGTTGATTGTTAACTGTTGATTTCTGAGGCTGGTGACTCTAAATGAACTTCTGCTCTGCAGCAGAGGTAAGTTTTGATCTTGCTTTCCTGGGAAGATCTTCATGAGTCAGTTTCGTCCTGGTGCTTGATGGGTTTTGACAATACTGTTCTTGCAAGAACTATTCCATAAAGGCTGACCTTCATATCCTAATAATAACTGACTATTCTTGTTGTTATTTGATTAGCCAACACCATATGTGTTGTTTCATTGTTTGGGAAAAAAATCTAGTTTTGTTCTAAAATGTAGAAGAAAAAAATCACAGTCATGATTTATCGCGACAATTACACTTGATTTATCCGAACAGACCTTAGTTGGAGTGTATGAAAAAATATTTTCTCATTTACCACTGTCTACAAGACCTAAAATTTCTTGCTTTATAGCAAAATTTATACAGAGGGCTGTGTAAGTTGGACAAAATCGAAAAAAAATTATGATACATCCAGTGGCGTTAAACACGGTTCAAGAGGCTTTTTAAATGTTCAGAGTTCAGTACAAGGGGCGACTTAGTGGTTTGGGTATGACTTTGAAAGTGTTTGACAGCTTTAAGTTGATAGGGCCATCCTGTATGGGGAATAAGAGGACAGGTTTCCCGTTCGGGTGAGCCAATTGTCCTTGCAAATTCTAGGTACTGCAGTGTCGAGGTTAATCAGTAAAAATTTCAGCACTTTTTTCAGTGCATTAATTAACCATTTAATGGGTTACTATGCTCAGTGTAAAACTACAAAAGGTCAACACCATAAAGAAAATAATAAATTAAGGTCAAGTTAGCTAAATGAATGCAGGACAAATCAGAAATTAACACTGTACAAAGGAATTAAAATGCTACTTTTATAAAATTATACAGTGACATACGGTGCTATAATGGCTCTAGCAGGTCCTATTATAGATTGAGCTTGAGATAACCAGCCCTCCAACTGTGCATTCAGCTGGGATCCTAAAGTAGAAGAAAAAGAGAGAAAAAAAGAGATCAGATTACTACTCAGTAGTAAACAACAATGGCTTAACAGGTCTAACAAGAGGTTGCATACAGGCACAATGCAATATATACATCTCTTATTTAAATCATCAATACATGAGCAAGCTTGTAACCCTACCTACTAGACAATCTCTTAGCTGTCAATAATTAATGATTAAAATATTTACTAAATATTTGGAAGTTGGGTAAATACTAGTATATGCAGTTATATTTATTAAACAACTACCATGAAACCAATAGCTTCTTATGTTCTTAATTACTTACTATCCTCTAAGAAGAGCTGGAGACTCATTTGTGCAGCGTTTATAAGCCAAGCTGTTATCACGATTTTACAAATGGTCTAGTTGTTTTTTCAATTTCCTTCATTAAGTGCATTTTTGTTCAGGTCAAGGTACTCTTACTTATCCAACATCTTATTTTGGAACAATTACCATGCTATAACACTGCACACATGCATAAGTATTTAAGTATAACTAGGAGAGAAGGGAATCACCAGGGACCACTCAATAAAATATTATCACAACGCTTAGGTGCTGATTTAATTACAAGCCTCACTATTACCAAAGATTCTCTTATTAGTCTAGCTGGGTTTCAGTTTCATTTGTTCAAGCGGTTATGTTGGTAAGACGCTTTTATAGACATCCCGATATGATTTAAAAATATATATATTTTGTTACAATTCTAAAAAAATTTGGCTGTAGACGAATTATTCCAAAAATAATCAATTCGTAACAATCAATTTTCCCCGCATCACTAATAACTAGTATTTTGATAATTAATTTTTTTTTCTCAGTATTTTCCCCTGATTTTTCAATTTCTTGAAATATTATTCTAAATACATTTAGTTACTTTAGTTCTGACATCCTAACAAATCTTAATCAGTACCTGCAATACAGCGCTGGTGATGTTAGACAATCTGTCACAGCACTGAACCATCATCAAGTATCATCAAATATCAAAATTTCATGCATTTTTATGGCGTTACATTATCTAAAATACACAGCCACTCAACCCATGCGCTCAATGTCGATTTTGAAGGTGTTTGAGGCGGGAAAACACGGTTTCTTTATAATGCTGATTTATTTGCCCTATTGTCCTGAACTACAGGCAACATTTAATTAATCATTAAACTTTTTTAAAAGTATAAAATCTAATTAAATCTGGGAAAAATTTAATATCGAATAAGGATATTTATAAAACTGTGATACTTATACAATTGTAATTTTAATCAAATCGCCACCTTAGGTATCATGACAATATCAATCAGGAGCTGACTGGTGATTCTCATCCATACTATTTACACGCAGTGCACAGACGTCATAAAGACGCAAAAACATCTTTTACGTCTCCAAACACTGAGCAGATCCGCTACAGTGACGTCAGAAGGGCCCAGGTTTGGCTTGGTGGAGGAAGGCCTGGCGGTGTGATGATGATGATGATGATAAATTATGATTTGCCAGCGCAGGCAATCTGACACACTGTATGGCAGCTTAAAAATCTGCTGAGTAATAAGATGGCAACTTGAAAACAGCACGGCTAGCCAAGAGCTCAGAGTCATGGGTTTAGACGAGCGATATCTTATCCGAGATAACACAGCTGAGAAATAAAACAAACAGTAAAATACGGTTTAAACATGTAAACCTATACATCTCGCCAGTGTATTGTCTTAACATACTTAGCTTAGCTAATAATCGGGAAACCAAGCTCGCTTGTTTTCTTTCGTACAATGCTAGTCTAGTTAGCTAGAAACAGATAGCTAACCATTTTCTACGTTCGGTGCTGACAGGAAGATTATTTTTAAAAGACGTCAAAGCCATAAATGTTGTATTTGTTTGCTTGTGTTTTTTTTTTAAACCAGGCAACGCATTACGGACTAAATTTACTGGTACCGTTAACAATGTTAGCTTAGTGTTCTTAGCTAACCAGCGCCTTTGTCTACAAAGTCACTGAGTAACACAAAGCTGTTACTATGGTAAATATTTGTTAAACCAAGCACTCCTTGCGACCTGGTCAGCTGGCACCAGGCCCTAAAAGTTAGTCTTCATCATACTTCCTAACTAAATATTAACGACGAGCAGTCGAGTGAAAGCCAAGGCCTGGTTGTGTACAGAGAGGTATTTAACAATTCACAGCTGATCACACAGCCCCCACCCGTTTAACGCCAACTAGCTCCATTTAGCCCGCTAGCTCCTATTAGACACTGTTAGGGCCCCCTTTCCCCCTGGTTCTACCTGAGGCGGTGTACCAGCTGCCGGCGTGGCTCGCTTCTCTGCACACCATTCGGTTCGACATCTTGGCACCCGAGCCGCCTATCTTGGTCAGATATATAAAAAATATATCTGATTGGTCAGTGGGTAGGAAACTAAATAAGACTTGGGGAACAATAGCCAAACCGATAGCTAGCAGCAGAATTGACAAAGTAGTTTAGACACTAACGCTGAGGTGGTCAGAAAAAATATATATATATAATACTTTTAACCTATACGTTGAAAAGAAAACCGGAAAGTCATGTAAAAAACTTGACTGAACTGATGGCTTTATAGAACAAAGCACTGAGTAGTTCATCCACTCGCAGGCAAGTTAGTGCGGTATCCGGCTGGGTTGGTTTGCCAACACTCTGCTGAGGTTCTGTCAAACCTCACTGCGACTCTCATTGGTCCATAAGCTCAACGATATTCTGACTTCTGATTCGTCAACGAATGCAAGAGTCACGCCCCAAGAATTTTGAACACCCAATCAGAACGTTCAGGACACCCCGGAGGGCGGGAGTTCTTTCGAAGCATACTAATTATCGAAATGTGCTTCAAAGTTGTTCTGCGCATGTGTTCGGTTTTATGTCGCGGGAGCTGACATGACGTAATTTCTCCGAAGCCTTTTCAATTAAGGGTGGCCATATTTGTGTACTCAAAACATTATGCTGTGGAGCTTGTTTGTTTTGCACGTACATTTGATGAAAATTGTAAAGAATTATTCTGATATTAACGTGTTAAATGCTGTCTACCTTCCTGGTGCTAATGCTCCCACACACACTTTCTCATTCTAAATTTCTCTCTCTCTCTCTCCCAATCTAGCAGTGATTTGTTTTGAGCATGTATTTGTTTGCTCAAAACCAAGCAGTGTACCAAAAAGGTGTGAAACTTGGTTAACATTAATAAACTACTAAATGAATTTTAATATTGAACATTGGATGGTTCATCATTGTCTCATGCAAATAGTGACATTTAATGACATTTACACATTTAGTTTGTGTGTGTTTCAGTGATGAAATTATTTCCAGGCTGATCATATACCATCCTAAAAAAATCATATACTATCCTATTCTATACTATCCTATACTATGGCATAATAATAATAATATAATAAATATAGTTGGAAGCAACGATGACGGGTCCAAGCACCCTGCGTTATCACCACCCCTGGTGGGGATTTTTTTTGCCACCCTTTTGGACTTTTCGGAGGTCTTAACATGCTCGAATACTCAAGAAACTTGGTGCGCACAATCTGTGTGTTATTCCAGTGTGTCAAGACCTCAAACAAGCCATCGCCACCCGGTTGCACCGCACAACCTGCACACATCACACACTATATATGAAACGCGACTCTCAGGCATCCTGATGGCAGCAGATTCCAACCTGTCTGCCAAGTTTCATGGGTATTCGAGCATGTTAAGACCTCCGAAAAGTCCAAAAGGGTGGGGGGAAAAATCCTTAGGAAAACAAGAGGGTCCTGCGCACCTATAGTGCTTGGGCCCTAATAATCTATTTGTTAATTTATATGTAAGACAGAAATTCTGAGTGGCAGACAGTGTCATTAAATGTAACAATATGCCATGTTATTATCACCTTTTACACCATACTTTGAGGTAATAATATAACTGCTGAAACATTGGAGCAGCTTGAGGAGTCGCACCGAGTTGACCACACGGTCCACTCACAGGTTATGGAAGCACATGGGTGCCAGGAAAAAGTTTGAATAATATAATATAACATAACATAATATAATATCCATCATCTATAATATTTATTTTGTGCTGGAAACTTACAGCAAAAGGTGGGATACACACTCATATTGCAGGGCACAAGCCCAAATATTCCATCTCCATGCTGCCTATAATATAATACACATTGCCTGTTCAAAAAAGTCACCCTCTCTAGGGTTTCTTCAGCTGCTTTCTTCAGGTTTGGTTATAGCACACAATGCGGATAATGATGAATGTGTATTCTTCATCCCATCCCAGCATTGGTGTCTCAGTACATTCATGTTGCCAACTGACTTCATTTTATTGTTTCATACTATTGCTGACCCTATGCCTCACAATCAGAAGTATACCCACATGACCTTTTACCATTGTTCCAAAGTCCAATCTTTATCCTCCCTGGCAAATTTGTTTCACTAACAAGTGGTTTTCTTATGGACATATGTTAATTGTTGAATTTCAATCAGGCCCTTTTCGGCATACAAAGACATTTTGGACAATGCTATGCTACTGTCAAATCTTATGAGGGACACCCGCTACACTGGCCACTCAGACCACAGCTGTCACGTTTCCGAGTTCGAGGCATAAACGCAGAGGTGGATGTTCCACAGAAATGGATTTTATTTTATAAATGAAAATCAGGGAAAAACTACAAACAAAACACTTTTCTGTAAAATAAACCAAACCACGAATAACCAGACGAAACATACACTTTGAACTTAATGTAACAAATGCAAGACAAAAACTAGAACTCAAACACACCTTTTATAATGAAATTAATGATCAACTCGGATCAGGTGCGCGCCCACGTGACCTGACCGAGTTGCGACCTGGAAAATGAAGTATATAACTGAAACTTAAAAGAACTACACAAAAATGTCTTAGGGCGCTTTGGCGCCCTCTAGGGGTTATCCCTGACATAACCCCCTCTCAAAGGGCGCAACTCCGGGGCGCCACAGCAGGTCCAGGGCATCCCCCCCAGGGTCCAATGTCCGCCCCTCTCACCCAAAGGCTGGCACCTAAGTCTTGTGGGCCAGGTGGCTTGATGCCCCCGTTGATGCAGGGCGGCAGAGACGGAGGAAGCTCGCCGTCCTCGCTGACGTAGGGTGGCGAAGGCAGTGAATGCTCGCCGTCCTCGACGTCGCATAAAGTCGGCGGCGGAGGTAGAGGAAGCTCGACGTCGCATGAAGGCGGCGGTGGAGGGAACGGAAGCTCGACGTCCTTGGCGGCGCATGACGGCGGCGGCGGAGGAAGCTCGCTGACCTCAGCGGCGCATGAAGGCGGCGGCGGAGGAAGAGGAAGCTCGCTGTCCTCGGCGGCGCATGAAGGCGACGGCAGAGGAAGAGGATGGAGCTCGTGATCCTCAGCGGCGCATGAAGGCGGTGGCGGAGGAAGAGGAAGCTCGCTGACCTCGGCGGCGCATGAAGGCGGCGGCGGCGGAGGAAGAGGAAGCTCGCTGTCCTCGGCGGCGCATGAAGGCGACGGCAGAGGAAGAGGATGGAGCTCGTGATCCTCAGCGGCGCATGAAGGCGGCGGTGGAGGAAGCTGGACGTCCTCGGCGGCGCATGACGGTGGCGGCGGAGGAAGCTGGATGTCCTCGGCGGCGCATGACGGCAATAACTCGCTGTATAATCTCGCAAGGTGCAGCGGCGGCAGCTCGCCGTCCTCCTCGCTGTGTGATGACGCCGGCGACGGAGGAAGCGCGCTGTCTAAAAAGGCGCAGTGCAGCGACAGCAGCTCGTATAAAGAGTTCGCTGCTATCGCTGCAGCTGTGCGGCGGAAAAGGGCGTTCGTCGTCTTCGTCGCCGCTGCAGCACTCACTTTCGTTGCTATACGGCGGGTAGACGAGTTCCATGTCGTCGTCATCAAACGGGATATATTCCAGTTCGCTGTCGTCGTCGCTGTACCTTGCGCAATGAACCAGCAGGTCTGTGCTTTCTTCCAGGCGTATCTGTGTCAGCAATAGTTGAAGCTCCGCTACCTGCTCTTGCAGGTTACGAGTGCGCCACTCTCTTTCCTTAGCGCCTCGCCCTATGCTGCTCCACTCCCGCTGGGGGATTGTTCCATGCTGCGTTGGTCGCCTCCCTTCCGCTTCTGGCTGACGCCTGCTGTGGTGTTTTCCTTCACCCTGGTCACCTCCAAAACTAGACCTCCCGGTCTCTGCCTTTCGGACGGTGCGGGGACTCACTTCACCCCACGCTGCGCCAGCATTAAACGGTGTGTGCCATATCGCCAGCTTCTCTCCTCCCCAGTTGGGTTGCTCTCTCTGCAGCCCCTTCTCCGACTTGACCTGCTTCTGTTCCTTCTTGCCCTTTCTCCTTCCTTTCTTGCCGCTCTGGCGTGTGGCGGTCCGGCCGCCTTTCGCGTCTGCTCCCCACAACGCACACACCGTTGCACTCCCCAAAGTAATCTCCCGGGGGAAAGGCTCCTCCGCTTTGTCGCAGACCTTCTTGGTATATAACTGAAACTTAAAAGAACTACACAAAAATGTCTTAGGGCGCGTTGGCGCCCTCTAGGGTTTATCCCTGACAACAGCCCAAACTGAATTTCTGTTTTATAAATAAATTTATTATTATTATATAATATTTTATTATTATGGTATGGTATAGTATAGTATAGTATAGTATAGAATTTTTTCTAACATTAGCCTGGAAATAATTTCATCACCTCATAAATGTTCTAAAGAATTGATCCGCGACCAGCTCCTTACCATCCACAATGTGGATCAACATAATTCACAATGACCAGGATGTATGCATGTCCTTCTGCTAATTTTGGAAGGATACCAATGAGATGCGTGCCAATTTGCTCAAAGGGCATGCAGAATGAGCTGTGTGAGGATGGACTTTATAGGTGCAGTATATTTTTTGGCACTCTGGGCATCTCTGGCAAAATATTTTATTTCAGCTTCCATGACAGGCCAGTGGAAAGTTTCTGTGATGTGTTACTCACCCTGAGGTGTCCTCTGAAGAGATGAGCATTAGCCAGGTGCATGACAATTTTGCTGTAGGCAGTGCTGGGGTGGGAAAAACCAGAATGACCCGCATTGTCTTTGCTGGTGATAGGTTTTCTTGAAGGATGCATGCGGTAGACCAGAGCTGTTGGGCTGGGGATGGCAGCTGTTATTCTGGCTCTGTGGGCAGGGTTCACCTCTTGGGGATCTGAAAGGCATCATGTGTTGATGGAATGCCACAGCTGCATGGTTGCTGATCTTAATCCTTCACTTGCTGGAAGGGCATAGTAAGCTCTCTGGGCTTATTCTATTAACAGTGGCCTGAGAGCATCAGTCCAATTCGGGTGGCACCATCCCTCTTCTTCTGCTGTTTTTTTCTTCTTTTTTTTTCAAAAGTGAAGAGAAAGGCCTCTGTGAGTGTTTCAGTGTGTGTGAGTTTCTTGAGCAGGCATTGGGCTTCTTTCTGGGACTCCGGTAGCAGCACATTGTTGGCTTCCTGCAGCTGTTGAAGTTCCACGACCTCTGAGGTTGATGTGTGTAGACTACAGGTCATCTCTGGCCACTCAAAATAAAGAATAGTCTTGAAAATAGTGTATGGGCCCTTTTTTAAATCCTGAAATAAATGGTTATGCATGCCAGATCTTAATGTCTATGGAGGTACATGCACTTTCTTTAAACAGTGTGTAAGAAAATAGTTTGAAGATTCTATGTGCTATGTGTGGGATGGTGTGCTAGCAGAGAAACACCTCTACTTTAAATATACAGAATCTGGGTACTTTGGATGTCTCTTTTCCACTGAACATTCAAGGTAAAAAACTTTCATTTATGCTGGTTACTGTTACTGAGGGCATCCAGACTGCAGGTACAACTAATTTGGAGTTGAGTATTTGTTGTCTGCTTTTCAATTGGACTTAGATCTGGTGACAGTAGGAGTCAGGTCACCTGATTCAGCACTCGATCGTACGTTGAAATATGCCTGCTGCTTAAACACTTAGAAGAATTTATTTGGGGTCGAATCTGCGGTGCTTTAAATGAGCAGTCTCTGAGGCTGGCCATTATAATGGATGCCATAATATGGATTTGTACAGTAATTGTAGAAATAGACTAATGGACTCTGTACCCACCCTTCCTCTGCAGAAGCAAACTGATGGTCTAAAGGCACACCTATCAATTAAAAACCATTGCAGATGACTACCTAGTGAATCCACCAACCTATAGGAACTCCTTCAATACATGAAAACCATTCCTGGAAGGTATGCAACCTCATTAATCTGATGTGTGAATCCCATAAGTGTGCCAAGCTGGCATCAAAGATAAATGCAGCTACTTTAGACAATCTAAATTATAAAACATATTCTATGTTGTTTAACACTTTTCTCTTTACTACATAATTCCATACATGTACTTTCATACTGTAGTTTGGATGTCTTCGACATTAATGTAGGAATGAAGGTGGATGTAGGTGGGGTTGGGTGCGCTGCTATTTGGGTAGCAGTAAAGGCCAAGGGCCTCAACAGACCAGACATAGGGATGCTCATAAGTGCACTTGGTACCAGAGCACCTTAGGCCAAAGGTCATTGATCGATTTTGTGATCATATTATCTGACCTGAGGCAATATGTCTTGGACACTGAACTGATCACCATCTGGTTGGGAGTTGGGTCAGATGGCAGGGGAGTCCACTGGACAGACCTGGTAAGCCCAAACGTGTAGTGTGGGTGAATTGGGAACATCTAGGGGAGGCCCCTGTCCAAGAGGCCATCAACTCCCACCTCCAGCGGAGCTTTTCCATCATCCCTGTAGGAGCTGGGGACATTGAATTAGTCAAGTCAAGTCAATTTTATTTATATAGCGCTTTTAACAATTGACATTGTCGCAAAGCAGCTTTACACAATAAAAGAAGTAAGTTTGTATGCAATGTGAATATACAGTCAACATGTATAAGGTGAATGTATATTAGTGCAAAGTGCAAGCAGGGACTCCGACAGGACTAACTATAACAGCATAACTAAAAGGGAGAGCCAGAAGGAAACACAGACATGAGGGCTCCCTGAGATGTAAAGCAACCAATCACCTCACCGTCAACAAACCTGAGTGATCAGTGAGAGTGGGGAAGACAGCATCTAAACATACCAGTTCACCAGAATACTCTACGTCCATGAGTCCCCCAGATCTGCTCCTTTACCTAAGGCTAATCTATTTACAAAAATGCTTGGCTAAATAAATAAGTTTTTAGCCTAGACTTAAACACTGAGACTGTGTTTGAGTCCCAAACATTAACAGGAAGACTATTCCATAACTTTGGGGCTTTGTAAGAAAAAGCTCTGCCCCCTGCTGTAGTTTTAATAATACGTGGTACTGACAGGCAGCCTGCATTCTTTGATCGAAGTAGGCGTGGCGGATCGTAAGACACTAACAGTTCACTCAAATACTGCGGCGCGAGACCGTTTAGTGCTTTAAATGTCAAAAGTAGCATTTTAAAATCAATGCGAAATTTCACAGGGAGCCAATGCAGTGTAGATAAGATAGGGGTGATGTGCTCGTATCTTATGGTTTTAGTGAGGACTCTCGCTGCTGCATTCTGTACTAACTGAAGCTTGTTTATACACCTAGTTGAACAACCAGACAGTAAGGCGTTACAATAGTCCAACCTAGAGGTGATAAAAGCATGAACTATGCATCATTTAGTGGCAATATGTTTCTTATCTTGGCAATATTTCTAAGGTGAAAGAAAGCTATCCTGGTAATATTATCTACATGTGCTTCAAATGAAAGGCTGGAATCTATAATCACAACAAGGTCTTTTACTGTTGCATTTGATGGAACAGGAAGGCCATCTAAAGTTAGAGTGTGATCAGAAAGCTTACTTCTAGCTACTTGTGGTCCTATGACCAGAACTTCTGTCTTATCAGGATTAAGCAGAAGAAAATTAATTAACATCCAATCTCTGATGTCCTGCACACACTGCTCAATTTTAGCAAACTGGTTTTTTATCATTTAGAATTAGAGTGGTCAGTGTGGCTTCTATTGCTGAAGCTGCAGCTGTGAGCTATGATCCTTGGGTGCCTCAAGGGGCGGTATCCCTCGAACAGCGTGGACACCTGTGGTTAGGGAAGCTGTCCGACTGAAAAAGGAGTTTCCCAGGGGACTCTAGAGGCAGTTGGAA
Organism: Clarias magur; assembly: GCA_013621035.1. Lineage (NCBI taxonomy): Eukaryota > Metazoa > Chordata > Actinopteri > Siluriformes > Clariidae > Clarias > Clarias magur. Next base: position 1,947,360 of record QNUK01000094.1, on the reverse strand, counting down.
GGTACCGGCGGGCTCGAAGGACAGCAGCCACAGTGGTAGCAGAGGCAAAGCAGCGGGTGTGGGAGAAGTCAGAGTTAGCTGAGGTGGTTGGTGAAAGAGAAGTTTGGGGTTCCCTGCTGGAACTGCTACCCATGTGACCCAACTTTGGGTAAGTGGTTAAAGATGGATGTTGTAATTCTCATTTCTTTGTTCATTGTTGAACAAAGCCTGCTCTTATGTTACCTATTACACCAAAAACAGTTAATTTTGTATTAAATTTACACTAGTAAGTTTATTGCCAAAAGAAATAAGCATTTGACTATCAAATTATAACATTAGAGGTGCAAGTCTAGTCCAGACTTGATTGACAAAATGTAAATAATATTGCAAGGAAGATGATAAGTAATGAATGAACAAATAACAATGAAGTTCTGTGTTACTATAGAAGTTGGTGTGAAACACAAAGAGTATCTGGTAAAGGTTAAGCTAATTTTAAGAATCAATAACTTCTAACGTTATTTGCCATTTGTACACATTCCAACAGTGTGAGTGTAATGGGATTTTTTGTGTGTGCAAAAATCCAAGAATTTAATAATACAAGAGTTTAACCATTTTGCAGATGACCATCTGGTTCATCTATAATAATAATAATAATAATAATAATAATAATAATAATAATAATACTAATACATCAGACAATATTAGATCACTAGATTTTTTAAATTAAAATTAGATATTTTTGTTAAAGAACTTACTCCTGCCAAAAGTTACTAGTAATTAAAGATGTGAAATAAACTTAGTACAGCAAAGGTGCAAAATTTATCTCTGAATTGTAGTGGAGTTAAAGTAACATAACATGGAAATACTCCAGTAAAGTATGTCATGTGTACAGTCGTGGCCAAAAATTTTGAGAATGACACAAATATTAGTTTTCACAAAGTTTGCTGCTAAACTGCTTTTAGATCTTTGTTTCAGTTGTTTCTGTGATTTACTGAAATATAATTACAAGCACTTAATGCGTTTCAAAGGCTTTTATCGACAATTACATGACATTTATGCAAAGAGTCAGTATTTGCAGTGTTGACCCTTCTTTTTCAGGACCTCTGCAATTCGACTGGGCTGCTCTCAATCAACTTCTGGCCCAAATCCTGACTGATAGCAACCCATTCTATCATAATCACTTCTTGGAGTTTGTCAGAATTAGTGGGTTTTTGTTTGTCCACCTGCCTCTTGAGGATTGACCACAAGTTCTCAATGGGATTAGGATCTGGGGAGTTTCCAGGCCATGGACCCAAAATTTTAACGTTTTGTTCCCCGAGCCACTTAGTTATCACTTTTCCCTTATGGTACGGTGCTCCATCGTGCTGGAAAATGCATTGTTCTTCACCAAACTGTTGTTGGATTGTTGGACGAAGTTGCTGTTGGAGGGTGTTTTGGTACCATTCTTTATTCATGGCTGTGTTTTTGAGCAAAATTGTGAGTGAGCCCACTCCCTTGGACGAGAAGCAACCCCACACATGAATGGTCTCAGGATGCTTTACTGTTGGCATGACACAGGACTGATGGTAGCGCTCACCTTTTCTTCTTCGGACAAGCCTTTGTGCAGATGCCCCAAACAAACGGAAAGAGGCTTCATCCAAGAATATGACTTTGCCCCAGTCCCCAGCAGTCCATTCGCATACTTTCTGCAGAAGATCAATCTGTCCCTGATGTTTTTTTTGGAGAGAAGTGGCTTCTTTGCTGCCCTTCTTGACACCAGGCCATCTTCCAATAGTCTTCACCTCACTGTGCGTGCAGATGCGCTCACATCTGCCTGCTGCCATTCCTGAGCAAGCTCTGCACTGGTAGCACTCTGATCCCGCAGCTGAATCCTCTTTAGGAGACGATCCTGGCGCTTGCTGGACGCTCTTGGACGCCCTGAAGCCTTCTTAACAAGAATTGAACCTCTTTCCTTGAAGTTCTTGATGATCCTAATTGTTGATTTAGGTGCAATCTTAGTAGCCACAATATTCTTGCCTGTGAAGCTTTGCATTTTTGTGCAACGCAATGATGGCTGCACTTGTTTCTTTGCAGGTCACCATGGTTAACAATGAAAGAACAATGATTTCAAGCATCACCCTCCTTTTAACATGTCAAGTCTGCCATTCTAACCCAATCAGCCTGACATAATGATCTCCAGGCTTGTGCTCGTCAACATTCTCACCTGTGTTAACAAGACGATTACTGAAATGATCTCAGCAGGTCCTTTAATGACAGCAATGAAATGCAGTTGAAAGTTTTTTTCGGGATTAAGTTAATTTTCATGGTAAAGAAGGACTATGCAATTCATCTGATCACTCTTCATAACATTCTGGAGTATATGCAAATTGCTATTATAAAAACTTATGCAGCAACTTTTCCCATTTCCAATATTTATGTAATTCTCAAAACTTTTGGCCACGACTGTATATGTGAAGTATATTTGTTGTGTCATTTTTAACATACATTTAGATCATTCATTAGAACAAGTAATGTTTTTTTTTTGTTGTTGTTTGTTTTGTGAAACCTTAAATATTTTCAATATCTGTTTCACATCACCAACACCACTAAAGAAGCGAAATTGAATGGAGATAAAATACAGGAAGTAAATGGTAGCCATTTAGTTCAAGTTCAAGTTCAAGTAGGCTTTATTGTCACTTCAACCATATACAGTTAGTACATAGTAAAACGAAACAACATTCCTCCAGGACCAAGGTGCTACATGCAACATAAATTTACAACAAAAATTTACAGAAAAACTAAACTAGCTAACTAAGAGACCTAGTTAGCTGGCTGGCAGAGACAAGACAGATTGTCCTGAAAACATACATTTTACAACATAAATTAACAAAACCTTACCAGCCAACTCAGAGAGGAAGACATAAAAATAAAATACATAAAAATAAAATCTACATAAAAATAAAATAAATAGAAACAAACAGACAACATAAAGCGCACGTCAATGTAAATAAGGGTAACAAAGTGACAGTGAGACAAACACGACATAACATAACATAATACTCTACGGTGTTGAGGTGGTGAATTGAGGTAGTAGAGAAACAGTAAAAGTTCCTTAGCGTAGCATCAAGAGTTTAAAAAGTTAGTGCAAAAAGTAATCCAGTAATATTGTGCAAAAGAGAATTTACAGGTTGGTGTGTACAGTAGTCTGGTAATGTAGATCAGTGTATTTGTGCATGTGTTGATTAGTCAGTCCAGTCTCAATATTTTGAGATAGTTGAGTTAAGCTGAGTGATAATGTGTGTGTGTGTGTGTGTGTGTCAGTCTAGAACCTTTTGTTGAGGAAAAAAGCTGTTGCTCAGTCTGGATGTGTGTGCCTGAATGCTTTGGTACCTTTTTCCAGATGGCAGGAGGGTGAAGAGTGTGTGAGATGGGTGTGGCTGATGTGCCTTTGTCTAGCCAACATTCAGAGACAGGTTGTTATGAGGGGGTGCTTCAATATGGCAGCCCTCTGTATTTAATTATATATGGGAGTCCCAACGCAGGACTTGGAGGGGTATGGGCCGTGGATTGTGTATTTCAGCAGGAATAATCGGCTTGCGTGAACACCACACAGCGTTATAAGAGTCGCGTTTATGGCGGCCATAAGCGCGCCATAAGGAGGGCGCGCTTATGGCGGCGCGTGTCACCGTGCTTCGTCACAACGAACCGGTATTTGTTTGTTGTTATTATTCTTATCTCCTTCCCTTTTTCTCTTTGCTCTTTATCGCTTCCCCTTTTCACTTTTCTCTTTTCACTGTGCCTTTTCACTTTTCTCTTTTCACTTTCCCTTTCCACTTTTGTCTTTTTCTCTTTTCACTTTCCCTTCTCACTTTTCTCTTTTCACTTTCCCTTTTCACTTTTGTCTTTTCACTTTCCCTTTTCACTTTTGTCTTTTTCTCTTTTCACTTTCCCTTCTCACTTTTCTCTTTTCACTCCCTATACCAGAGCCACGCTCTCGTACCTGGTGCTATCTAATGTTCGCACAGCGTGCGCTGGTTTCTGGGAGCTTAAATAACCTACCGGCCAGGTGTAGCTCGTCTCCCTTAATTATTAGTGCTGCGGGGTTGCCTAGCAACCGCCTGTCGCATGTGTGGCCGTGTTACAGTACCCCCCCTTCTAGGAACGACCCCTGGCGTTCCTGTGCCAGCCCCATGGCTAGACCGGAATTCCCTAACAAGTTCGGGGTCTAGTATGTGCCGGGCTGGCACCCAAGAGCGCTCCTCTGGGCCATACCCCTCCCAGTCCACTAGGTATTGTATGGCGCCCTGGACTCGCCTTGCGTCCAGGATACGTCGAACTGTGAATGCTGGGGACCCATCAATGATACGGGGTGGGGGTGGGGGTGGTGTAGGTCTGGGAGCTAAGGTGCTGCAGAGCACTGGTTTCAGTCGTGACACATGAAATGTAGGATTGATCCTCATTGACCGGAGGAGAGCCAAGCGGTACGCCACTGGATTAATCCTCCTCATGATTTTAAACGGCCCGATGTATCGGGGGGCCAGCTTTCGTGATTCGGGCTTTAGTGGGTGGTCCATTGTGGACAACCAGACTCGTTGTCCTGTACGGAAGGAGGGTTCTACCCGTCGCTTCCGATTCGCCGTGAGGGTCGCCCTGGGCCTGGCGATTTGTAGAGCGGCTCAAGCCCTCCTCCAGGTCCGACGGCACTGCTGTACCAAACTTTGTGCAGCGGGGACCCCTACCTCAGGTTCCTCCTCTGGGAACATAGGGGGGGAATATCCGAATTGGCACTCAAAGGGTGACATGCCCAGGGAGGAGTGCCACAGGGTGTTGTGGGCATACTCGACCCACATTAAGTGGTCAGACCATGATGACGGGTTGGAAGAGGTTATGCACCTGAGGGTGCGCTCTAAGTCTTGGTTCACCCTCTCTGTTTGCCCATTCGACTCAGGGTGAAAGCCCGATGTCAAGCTGGCCGTGGCTCCAATGAGTTTACAGAACACTCCCCAAAACCGGCTAGCAAACTGCGGGCCCCGGTCAGAGACCAGGTCGGTTGGGAGGCCATGCACTCGGGCCACCTGTTGGAGGACTAACTTCGCTGTCTCTTTGGCTGACGGAAGTTTTGGCAAGGGAATACACTTGCAGGCTTTAGAGAACCGATCTACCACTACCAAGATGACCGTGTTCCCCTTGGATGAGGGCAGGCCCGTGACAAAGTCCAAGGAAAGATGGGACCATGGGCGTGACGGTATGGGTAATGGGTGCAGCTGTCCGGCGGGTCGTGTACGTGGTTCTTTATTCTGCGCGCAGGTCGGACAGGCCACCACATAAGCCCGAACATCTCTCTCCATGCCGGGCCACCACAAACGCCGACGAAGAAACTCGAGGGTTCTAGTGGCGCCTGGGTGTGCCATGAACGGGGACGAGTGGCCCCATGTGAGAGCTTGGGAGCGGAGACTGGCAGGAACATATAACTTTCCGGGGGGTCCTCCTCCCGGATCTGGTTCCTGTCGCTGTGCTTGCCTGATTTGATGTTCAATGGCCCAGCGCACGGGGGCAAGGATGCGGGGCGCTGGGATAATGCTCTCAGTTTCGGGCTCCTCTAACGGGGGGCCCCATTGACGCGAGAGGGCGTCCGGCTTGAGGTTCTTTGAGCCCGGACGGAAGGAGAGCACATAATCAAACCGGGAGAAGAAGAGGGACCATCTGGCTTGTCGGGGGTTTAAGCGTTTGGCCGACCGAATATATTCTAAGTTCTTGTGGTCGGTCCAAATCAATATTTGCTCTTTGGCCCCCTCCAGCCAGTGTCTCCACTCTTCTAGAGCCAGCTTTATGGCAAGGAGCTCCCGATCTCCAATGCCATAATTTCTCTCTGCCGGGGTCAGGCGGTGTGAGAAGTAGGCGCAGGGATGTAGTTTCTGGTCCTCCCTGGAACGTTGGGAGAGAACCGCGCCCACCCCCACATCGGATGCGTCTACCTCCACTACAAACTGGGTCTCCGGATCTGGCATCCGCAAGACTGGAGCTGTGGTGAGTTTTATTTTTATAGCCTGGAAAGCTGTTTGTGCCTCCTCTGTCCATTTAAATCGCCCTGGGTTCCTCTTTGTGAGGGCGCTAAGTGGAGCCGCCAAGGTGCTAAAATTGCGGATGAACCGCCGAAAGAAATTGGCGAACCCCAGGAAGCGTTGAACTGCCCGAAGCGATGTGGGACGGGGCCAACTAGCCACAGCCTTTATTTTGGCCGGATCCATTTGGAGACGACCCTGGGATACCACGAAACCCAAGAAGGAAGTGGAGGTTGTGTGGAACTGTGACTTCTCCAGCTTAACGTATAGATGGTTCTGCTGGAGAAGTTGCAGCACCCGGCGCACGTGGGTGACGTGCTCTGGCATGGAGGCACTAAAAATTAAAATGTCGTCCAAGTAGACAAAGGCGTAGAGGTTAAGTGTCTCCCGGAGCACCTCATTAATGAACCTCTGAAAGACGGCTGGCGCATTAGTCAGGCCGAAGGGCATCACCCTGTATTCGTAGTGCCCCGACGGTGTAATAAACGCGGTCTTCCACTCGTCCCCTGCCCTGATGCGGATCAAATTGTAAGCACTGCGTAAATCTAGCTTTGTGAACAATTTCGCCTTTTGCAGGCATTCAAAGACGGAATTCATCAGAGGAAGGGGATAGCAGTCTTTCAGTGTCATCGCGTTCACCCCTCGATAATCTATGCAGGGGCGGAGGCCCCCATCCTTCTTTTTTACGAAGAAGAACCCGGCCCCTGCGGTGGACGTAGACGGTCGAATGAATCCAAGGGACAATGCCTCCTGGATGTACTCCTCCATGGCTAATTGCTCGGGAGGGGACAGGGAGTAGAGTTTTCCCCTTGGTGGATTCGAACCCGGAAGCAGGTTGATTGCGCAGTCAAAAGGTCGATGGGGAGGAAGCTTTTGGGCCCCTGACTTGGAAAATACTTCCGCCAGGTCCCAGTAATCTTTGGGAACTGCCGAGAGGTCGACCTGATGGGGTGGCTGCGTGTCTAGGGTTCTGATCCCTTTTAAGCAGCTCTGTGCGCAACGGGTTCCCCAAACCGAGACAGAGCAGGTTAACCAATCAATACGGGGGTTGTGTTCCTGTAACCAAGGAAACCCCAGTACCACCTGGAGCTCAGGCACTCGGGTAATGAGGAAGGAAATTCGCTCTGCATGTTGTCCAATACGCAATATTAGAGGGTCAGTCTCATGTATGATTGGACCGGATTCAAATAACTGACCGTCCAGGGCCGCCACTGAAATGGGAGCAGAGAGTGGGTGAAATGGCAAAGCCAGTCTCTGCACCAGCTCTACGTCTATGAGATTCCCTGCTGCTCCCGAGTCAACAAATGCTTTTAGATGGGTAGTGGCGGCCTCCTCCCAAGTGATGTCAATGGGGAGGAAAAGCCCTGAACGCTGAGGGTCTGACCTTTGGGTCACTGTCGGCCCCCCTCCCGAGAGTGACCCCCCCCCTTTTGGCTTATTCAGCGGACAGCGCCCCTGGTGGTGACCGGGCCGGCCACAACGAAAGCATCCCGACCGAAATTGGGGGTCCCCTGAGATCTCTGCTGCCCCTAGCTGCATGGGCTCACCCTGATCTACCTCCCGTTCTAGCTCTAGCTGGAGACAGGTCGGCTCTACTCGATAACTCCCTGCGCGTTCCGCCCTGCGCTCATGGAGGCGGTTATCTATTCGTATGGCCATGCTGCACAGGGATTCTAAATCTTCAGGTGGTTCGCGCACTGCCAGCTCATCTTTGAGCTTCTCTGAAAGGCTTTGAATGTATGCGTCCCTTTGTGCTCCGCACAGCTGAACCCGGAAGTGCTTCCGGGTTCACCGGCGATCCGGAAGTGCCCTGTGTCTCGAGGCGCTCATGGATTTGGTCTAAGCGCTGCGAAATTCCCTTTATCTCTGAACATAATTCGGTCAGAGCTTGTTCATGTTTGCCGATCATTCCCGCCTGACCGGTTACTATCTCGCACACCCGCTCCAAATCCGCGGGCTTCTTCTCTGGTGCGAACATTCTGTTATGAGGGGGTGCTTCAATATGGCAGCCCTCAGTATTTAATTATATATGGGAGTCCCAACGCAGGACTTGGAGGGGTATGGGCCGTGGATTGTGTATTTCAGCAGGAATAATCGGCTCGCGTGAACACCACACAGCGTTATAAGAGGAAGGAGGGCGCGCTTATGGCGGCGCGTGTCACCGTGCTTCGTCACAACGAACCGGTATTTGTTTGTTGTTATTATTCTTATCTCCTTCCCTTTTTCTCTTTTCTCTTTATCGCTTTCCCTTCTCACTTTTCTCTTTTCACTTTCCCTTTTCACTTTTGTCTTTTTCTCTTTTCACTTTCCCTTCTCACTTTTCTCTTTTCACTTTCCCTTTTCACTTTTGTCTTTTTCTCTTTTCACTTTCCCTTCTCACTTTTCTCTTTTCACTCCCTATACCAGAGCCACGCTCTCGTACCTGGTGCTATCTAATGTTCACACAGCGTGCGCTGGTTTCTGGGAGCTTAAATAACCTACCGGCCAGGTGTAGCTCGTCTCCCTTAATTATTAGTGCTGCGGGGTTGCCTAGCAACCGCCTGTCGCATGTGTGGCCGTGTTACACAGGTTGTTGTCTTTACACCAGTCCGTTAGCCTCTGCACTTCCTCTCTGTACGCTGACTCGTCGTTCTTGCTAATGAGACCCATCACGGTCGTGTCATCAGTAAACTTGATGATGTGAGTCGAACTGTGTGTCACTACACAGTCGTGAGTCAACAGTGTGAACAGCAGGTGACTGAGCACACAGCCTTGTGGGGCCCCAGTACTCAGTGTGGTGGTACTAGAGGTGCAGTTCCTGATCCGTACTGACTGAGGATTTTAGTGTTACAGTATTAAGTGTGTACATAACCATTAAACCAAGGATCCCAGTGTAGTAGTTACGTTCATTAAAGCAGTGAATAAGCAAAATTAGTTACACCTTGAATTTGATTGTTTGCATTGGAGCATTTATTGGGACTTGGCTATGTACAGTGCATCTTGAAAAAAAAAAGGGATCTCATGAAAATCCCAAATCCTGAGATTTATATTAGAATGTTAAAAAAAAAGAAAAAAGAAAAAGGATTAACAATACTGAAATAAAAAAGGGTTAATTTATGCACTCAATTCTTGGTCAGGGCTCCTTTAGCATTACTGAATCAATGTGACATGAAGCAGCAGTGCTGAGGCGTTATTGAACACAAGGTTGCTTTGATAGACGCTTTTAGCTCATTTGTCTTGTTTGGTCAGATGTTTCTCATGTTCTTCTTGACAATACCCCGTAGATTCTTTATGGGGTTCAGACCAGTTGAGTTGGCTGGCCAATCAAGCACATTAATATTATGGTCATCAAACCAGTTAGTGGTAGTTCTGGCAAGGGTCCAGCTTTGATTCCTACCTAGGGGTCTGTGTGCATGCAGTTTGTATGTTCTCCCAATGCTTGGTGGGTTTACTTTGGCTACTCCAGAGGAAACCTTCCACCATCCTCAAGACATGCAGATTAGGCTAACTGCTGTTTCCAGATTGGCTGTAGTGTGTGAATGCGCATGTGATTGTTGACTGGAGGTCCAGTCAGGGTCGTAAAATGAGAAGAAATACAACACACGCTCCCTAGTGGACTTACTGAGGTTCCTAGATGGATGGATGGATGGACAGTTGTTAAGTCCTACAGTACAGTAAAAAGTACAGTAAATTGGCATCTCCATAAAGCTTGTCAGATGACTGAATATATGTTAAAGTTTAGGTTGAAAATGTATTTGTTTAGTCACTTTCATGAATAGTTCTTTGTTAGGCAACAGAGTTGTGGTAAATTGGCTTGTTTAGATGCTGCCTTCCTCACTCTCATCGATCACTCACGCTCTCACGTCTGTTTCCATCTGGCTCTCGCTTATAGTTATGCTGTTGTAGCTAGATTGCTTGCATTCTGCACAAAATATATGCTGATCTTCTACATTATGAGACTTTGAGGAAACCTAATTGCTCCCTCTCTTTTTCTGTTAAGCTACACATGGCACTCCTGAGTTACAAATGATCCTGATCCCTTCTGACCTCCAGCCGTGTCTGACAGATACTCATGCCCGCTTCTGTTTGGAGTTCTCCTTTCATGGTCATAGAGGCCTCTGGCTAGTGCTGAGGATGGCCCCATATGGACTACATTGGGATGCATGTGGTGACTGAGGATTATAAAGATGGTCTGGAACTGGGCTGATGGTGGCTTTTCTGTGAGGTCTGGTGACTTTATTCTCTTCATAGTTTAGGACTCAAATTCTCACAAACAGTTTTGTACCCAAGCCTCCATCAGGGAAACTAGACTTTATATTGACTTGAACACATTTCCTGTTATATTAAACCTTCAACCTTATAGCACACAGATATACCAGGGATTGATTTATAGTCACACTATTTGATATCGCCCAAATGAAGATAGATTCCTTCTTCTTATTGTCATCTCAGGTTTCCTTGCCACTTTTGCTCATGAGGGACAAACTGAGATAATTTATACTTTTAGCCATATTTAATTCTGTAAAGCTGCTTTGCAACAATGTTCCACCATTAAAAGAGCTATACAAATAAAATAAATTAAAATGAAGACTGTGTGTGTTATTGCATAATTACCTACAAATTCAGAAAGAAGCATGCAAAGATGCATGCAAAAAATTACACTTCTAAATAAACAGATTGCATTTAAAGTGAACACTTATTTGTTCATCAGTTTGTTTTCATTCCTACAGTATTTCATTATGTGCAATATTTCCTGGGAACACATGTTGGAATTTAAAGGTATAATAACTGTACATGAATATACATAAATGTACATGAAAAGCCATCTGGGTACATATACACTATATTGCCAAAAGGATTCGCTCACTTGGCTTTACATGCATATGAACTTGAGTAACATCCCATTCGTAATTCATAGGGTTTAATATGATGTTGGCCCCGCCCCCTTTGCAGCTATAACAGCTTCAACTCTTCTGGGAAGGCTTTCCACAAGCATTAAAAAAAAAAGAGTGTGTTTAAAAAAGAAGCACATTTTTGAGCATGCAAAGATGGCCAGTTCTTCCACACCAAACTCACTCATCCATGTCTTTATGGACCTTTCTTTGTGCACTGGTGGCCAGTCATGTAGGAACTGGTGTGACAACGTGTTTCAGGAGTTGGGCTCAGCCCCTTATTTCCAGTGAAAGAAACTGTTAATGCTTCAGCATACCATATAATTTCATGCTCCCAACTTTTCGGGGATCCCCCAACAGTTTGGGGATGGTCGCTTCCTGTCCCAACATGACTGTGCACCAGTGCACAGGTCCATAAAGACATGGATGAGTGAGTTAAGTGTGGAAGAGCTGACCTCAACCCTACGGATTAAGAATTGGATGTTACTCAAGATCATATGCAGACGAAGGCAGACGAGCGAATACTTTTGGTAATATAGCGTGTACTTTACTTGTGCTGCTGGAGCTGTAAGTCAGTTTTTATTACTGAAATGAAACCCAAGTCTTTTAAATGTTTTAGATGCTGATTCTTTATCATCATACTTTTGATGATGTTTAATGTGCATTAATAGATTAATATATAATTTATTTCACACCATTCAGATGTAGTATTAAATGCAAGTCAACATGTGCACAGTGTAGTCTACAAATCTTTATTCAAGGAGCAATGAAATAAAAATAGTGAGGCATAAAAATGACAAACTTTAACAAGACTAAACAGGTGACTAGGAAAAAAAATCTGAAGTCCAGAATACTAGTACAGTAAATGGCTGCATTGGCTTAATATAATTTCATATAATTTTCATTCACATGAATGTAAAACACTATAAACGTGCGATTTGTATGTCTTGCAATGTGCATTCTATTATTACTCTGAAAAATGCTGGCTATAAAGTTTTTTTTTTCCAATAAAAGAAATACAGATGTTTTACATTAAGAACCCAGATTCTATTTTACATTGTGGTGGACACACTAATCAAGCACTGAATGATGCTGTGTGTATACTTAGAACTATTTAATGTGTATTTGAACATAAGAAAATAATTACTGTTATTAGTAATTAGTACTAGTAATAGTTGCTATTAAAATTTCTTAAGTGTGTAGCTGGTGGAATGAAATAAATAATTATATACAGTCTCCTTGTGCTGAAAGCAGTATCTAGACATATTTTCATGAAATAACACAAATAATTTACAAAAGAAAATAAATCTTAATATTAACATCTCCACTGTAAATTGTTGTAAATGGTAAAAAGAATTTACATGCTTCCAATATTACAGAATCAACAACGAAATCTACAGACTCAAAAACTAAGAGGACAAACAAACAAACAAACAAAAAATAATTACATCAAACTAATTTAAAGATGTAATAAAAAACATCTTGTGATTAGAGTGGTGACTGCCTTAGTAAACAGAATGTAAAGTAAGTTATTTGCGTGATTGCGTCTGAGCAGACATAAACAAAAACCTTACGCTTTAATGACAGTTTGAACTTAAAAGGTAATCTAATCTAATAGTCGAACAACTAAGTGCTATTTATTCTAAGGAATATAGAATGTTTGCCCTTTAGGAAAATCTCATAAAGCAGTTATGGTTCCTGATAACAGATGTGCTGTAACCGTAATATTGACTCATAAACAACTTAGTAAAAACATTAACCAATCAGATATGGCTATCTGCATATCATTGTCAAACTGTTTTGCCTTACAGTTAGCAACCTTAGAAAGCAATGGAAAGTAGACATTTGATATTTTTAGTTTAAAAAAGAAAGAGAAAAATAAAACTTTTTACACTAGACTACTATTAGTGTAAAATAGTTCTACTGTACTATTAGAACTGAAAATTAATCTGATCGGAATCAATGGCAAGCCAAAAAAACAGAGCCCCGACTTACGGACATTATTTGTTCCGGCACCACGTTGTAAGTCGAATTTGTTCTTTAGTCCGACAAAGTGAGTCTTATATGCCTTTGACACAAATATACAATGTAAAACATATCAATCCACTTGGCTAAATTTGAGCGGTACATATGTCCCTTTTCTCCACACTGCCATCATGGGGCCCAAAACCGTATGCCTACTGTAACTAATGCAAGCCTTTTTAAACATGCCTAACAAGTACTTAATCTCACACATGTGAAATGTAACAGTGTTGTATTTTTGTTACACATTATAAACGACTGCGCTTTTAAATCGCAAGGGGAATCTTGCAGACGCAGCTGGATCAGCTGATCTTATTTAAATTCAGCCCGAATGTCGTTTACTGAGTGCTTGTTTACTGTTTACTGAGTGCTTGTTTACTGGTGTTTATTGCATTTCCATTTAGTCTCAGAGCTGTTTTCCACTGTATTGGACTGTGAAAATCCTCTGTTTTGTTGAGGATTTTCCAAAATTAGGACTATTCGCCACCAGGACAGCTTTACCGGACAGTTATTTACAATCATTGTGCTTCCGGACTGATTTATTGAAACTGGTGAAGCTGACTAATTTCTCCTGCACTCCCACACGCACACACACATACAATATACTGTACCAGACTTTTTACATTTTATACAATCACTTACACAGTGGAAACATTGTATATAATTGAAAATATTAATATCTGGTATTTAAAATTTTTCATAGATCCATGGTCCGTTTGTACCGTATCTGCAGGGAATTACTGTATATATGCAGAGGGGGGAAAAGGAGGGATTTGGAATTTCATAGTGGAAAATAATGTTGTGATGTGTATTTAATACATCTAGTCTAGTGAATCAAGTAAATGTCTCCTGATTGAGGTTGTAATGAATGCTTCCTTGATTCATTGTTGAATTTATGCTGCACATCTCAATATGTGCTTGAGTGGGGAAATGCATAAAATAAAATGAAAATGCCTAGAAGATGTTGAGAACTGTGTGTGAGAGTGTGCGTTAATGCAAATGTCAGCTACAGTATTTGTGAGCGCTTTTAGTTTTGTGTGAAAACATATAAGATGCACTAAAAGAACAAACATTTGATGGGCTGTTAAAGCACACAGACACACACACACACACACACACACACACACACAAACACACAAATGCATGCAACAGGACAAAATTAGATTTTTTTTTGACTGTTTATGAGTTCGCAGAGAATATTTGAATTAAAAATGTATTATGGCGTGAAGTATATGGTGTAAAAGTGGAGCAATTTTCCATGTCCTGTGAATTTGATTCCATACGTCACCACAAAACAGTCCATTTTACTGAAATGAATCCTTAGTTACCATGACTTGCATCGTTCAATTATCTAGGGAACAAAAAGAACTCCTATGATTATACTGCAATAGTTGGTGTTACAAAGACATAATTAATTAGGCTCATGCTGAAATGTTACTCATGCAGAGTGTTACATGTTACATCTTTAAAGTTCACTCGTGTTTAAATAAACTACACTAATTCAAGCTTAAAGTTAACAACATGTTACCCATTACTCAGATAATATTGCACGGTATTTAATTACTTACCATGACATTCATATTTAAGATCAGAAAAGAACACAAGTTCCTGTGAGAAGACAAACAACCCCAGTCGTCCCCCAGCAAACGTCTGATCATAGACTGCCCCTGAATCTGCCATGATATGTTTCCCCTCATATACTATCACTCTGAATAAAAGCAGATATGATTATGTTAGTAAACACAGTACTGTGTATAGGTATGAGTAAGACTGCTTCCAGAAGTATGTTTTTTTCATTGTTGTCAATTTACAAAATACAAATTACATGAACAGAAGAAATAGCTAAATCATATCAGTACCTGGTGTGACTATTCTTTGGCTTCAAACCAGCATCAGTTCTTACACAAATCCATGGATTTTGCAGGATCAGAGTCAGGTGTATGATTAATCACTTATATCAAAATCATTAACTGAAACAGAAACAGCTGTGTAGGAGACTTGAAACTGGGTGAGGATCAGTATGTGGTTGTGAAAGACAGTTTCATGTCCCAGGTCATATACCATGGCGGAAAGACTGGGGTTTCAAGACATGCTGTTCAAGCTATTTTGAAGCTCGCCCAAGGAAACTTAATGCAGCAGATGAAACCATATCATGCCTTCTTCCCTTCAACATCGGGAGATGTCCAGCAGTGCAATCAGCAAAAAAAAAGATAAAAACCAGAGGGACCTACTGTACAGTAGATACACCTACTGTCCGGAGAAGTCTGGCCAGAAGTGGTCTTCATAATGAATTGTGAGCTAAAAGGCATACCGCCAACATGGAAACAAGGCACAAGGCATTTTTCTGCAGCAGGAGGCAGGTTGTTTGTCAAAGAGCTGGAGAGCATTGTGATAATGAGTCTCTATGGGCAACAATGAAGCAAGATGGAGGTTCCTTGAAATGCAGTTTGGAGCTGCATTTCTGAAAATGGGGATTTAGTCAGGATTAATGCTCTCCTCAATGTTGAGAAGTACAGGCAGATATTTATCCATCATACAATACCATCAGGGAGGCGTCTGATTGGCCCCAAATTTATCCGCAACAGGACAACAACCATTAACATGGTCATAAAGATCTTCAGCCTAGAGAAGAACAAGGATTTCTGAAAATAATGGTTTGGCTCTGATCATCATCGAGTCTGTCTGGGATTACATGAAGAGACAGAATGATTTGAGGCAGCCTACACCCACAGAAGATATGTGGTTAGTTCTCCAAGATGTTTGGAACAATTTACTTGCCAAGTTTTTTCAAAACTGTATGCAAGTGTACGTAGAAGAATTTATGCTGTTTTGCAGGCAAAGGGTGGTCACACCGAATACTGATTTAATCTGGGATTTCTTTTATGTATAAGAAGAAATCCTGATTCAAAAATTGGGCATACTGGATATAGTGTTTGCAAAATCTTTCAGTACACAATACTTGATACAATACCTGATGTACCCACTGTATACACACACCTAATGGCTCTTACGTTTGCCACATCCTCCACAATAAGGTTTTTGTCTAATTTGTTTATCACCATATGGGACCAACAGATGTAAATCAAACCACGTTCTGATTTGTCACGTTCATCAAACCAACTCTTATTCTTCTTGTACCACTGTATATGCGCTTGGACGATGCCTGAAATTACCTTATACGATGCATATCTGTACTATGATAAGGTCCTGATTTTAAATTACCAATGTGAACCAGAAACTGAGACAGGAAGAGATTTTAAATTAATTAATTAACAATTAAGAATTGTTTCTCAGGATCTTCAACAATCTTTGTAATTAGAGATTTTATGAGCAACAAAACTAAAAAAAATTTTTTTACAAAACCTTTCATTCAATAATCGGATTTAATAATCTAATTTAAAATATCCTACTAATGAGCTTAGCTTGATGTAAACAAACACCTGCACCAATAGATATTAATTAGAAAAGCTAAACTAAATATTTATACTGGGATTCGTTAATGTTTTCACAGCTGAAATAACAGTGCTGACATGTACCTGGGCTTTAACCTGAAATAGTAATACCACTGATTACATTAAAGCTGATCTTCAGCTTTAACCTTTTAACTATCTCTATAAACGTTTTTCTTTTCAACATTGATACTAGTCTTTTACATAAAATGATCATTTTTCTTATGTATCCAGTACATGTATTCCTATATATATTTGCATATATAACATTTCTAGAACCACCTTCTGCTTTGTCATGTTATGCTCCTTGTACCACTTTAAATAAGTGCTAACCACCATACAGTATGTCCCTCATCATAGCTGCTCAGATCGAACTGTTCACCTACTGCATAATATAACCCACCCCTTCACATGCCATTGTACTGATATAATCAATGGTCTAAATGTTATGGGCTATTGGTTTGAAAATCTATATACTTTATGTGCTGGTTGTTACCTGATAAATCCTGTGTTAGGTCTATGAATAAGATGCCACCTATATGCAGTATAGTCTTTCCAACCAATGTTCTTTGGGTCATGCCACAGAGTGCGAACCTGGAAGAAGGTGATAATCGTTTATTGAATGTTTATTGACCTAATGATAAGAACTCTATTAAGGACAGTAAGTAAAACAATTAAGTAATAAGTTTCTGTTTTGAGAAAATTTGTACATATACCTCACCTGGTCAGGGGTGTCCCCAGTGTGCCATAAGGCATTACGTAAGTTTTCCCCAGTGCCTGTGGTGGAGTTAACCACTTTGAGAGAGACACCAGAGATTCCGAAGGCCTTTGATGGTTTTTCTTCCCAGTATGTTTGGGTGATCTGCTTCCACATAACCACATAAAAGCGGCCACTTGACTGGTAACCAAACACAAAGCCAGCATAGTCATCATCTCTGTCTGTGTTCACATAAAAGGTGCCGCTGAAGTCCACAGCATTGAACTCATCATAGCCTAGAAAAAAAAATCTCATTATTTGAAGATACCAACCCAGGCCATGACGAAATGAGCTACTGTTTGAGAACGTTTTAACTTACCTACTGCAATTCCTGGGTCAGAATTAGCAGTTTGGACGAGTTCTTTGCCCTGATGCTTGACTACCCAGTTGGGATCGATTTGAGTCGTCCCTTTGGGATCCAAATGCACCATCTGGAACTTTCTAAAGTCAGTCATACTTATAGCATTGTTCTCTGGGCACATGTCAAAAATGTCAGGGATGCTGTCGTTATCAAAATCTTCTTGGCAGGCATCACCTCGACCGTCACCTATAACAGGTTCCATTTTGTTCAAATTGTCATGTCTTATCAATTTGCAAAATACATAAGCAACAATTGCAACATGCTAAAATTAAACAGCTGGATTAAATAAATTAGAAACCGTCACATCCAGTACGATTTCATACTGGTTAAATTGGACCTAAATGATTGAAAGCAGCATCTCATAGAAGCGGATTTACTAACAAGACTAAGATGTGTCTCAGTGGACAGGTTTGAGGTTTTAAACTACATGGTGGTGAAGTCTGCTGCACAAACGTCTGCTGAAAATAATACACATGTAAATAACTGTATGTGGTAACATCAGTCTAGACCATTGAAAATGGTTTTAGCATAAAATAAGATGGCTAGTGTCACAAAGTTTTAATTATATCTAAAATGCATTAATTGGCAAGGTAAAGTGTTTGTCCTTTCAGCGGCATTTGTGATGCAGCACAATCATTAAAAAATGATCACACTTGCTGTCAGGGATAACCCCTAGAGGGCGCCAAAGCGCCCTCTAGACAAGTTTGTGTAGTTCTTTTGATGTTCGTTTGGTTACTTCATTTCTCAGTTCTCAACTCGGTCAGGTCACGTGGGCGCGCACCTGATCCGAGTTGATCATTAAGTTCATTATAAAAGGTGTGTTTAAGTTCTAGTTTTCGTCTTGCATTTGTTACAATGAGTTTAAAGTGTATGTCTCGTGGTTATTCGTGTTTTTGGTTTCGTTTTATTTAAAGTATGTTTGTTTGTTCATTTCCCTGTTTTTTATGTTTATAAATAAATAAAACATCGTTTCCCTGAACCACCAGGATCCTCTTGCGTTTATGCCTCGCACCCAGAAACGTGACAGAATGCAAGACCTAACAAGAGGCATAGCAGAGGAGCCCTTCCCCCGGGAGATTCTTTTGGGGGGGGCAACGATGTTTGGAGTTTGGGGAACCGACGCGGAGAGCAGGAGGAGAACCAAACGGCGTAGCGGCAGAAGAGCGCAGTGTGAGTGGGACGTGCAGCTGGGAACAGCGTCCCAGAGTGTTTGGAGCAGCTTTCGGCGGTGCGCTCTGAGTAACGAAGAGCGCATTCGTGATCTGCGGGAGCAGGTGTCCGAGCTCCAAGGGCTACTAGCACAGCTGCACCGTGCCACTGAGCACAGCGAGCTGCCGCCGCTGCACCGCGGTGAAGAGGAGGGCGAGCTTCCGTCACTGCACTGTGCCCTCGTGGACGGCGAGCTTCCGTCGCTGCACTGTGCCTTCGTGGACGGCGAGCTTCCGTCGCTGCACTGTGCCTTCGTGGACGGCGAGCTTCCGTCGCTGCACAGTGCCTTCGTGGACGGCGAGCTTCCGTCGCTGCACAGTGCCTTCGTGGACGGCGAGCTTCCGTCGCTGCACAGTGCCTTCGAGGACAGCGAGCTTCCTCTTCCTCCGTCGCCGCCTTCATACGCCGCCGAGGACAGCGAGCTTCCTCTTCCTCCGCCGCCGCCTTCATGCGCCGCTGAGGATCGCGAGCTCCATCCTCTTCCTCCGCCGCCGCCTTCATGCGCCGCCGAGGACAGCGAGCTTCCTTTTCCTCCGCCGCCGCCTTCATGCGCTGCCGAGGATCACGAGCTCCATCCTCTTCCCCTGCCGTCGCCTTCATGCGCCGCCGAGGACAGCGAGCTTCCTCTTCCTCCGCCGCCACCTTCATGCGCCGCCGAGGACAGCGAGCTTCCTCTTCCTCCGCCGCCGCCTTCATGCGCCGCTGAGGATCACGAGCTCCTTCCTCTTCCTCTGCCGTCGCCTTCATGCGCCGCCGAGGATAGCGAGCTTCCTCTTCCTCCGCCGCCGCCTTCATGCGCCGCTGAGGATCGCGAGCTCCATCCTCTTCCTCCGCCGCCGCCTTCATGCGCCGCCGAGGACAGCGAGCTTCCTCTTCCTCCGCCGCCGCCTTCATGCGCTGCCGAGGATCACGAGCTCCATCCTCTTCCCCTGCCGTCACCTTCATGCGCCGCCGAGGACAGCGAGCTTCCTCTTCCTCCGCAGCCGCCTTCATGCGCCGCCGAGGACAGCGAGCTTCCTCTTCCTCCACCGCCGCCTTCATGCGCCGCCGAGGATCACGAGCTCCTTCCTCTTCCTCTGCCGTCGCCTTCATGCGCCGCCGAGGATAGCGAGCTTCATCTTCCTCCGCCGCCGCCTTCATGCGCCGCAGAGGATAGCGAGCTTCCTCCTCTTCCTCCGCCGCCGCCTTCATGCGCCGCTGAGGATCACGAGCTCCATCCTCTTCCTCTGCCGTCGCCTTCATGCGCCGCTGTGGATAGCGAGCTTCCTCCTCTTCCTCCGCCGCCGCCTTCATGCGTCGCTGAGGACAGCGAGCTTCCTCTTCCTCTGCCGTCGCCTTCATGCGCCGCTGTGGATCACGAGCTCCATCCTCTTCCTCTGCCGTCGCCTTCATGCGCCGCCGAGGACAGCGAGCTTCCTCTTCCTCTGCCGCCGCCTTCATGCGCCGCCGAGGACAGCGAGCTCCATCCTCTTCCTCCGCCGCCGCCTTCATGCGCCGCCGAGGACAGCGAGCTTCCTCTTCCTCCGCCGCCGCCTTCATGCGCCGCCGAGGACAGCGAGCTTCCTCTTCCTCCGCCGCCGCCTTCATGCGCCGCTGAGGATCACGAGCTCCATCCTCTTCCTCCGCCGCCGCCTGCATGCGCCGCTGAGGTCAGCGAGCTGCCTCTTCCTCCTCCGCCGCCCTGTGTCAATGAGGACGGCGAGCATCCACTGCCCTCGCCGCCCTACGTCAACGAGGATGGCGGGCTTCCTCCGTCTCCCCCGCCCTGCTTCAACGGGGGCATGAAGACACCTGGCCCACAGGACTTAGGTGCCAGCCTCTGGGTGAGAGGAGCGGACATTGGACCCTGGGGGGGATGCCCTGGACCTCCTGTGGCGCCCCGGAGTTGCGCCCTTTGAGGGGGGGTTATGTCAGGGATAACCCCTAGAGGGCGCCAAAGCGCCCTCTAGACAAGTTTTGTGTAGTTCTTTTGATGTTCGTTTGGTTACTTCATTTCCCAGTTCTCAACTCGGTCAGGTCACGTGGGCGCGCACCTGATCCGAGTTGATCATTAAGTTCATTATAAAAGGTGTGTTTAAGTTCTAGTTTTCGTCTTGCATTTGTTACAATGAGTTTAAAGTGTATGTCTCGTGGTTATTCGTGTTTTTGGTTTCGTTTTATTTAAAGTATGTTTGTTTGTTCATTTCCCTGTTTTTTATGTTTATAAATAAATAAAACATCGTTTCCCTGAACCACCAGGATCCTCTTGCGTTTATGCCTCGCACCCAGAAACGTGACACTTGCATTCTCTTGACCTTCACAACTACATTAGAGTTATCACAACTGTAATAAAGCCCAACATGTATTGTTATATTAGTGTACTACAAAAGGCCAAGCCCCTTGTTTTTTCAGCAGTACCTTGCCCATTGAATGACCACAGACAAATATATACCAATTCATGATTTTTATAACTTATTTTATGATGCTTTATTGGCTTTTATTTTGGCATGCTTAGGTGCCACACCTAACTAGGCTTTTTTTATATACACAAGACCGCATTCAAAATAAAAGTATTCAAATAAAACAAGGCTTTCTGTAAATTTCTGTGGTCTCTTTTAAAACACATGTTAATTTGACATTTTCACATATGTATAAAATGGGAGTGAGGATTTTCAGGTTGTATCCATTCTTTATGGATACAATAATTTGTATGGGCCAATTAAACAGACTGCATGAGGGCATGGCATTTAACTGAAGTGGACTAAGCAAAGCGATAAGGCGTGGCTCTTCACAACATCTCAGTTCACATGGCTGTGGATTCACTCTCTTCTGAGTCAGGATCCCAAATGTAATCCCCACAGACCAGGGAACATCCAGCATGTCATGCACTCCTGTCAAACTGTACAACTTTTTGTAGATTAAATAATTTTTCCCCAGTGTTTACCACTTACAGACAGACAGTAGTTGAACAGTTTAATTAAATGTGTAAAAATACAATTCATAAAGTTGTTTTTAGTGATTCTTCAGAATTATGCTAAGTGGCTTGATCATCTTTTATTTGCAAGTGGAAATGGCACCAGTTTTTTTTTTTTTTTTTTTTAACCGAACAATGTGAGGTCATGGGAACAAATATCAGTGATGCAAGTCAAATGCTTAGTTTTGGATAAGCCAGAGCAAACAAATTCAAAACAGCAGTCAAACTAAAAAAAAAAAAAAAGAGCCAGGAATCCAAACCTGGGCTAAAGCAAAAATCTGAAGTGAGAACAGGAATAGGAGCAAAAACTGGAAAGCAAATGCAAGTACATAGAAAGTTTAGTGAGATCACAAGACATAATTTTCTAAAGAAAATTCCAAGGACTGTGGAATATTGAACACCTGAGAACAATTAGGACACATAAGGCAGACAAAAATAAACAGACATGGGAGGACACAGGACAGAAACCAAAACAAACATGTGGCAGAAGGTCAGTAAACAATGCATAATTCCAAGGTACTGTCTGTTCAAAAGTGTGCTGAACTCTGCTACATGTATTGGACTTCAGATGGGTGAAAATGGGCAGTCATTGGGATGTGTAGCATCAATGTCCAAGAACGCAAGGCTACACCAAAGTGATGATGGTGTCTAAACTAGGTGTTGGCACCAGCACAATGTGCTTTGAAGCCAAGTGGTGGCTACAGCAGGAAGCGAGAAGGGGGAGACAGCAAGATGTTCTCAAATCCAGGTGGTGGTTGAATCATATTCAAAGATAGCACCAGAATTTTCACCTCTGAAGTTAGGAGAATTGGGCCGAGCATTACTGTACAGTATATAGGGCTTGCTGGTTAAGGCATTGGACTATAGTTTGGAAGGTCTCAGGTTCAAACCCATGCCTACCAAGCTGTCCCTGTTGGGCCGAACTGGTCCGATGTACAATGAGATGAAAAAAGTCTCTGGATAAGGGCATCTGCCAAATGCCTACATTTAAATTATATGTGGAGTCTCTTCATTCTTGCATCCAATCCTGTTGGCCTACCACTGGAGCTTGTGTTCTTGGCCTCCTCCTATTCCTGGAAACTCAACAGCTACAGCCCACACCAAAATCTTACACTGGATTATAAGGAACTTCTGTCTTATCCCTTCTGCCAATTCTGCAAAATTCCCAAGGCCTGGATCTCCCTTGATGACCAGGACAAATTCCACCCAGTCCTTTTCCTTGGTCTTTGGGTCCAATGAAGTGTCAGTAAAATTGGTACTGCAGGAGAAATCCATCTGGAGGGAATATGCAGCCAGGGTTGCACTCTTCTTTCTGGCTGCACTTTTGATGTGGGCGAAGTTTGTGTCATGTTATTTATGAATGCATTGCAAGAAAAAAAATTTTAATGAGAGAAGCCAAGGCAAACAAATCCAAAACAGCGATCAAAAGGCAAGGTCAAGAAACAGGTACGAGTCTATGTGGTCAGTAAGCATTCAAAACAGGCCTAAGTTAAAACTGGAAATGAGAACAGGGACGATCTCAAAAAGGTAATAGACACAGCTCTGTCAGATGAAAAACATGCAACATTTGACAAAGACAAAAAGGAAACACAAGGACTTATCAGGGCACATGGAGGAATGTCAGCAAAAAAAATGCAGCATTCCGTGCTCTCCAGCATGACGATTGTAGGATGATGAAGAGCCCTAACGTCATATGCAGCCACATGTGGAACACTAAATTGGCCACTAAATTAGATCAATGCATTTTCCTACGTTTGTATGTTTGTGGGTTTGGACGAGACAAAAGATGTGTCAAGCTAGACATACACAACTAGCTTGTATGTACGTAATGATGCCTGAAGGGATTAAGTTACATTTGGGTGATTTGAATATGAATGTTTTTCAGGTTCCTGGTTGAATAAACTCCATTTTGAAACCAGGTTTATTACTGTATCATGTCTATATTGCTGATATATGACCAATGCCATGGTTAGATTACAAGGAGGACCTCCTATTTTGAGAATATTTAAATTAGGATTTTGTCATGTTCATAGCACAAAACTAACCTGTGCAACATAAATTGTGACTTAATATGATGGTCACATTTTATGAAGTCTCTGTGACACTTGACCTACCGTCTGAGTCCACTTGGTCTTTGTTGGCTACCAGCCTGCAGTTGTCTTTGTCATCAGGAATTCCATCATTATCATCATCAGAGTCGCAAGCATCTCCTTTACCGTCCTTGTCATGATCTGCCTGATTGGAATTAGGAACATAGGGACAATTGTCTAGGTTGTTCTGATGGCCATCCTCATCAATATCCTGGTTGTTGTCACACTGATCTCCTACAAGGTCATTATCTGTATCAGCCTGTTGGTATTAAACAATACATCAGAAAAAGTGGTCACATTAAACTTCTGTGAGAATGTGCATACAATAAATAAAAAAATTTATGAAAGTAAAAACTATTAAATAAAATATTTTACATATTACAATGCTTTTTATATAAAAAGTCTAAAAATTCTGTAATGTGAAAATGTTTTAAAAAATATGCAGCACAGTAAACAGTAAAACCCTACATAATCAGTACTTAGTAACACCTCCCCTGGCAAATATCACAGCTTGTAAACGCTTTTTATAGTCGCTAAAAGTCTTTCAATTTTTCTTGTACTTGGGATTTTCTCCCATTCTTCTTTGCAAAAGGCTTCTAGTTCTGTAATATTCTTTGGTCGTCTTGCATGCACAGCTCTTTTAAGATCTACCCACAAATTTTCGATGATGATTAAATCAGGGGATTGTGATGGCCTTTCCAAAACCTTCAGCTTCTTGAGGTTTTCCATAGTGGATTTCGGGGTATGTTGTGGATCATTGTCCTGTTGTAGAAGTCCATCCTCTTTTCAGCTTCAGCTTTTTTACAGATGGTGTGATGTTTGCTTCCAGAATTTGCTGGTATTTAGTGGAATCCATTCTTCCCTCCACCCGTGCAATGTTTCCTGTGCCACTGTGCAACACAACCCCAAAACATGATAGATCCACCCCATGATTAATAGTGGGCAAGGTGTTCTTTTCATGAAATGCTGCTCCTTTTTCTCCAAACATGCCTTTGCTGATTGTGGCCAAAGAGTTTTATTTTAACTTCATCACTCCACAGCATCAGGCTTCTGTAGATGTTCTGTTGTATACTTCTGACGTTGGATTTTACGATGGGGACGCAATAAAGGTTTTCTTCTGCTGACTCTACCATGAAGGTCCTTCGCAGTGGATCTTCTTGTAGCCTTCTCCTGCATTGTAGGCATCAAGAACTTTCCTTTTCAGAGTCTTACACAGCTGCTTAGAGAAACCCATGGTTGTTGAGAGTCCGCAAGTGTGTGCACAAGGTTTGAAGAGTCAAAGTATTTGCAAAGCTTTGAAATTGGCATTGATTAATGACCGCTGTTGCCATGCATCAGATCTAATGAGCTGATTAAGGTCTGAAACCTTGTAAAAAAGAATCTGAGATTCTGGAGCTCTTAGGGTGCCCAAACTTTTGCACAGTGCTATAATAATGTTTTCATTTTTGTTCAATTTATGGCATAAGAAGTAACTATGCACCAATGTTTACTGAAAATATTGTACATTTTTTTCCATTTCCAAGAGAGACTGTGTTAAAATCTTTTCAATTAAAAAATCACTCTAAATAAATGTATTTATCAAGGGGTGCCTAAACTTTTGCATAAGACTGTATCTATTTCTTTATATATATATATTTTTTACAATATGCTTATGTGTAGTTCAAACAAAATGGACTTTATAGGCATTAATTAGGGCACACCGACAAAGTAAAAGTGTATGTATAATTCTTAAACCTGCATAATATATATATATACTACTAATATATACTTATATTGAAACATTATTGAAACTTTATGCATGTTTAAGAATTATGCATGTTTAAGAATTTGTGCATGTTTAAGAAGACAGGTTTTTTGTCTTCATTGCAATATGCAGTATATATCCATACATGGTCCATTCATATATTGCAATATATTAATAAATATACGTAAGCACTATATACAGTTTCCTATATACATATTTACATATACATATATCTATTTCCTATATTCCTATATATGGAATATATATATGATTTGGATAAGGATCACAAGCTCCTAAAATGACTTGTAAATGACTCAATGCCTTGACTCAATCAGGAGAAGCCGCTGGCTATGATAAAAGCGTGTCGGAACACGCAATGCCTCACAGCTTGCTACTTTTAATTTTATGTCATGTGGATGGCTGGATGTGTGTGTGTGTGTGTGTGTGTGTGTGTGTGTGTGTGTGTGTGTGTGTGTGTGTGTGTGGTGTATGTGGTGGTGTGTGTGCGTGTGTGTGTGTGTGTGTGTGTGTGTGTGTGTGTGTGAAATACATATCTGTGAGTCATCTGTATAATGGTGTGGTGTCGTAAGCTAGATACCATAAAATGTCCCAATAGTACCTGATCAGGGTTATGCAACAGAGGACAATTGTCACACTGGTCTCCCACTCCATCCATATCAGTGTCCTCCTGATCATTGTTGTATGCATATGGGCAATTATCATTTTCATTTAAGATACCTGGAACACAACCAGTGAGAGTCAACATTTTAAGATTGCTTTTTTATGCTTATAGATGAAGTAGAAGTTTCGGCACTATCATAACTGAAGCTGTCTGAACTCTTGGCCAAAGTTCTAAAGCTGGTTTCAGACTGTATGATCACAATTTTAAATAGTATTACTTGTAGCAATGTAAGAAATTCTACCAACAACGCAACCGCAAATCATGTAATATTCTGTTCTCCTTCTTAGATTTAATAAATAATATGAAAATGTATGCACATTGTATGAGGGACACGGCATGTAAGATGGTACTCATTATCTCATTCATCGTCTATACCAGTTAATCCCAGGCCTAGAGCCTGTCACAGGAAACACAAGGCCGTGGTACACCCTGGACAGGGTGTCAATCGATCACAGGACACACACACGCACACACACACTATGGGCAATTTGCCTAATCTGCATGTCTTTTGACTGTGTGAGGAAACCGGAGTACCCAGAGGAAACCCATCAAGCACGGGGAGAACAGAGGCGAGAATCAACCCTGGCCGGGAATCAAAACCGGACCCTGGATGTGCAAGGTGACAGGGCTAATCACTAAACCACCGTGCTGCCTGTAGGCTGGTAATTTTATTTTAATTAATGCCATTAATTTGTACTTGTATTTGCATTTTCCCCAAGCGTTTCATGTCATCTTATGCCGTTGTCCTTTTGGCAGAAGCAGCAGACCAGTGGTAACACTAAAACATTGTTGTCAGCTGTCTGTGGTAACAGTGGCAACAAATTGGCTCATAATACGCATATAAGAGAATAGTGTATATTGAGAAAATGAATATTAAAAATTGCAAAAGATTGGTTTCCCAATTTTACTGAAATTTACTGAAATTTACAGTTAGGTCATACCATCCCCATCAATGTCCACAGCACAGGCATCTCCTTCCCCATTGTGATCGGTATCAGTTTGAGCTGGATTGTGTTCATACGGACAGTTATCACACCGATCACCGACATCGTCCTTATCATAATCATACTGCTTGGGATTAAATAGCAGAGGGCAGTTGTCCTGTGGAGAACAAGAAAATTCAAGCCAGCTCCACACATAGCTCACATAGCCACGTCCTTATTTTATTATTAATATTTTTTAATCCTGTCCACATGACCTAAGTTTAAAAAAATATATCTTTATCCACAGAAATGTGCTGTTAAGTGCTGTCAAGGGCATGTCTAATCCACAGGCAGAGTATATAGTGCTGACGGAAAGTTTTTAGAGCGTCTTTCCACATTTTATGTTTCATACTCATCTTAAAATGTATTCTTTTTCCCCTCATCATGCTACACAAGTTTTTTTTTTTTTTTTAAGTTTTTTGGTAATTTATTTAAAAGTAGAGACTGAAATATACCATTTACATAAGTGCTCAGGCCCTTTGTTATGATACTCGCAATTGAGCTTTGTGTAGAATGTTACGCATTCTCCTCCTATCAGTATCATTGAGATGCTTCTACAATTTGGTGACTGAGAACCTAAGGGTCACTACAAATGAAATCATGAGTTCCCTTGTGGAGATGGAAGAGACTATTGCAAAAACAACTGAATTTACAAAAACCTTTACAAGAATGATTAACAATGTTTTTTCTTTGATCTCTCACTTTCTCGTCCATAATTCCATCGTTGTCATCATCCTTGTCACATGCGTCTCCTTGGCCGTCCTTGTCAAAGTCCTCCTGGCCAGAATTGGGAAGTCTGGGACAATTATCCTGTAAGAATAATTCACAACAAGAAATCAAAGTAATCAACAAATTATGTTTCCTCAAGATTATTATAGTGTGTATTGTCCATTGTGTATTGTCTCTTTACCTTCTGGCAGTGGTATGTGGCATTGGCTCTACACACCAAGTTCTGGTTGGGCCAACCATCCAGATCAGAATCTTCTCCACAGATAAAACCATCTCCAGCATAGCCAATCTTACACTGGCATTTATACATAGGGTCGCTGAAGTGGCTGAGGTAAATGCACTCAGCAGACCTATGACAACTGTGGCTCTTATCCTTGCAAGGATTCTCGGGTTCACAAACCTGTGGGATTGAAAAAGGGATTAACATTGTCAGGCCTTTCTCCACTTATATAAAGACCCCTTTTGGGGACTTTTATTACATTATACTCCTTGCACATAGCCTAGGTGATAAAGTATTAGTGTTAAACATTCTGTAAAAAAACATTTTAGTAATTGTTCACAAGTAGATCACTTGAATATTACACACTGTTGTTAATTCCAAACAACCCATATATTGGTTTGGGTACCTTCAATGAAACTCTTTTTTTATTATTTGAAGCAACTCTTCTGGGGGTTTATGATCTAATTTCTTGCCAGCGCTCATCAATTCGTCATTGGCAGACAACTGCCTGAGTGAAAAAATACACCTACAGTATCTTGGAGGAACCCTAATGTTGTTTGACATGTCCATACAAGGTGGTATCAAAATGTTTCGAGACTAGTTTTGTAACACGCCAACAGATGGCAGCACAAGTCTGCACACACAGTCGCAGGGAGCACCAACCTTAAAAAGTAAGTGTGCAACTTAGAACAAAGAGTGAACGTAAAATTTTGCGTGAAACTGGACAAATCTGCTACAGACACGTTTGACATGATTCAGCAAGTTTATGGCAATGCTGGAATGAGTCATTCAAGGTGTTTTGAGTGGCAAGTGCACATCAAGAGTGGAAGAACATCACTGGAAGATGACTACAAATCAGGAAGACCTTCAACGTGCTGAACTCCCGAAAATGTTGAAATCCATTCAGCAACTTTTGCATGATGATCTTCAGAGGACAATCCACAACATTGCTGTCATTGTTGGTGTTATGTGGAACAGTGCAGGCAATTGTGGCTCGTTTGATTTGTGCTGTGTTCATCCCCAGGCTGCTAACCCGGGATCAGAAGGAACATGCGTTGAAGTCTGGCAAGAACTCCGTCAGCGTGCCTTATCCTTCATGTTGTGGATCATTACCGTTGAGGAAATTTGTGTGTATTAGTACAACCCTGTGACGAAGAAGTGGAAAAGCCCATCATCTCCACAACTGAAAAAAGGAGAGACAGGTCCACAGCTTGACCAAATGCATGCTCATTGTCTTTTTCGATATTTGCGATCGAAATAATCGATAATTCATCCCCAGAGACCAGAACGCCAATAGTGAATTATACAGCCAGGTTTTAAGGCTTCTGAGGAAGAACATAACGTATGGTGAGAATACAGAACTTATAAATGAAGCTAATCTTGAAACTTTTAGATACCACCTCTTATAGCAGCAGTTAGTTGTTTTTAAAAGATAAAATGACTTGAATTGAATGATGTCGAATGAATGACCCCAAAATAAAGTTGCAAATACAAACTGAAAACAGCAAAATATCAACCTTTATTACATCTGTGGTCCCTTAAGTATATAAAGTAAGAGAATTCAGAAATCCCAATTGGAGAACTGGACAAACACAACACGTCCCACACACAATGTGTGCATATCTTCTATACCCAAAGCATGTCTCTTTAGAGTGTTGAGAATTATCTCCCTTTTAAAGTTTGAATTGCATAAAAAGTGACAAAGCCTTTGCTAGTGATCGCAGCAGCAAGAGGAAAAGGACGAGTGTCAATTTGGAAATGAAACTGTGGGTCCTCAGTGAATGATATTGCTCAATATTTAGGCATGTCACACTTATACAGTACAGCTACACTGCAGTATCCCACATAGCTTTGCTAAGTGTCTACACTACTGCACTTGAGTACATACCATGTGGACATTTTTACATGTCTTTTATGCCTTTTCTTTCCAGTGTGTGTGTCCATAACCTAAGTTGACCTAATGTTTTGTACAGACTGTTGACTCTACTCTTCTGTCTGGACACTGGGTAGCGGTCCAAACCATTAGTCCCTTATCATGAGTCTTCACTTCCAGAGTGCATCCTGCCATGTTATCTTTATCTTCCCATTAGAATTTCATCGCTCAGGAATGCAACAGCTTCAATAATGGATTGTGTGAACTGTGCTGCTGAGACACATTATTATACAATAGAACCAGTGTAACTATGAGAGACCTCTAGGTCAAACACGCAGTAGAGACAATAGTATATAAACATGTGTCACATGGAATGTCTTGGTCTTTATACCGAGGCAATGATGCAAATGCATTTGAGCAAACCCATGTTAACCTATGATTGGTCCGTTCTGAGTCCGTTCTACCCCCAGAGGTTCTTCTTTTTTAAGGCAGAAGTTTCATATTTTCTGTTAATTATTCTACAACTTCCTGTTATTAATTCATATTGCAGCTGGTTGCTTCTCTGAGACAATATAAAAAGGCTGCAGTTTGACAACATTCATTTAATTAATCAACATTGCAATGACAAAGTCCAAGGATCTTGATGCATATCTTTAAAGAGGATTGTTCTGTAGATGTGCACAAGCCATCAATGTCTCCTTGGGCAATTTCTAACCAAATTTCTAACACTCTCGGGTGAGAGAAAATTTGGTTTGAATGGCCAGGAACAAATCAGCAGAGGGCATTAAGGCACTAAGGCACTAAGGACATGGAGAACGTCATACCAGCTGTTAAGCATGGTGGTGGTAACATCATCTTTAGGGTTGTTTTGCTGCCAGGTGCATTGCACCACTTCAGCACAACCTCTTACAAGCTAGAAGTTTGAAATTTGGATAAAATGGAGTATTCCAATAGAACAATGACCTCAATCACACTTCAAAGAAATACTGTAGATAAAATATGCAAACTTTAAGTGTTTTAAAAAAAAAAGTGGACTGTGCTTAAAATTTGTCCCTGAGTCCTCTATGTTGAGTTCTCCTCCTTTACAGCATTAGAAAGATTTATCTATTTCTGTCCCCCTTCAGGTGCGTGTTATGTCCCTTGCCATGTCAAAACTGAAGTACTGCAACTCACTTCTGGAAGGTCTGTCTCCGTGCACCATTTGACCTTCTGCAACTCATCTAGCATACTGTACAGCTGCATGACTTCTTTTAAACCTAATTTCTCCATCAGTAGCTCATTGCTACACTCTTTCATTGGCTTCCTGTAGCTGGTTTCATCAGATGCAAAACGCTTCTGCTTGCCTACAAAGCCAAAAATATACCAGCACCAAACAGCTGAGTCACTGGGAGTCTAAGACCTACCTCATTCAGAAATACTGACATTAGCACTAAAATCCCTTCCCAACTGAGTTTTTAAACGGACAAGCAATATTAAGATGTATTTATTGATAAAGTCTTCAAAATTACTCTGGTTAAGCAGAGTAACCAGTAACTCTGCTAAATGCCATAAATGTAAATGTAAATGATTGACTAGCAAGGGATGGTAATTAGTGGGAAGTGAAAATATGAGATAGTTTTGTAGTAAGATGCATAGTTTAGACTTGAGCAGCTTACTCACATGTGTATGGAAATTCAAGATTTTAACAAAAGTAGGTACTTGCAGTGAAAGTCCAGTTACTACCATTACACAGTGGCTTTCCTAACCTGCTTATTGTTCTTGGCTACTTCCACTCCCATGCCAAAAGGCTGGTTGCCTTTGTAACGAGGAGGACAAGGAAGGCAGTGGAACCCTGGGTCGGTGTTGATGCAGCGCTGTTTTCCACTGACTTTAAAGCACACATCAGGTACGAGATCACACTATGGTTGAAACACACACACACGAAGATGGTAATAAAATCAGTACAAAATAAAACAACAAACAGTGTGGCATTATTCTCAGGAATTTTGTTGCATTCATCATTCTGGTAAAATCCTGAAGTCTTTTTGTGGATGGATATTAATCTGAGCATACTGGAAAACTGCAGGATCTTTCTGACTGCATTCACACCTTCTTTCTGGTTCCCCACCTTACCTCATTGATATCTTTGCAAAATATTCCATTGCCTTGGAAACCAACAGGACAGGGACCACATTCCCATGAGCCATCAGGTGTGCTGGTACATTCCACTCCTCCGAAGCAGGGATTGGACAGACAGCCATCTGATAAAGAGATAAAGAGAAAGAAAAAGAAAGAAAGAAAACAACTTAAAACCTTAAAACACAATGTGTGTGTGTGGTTATACACCCACACCCACACACACACACAGAGGTACCAGTCATACCAGCTAACGTTTGTACACTTTTTCCTTTTTCTTTACTTTTATTGTTACACAGAGACATTGAAATTATGACAAATATGATTTCAAAAAAAATGCAAAAATGTGTTAAATAACCCAGAATATTTTTTATATTTTTTGCTTTGAAGACAGCTTTGAACGATCTTGCCATTCTCTCAGTCAGCCTCAAGAGGTAGTAACCTGGACTGGTTTTCCAACAATTTTGAATGAGTTCCCGTATGTGATGAGTACTTGGATTCCTTTCCTTGTATTTCTTGGCCCAAGCTTGTTCTGCTTGTTGTTTTTCCAAAGTGATTGTTTCTTTGCTGCAATTTGACCATGAAGGCCTGATTTACGTATTCTTCTCCTCCTCCTCCTGGATGTGGAAATATGTCTGTTGCTTGATGTCCAAGAGGCATTTATGTGGCCTGTAACCTGAGGTGCTGTAATTCAGCTGTTTTTGATGCTTGTCATTCTAATAAGCTTATCCTCTGCAGCAGAGGTAGCTCTCCGTCTTGGTCTGAACTTTGGACAACCTAAAATCTAAAACATATTTGTGAGTTTTTTCCACATAATTCCATATGTGTCCGTTCATGGTTTGAATGTCTTCAGTATTAATGCACAATGTTGAAAATATTAAAAGAGAACTACAGAAGGAGAAAGTGCATCCAAATTTTTTGACTGGTAGTGTACTGTATATGCATATTCATGTTTGTTCATGTATCTTTTATTGTAAAGAAGATTTTACTCATTGTTGATTTTATTTCAGGGCAAGTTAGTTACCCAAACTTTCAGTTTTCAATTAATGTAAAGAATAACTCCTGAAAAGATTACAGTATAAATTCTGATTTATCAAGATAAAATAGATAGCAAACAGAAGTGAGCACAATTACTGTAACATACCAATGGGGCAGTTCTGGTCGTTGCAAGTCCCTGTGTGTTCAGCTTCTCCTGAGCACACTTTTCCTCCATATTGTGGACGAGGACTATTACACACACGTTTTCGACTCCGCACTCCTCCACCACATGTCAGTGAGCAACCAGCCCATGGAGACCATGGACCCCATTCTCCATTAACTGCAAGCATATTAGGTAAAAAAAAAAAAAAGGTTGTGGCTGTGGGAGGGAACCGGAGTACCTGGCGGTACGCTGAAAAAGTTAATGCTAATTCTGACAGAAAGGTGTCAGAACACACAATGCATTACTGTTTAGTTGGCAAACTCAATCAGGCCTAATGTTATGGTTGATCTGTTTATACTGAGGTGTATACACGAGAGGTGTTCAAGTCAAACCATGACTTTTGTTTGCAGAATAATAGAACAGTAAAAACTATTTTTATTTCTATATTTATTTAATCCCTTACTACACTAATGCACTTATCATAATGTTTCATTAGTGCTTGGATACCATCATTGTAGAAAGTTTACTCAGTATGCTGGAGCCATGATCAAACTGCTCCACATCTGAAACGCTGACCTTCCAGGAACTCCTTTAATGGTTCAAACATGTGGAAATGGCTTGCAGCGAGGTCAGGACTGTACGGGGGATGTGACAATAACTCCCAGCTGAGTTCCTCTAATGTGCAAGTGAATTTTTTTTTTTTTCATTTTTCAATGATCAGGCTTTCTACTTGTTGAATGTTCATGGGAACGACTGCAGGGGGCCCTAAGCCACTTTGGCTGGGATCATCATTCATCAATGTGCACAGTGGTGCTGCTTGTCAGCAGGCCCCAACTGCTTAGGGCTCCCCAAGGGCTGGCAAACTTATTCATAATTTATAAGATGATCATCATGAATACTTTTTTGCCTCAACAGATTCTCGGAAGGCCTCTGGACAAACAGCCTTCTTTAAAACGTTTGCACCATTCAAATGTTTTACTGTGGCTAAGAGCCTCTTCACCGTACTGTTCTTCAAGTCTTCTGTAAATGTCAATCAGTTTTACAGCTTCATTCACAAGAAATTTCATCAGAAGTCCCAGTTTGACCTGAAAGCCCCAAGTGTGTGTACTGTATGTGTGTATGTTGAGTGATTCACTGAATAAAATAATAAGCAAGTTTCCATGCAGGTCTCAACGAAAAATTTATTGAGATCTAGGATTTTTATGTGGAATATATTAAGCCAGATCATATGAAACATATTAAGTGTGTATGCTGTCACTCACTAGGGCAGGGTTTGGTATCGCAATGTTCTGTCTCTCTGCCATTTCCTTCACAGTCCTTTCCCCCCAACTGGGGCACTGGGGAGTTGCAATGGCGAATTCTAGTAATCTGGCCTTCACCACATGTTACTGAACAGGAGGACCAGGGAGACCACATGCTCCATCCTCCATCCTGACGAACTGAAAGCCACAGTGGCATTTATGATCTCATTAATACATTAGATCCAGTACACATTTTATTATTGCATGCAAACAAAAATATGACCTGCTAAATATTTTTGGACAATTTAATTACAGGCAGTTTTCACATCCCTGTTTATACAGTACTTTATTACAGAAGCAGCCCTACTGTAGTTTAACCTTTAAGAAATTCCTGATTCTCGGCTGTATAAACATGTGGTTAAACATATGGGATGTCCAGATATAAATATAGCAAAAATAAATTATAGAATAAAAAAAGTTTCAACTCTGGAATACAGCTGTGAATAATCAGCTGCAAGTGTGAGTTTGTTACACAGTCAAACATTTCACGTACAATAAATCACCAAATCTGTACTAAGAGCATGAGCTGTCATGTCAAGGCAAATGTCTGTTTAGTCACTGAGGACTTTTTAAATTTATAACTGCGTTTACATTTTTATCACATGATTATAACATGCTATATTATAACTTGAAGGTTTTTTTTTAAATGTTGTAAAAAATAAAAAAGGTGCAACAGGGAACAAATTAAAGTGTCACATATACCTGAAATAATTCATACCAAACCACAAGATGGCACTTGCACACTTTCAGCATTATTATGCTGAAATTATTATTATTATATAATGCATTATTATTATATATACATTATTATTTGAATTATGTTCCTCTGCTGTCTCGCCGCCTCTGTGTGTTCATGTACAGTATTATATGTTTCCTAAATATTTACCTTATTTTCAGTGTAAGTTCAGTAAGTTTATATCTTTAGTTGCTTGGCAGACGGTTTATTGTCTACTGGTTGCATGAAGCGGTCTCCGGTCTCAGATACGGTCGTCTCTCTTCTGCTATCAGTTTGGTTTTCTTATCACTGGTTTTCTTCCATGTTTATTTTGTTAGATTTTTTTTTTTATTAAAGTTTGAGATTTCTGCATCTGTCTCCGACTCTGAGTAAATCGTAAATCTTTAAACACGCTTCTCCAAAAAAAAAAAAAAAGGAAGAAAGAAAAAAAAGCTGGCTTTCATGATTAAATCCAAAAAACAGACACATGTAACAGTCAAAGTCTCCAGAAGAACTTTGACTGATTCTTCAAGTTTCTTAAAAAAAAAGAAAGAAATCCAGCCAAATTACTTATTTAACTGCACTAATGGAATTTAAAAGACACAATGGTTGTCATGTGCAGTTTACTGACTTTATTGAAATGGCATTTACTGCTTTTTAAGCAAATGTTTTAAATGTAGACAATACAATTGCATATTTAAAAATGTCATTTCTTTTTTACACTTAAGTGAATATTCCCCTTGCAAACCACTGTTTAACACAGAAACATCAGTCTATTACACTGATGCTCAACAGTCTTTTCAAATAAACTCATTGTCATTGTTCAATCATCTGTCTGTTGACTAGAATCTGGAAATTGACTATGCAAAAGAATTTGGACACATCAATACAAGTATGTATACATCTGAAATCAGCAGTTGTACTTTCTCACCTCTACTGTCACATTTAGCCAAACTACATGTGCGCGTCTGGATGGAAGGACCACTACAGGGGTTGCTGGTTGCATCACATGACCTGCCTCTCTGCTGGGTACCTGTCCCACATGTGACTGTGCATTCTGTCCACTCAGCCCAGGGTGACCAGCCGTCCTCACTGTCCTTGGCTGCAAACAGTCATATAACAGAAACACTTGACTAGTCCATCATGTTTTTCAGCTACTGCTAAGAGTACAACTATTAGTGCAACTAAACCTCATTTTCATTGTTGGGATGTTTTGAAAAATGAGGTACATTACAAAGTTGCACAGTTGAGTTGACTTATCTACACTTACGCCGCTGTCTCAGATATAATGTAGATAATATGTGAATTTCTTTCCAGTCATACATGCATGGTACTAACAAATTTCATTTATTCGTTTTCAGTCACCACTTTGACGGCACTGTGGCGTAGTGGTTAGCACCGTCGCCTTGCGCCTCCAGGGTCCGTGTTCGATTCCTGGCCAGGTTTGATTCCCGTCCCTGTGTGCATGGAGTTTGCAAGTTTCCTCTGTACTTGGTGGGTTTCCTCGGGTATGCCAGTTTCTTCCCACAGTCAGCATTGCCAAATTGCTTGTAGTGTGTGAATGAGTGTGTGTACTGTATGTGTGTGTCCTGCAATGGATTGGGACCCTGTCCAGGGTGTACCCCTCCTCATGCCTTAAAGTTTACTGAGACAGGCTCCAGGATTAAGCGGTACAGTATAGACCATGAGTGAGTGAGTAGACAGTTTATCCTGGTCAGGGTCAAGGTGTATCCAGAGGATTCACACTGGTTTGGACACCATCATACAGTACCGTTCACACTCATTCACACACTCATTTACAACTAGAAACAATTTACACACCACCACAGTTGAAGGAAACTACAGAACCCATGAGAAACATGGAAATGGTTTAATTGATCATAAATAATTCTACTCACGCAAACACATTGGACAGCACTCTTCATCCAGGAAAACTGGAATAGTACAGGCCACAGGAGGACAAGTAATCTGATGGCACACAATCTTTGACTCCTACCAACAAAAAGAAGTGCTCGTAAAGGAAAATAATGACGTTCAAAGCCTTTATAATCCAAATCTCACTCATCTATGTCTTCTACCTGACAAGTGCATTTGGTGCAGCTATCCACAACCCAGTCTTCTTTATCCTCGAACAAGCGCCCGTCTTGCCAGCACATATGGTTGTGTTTGATATCTTTAATGTTGCCCAGAGTCTTCTTCAGGAGTTCATTTTCCTCATTCTGAAAGACATAAAAAGTGATGTTTCTGAGCGAAATGTGGATATGCGCCTAGATTTATAGCAAATATAACACATTTAACTGTACATGTTATTGAAAGAGGAATAAAAGAAACATGGACAATCAGAGAGATGCTGTTTGTAAAATTCATGTCTAATCAGTGACACACTCAGGTTTATGAGAATACCGTATGCCAAAATAGGAATATGGGTTTAGCTGTGTGGAAAAAGACTTAAGAAATTAACAGCATGTGTTTCGGTGTGTGTGTATGTGTTAGAAAAAGAATATCAGAGGAAGAGGTAGAGAAAGACAGAGAGTGATATGAATCCAAAAAGTGGCACACCACTTGGTCTGCAAGAGCCTTAGGGACCAAGTGTGTTCAGCAGCAGCTGAATTTCCCAGAGATCGTGCCAAAACTCTTTCACTGCTGGGATGCTCCCAAAGGAAAAAAGAGTGATGTTTAAACACAGCCAGACATGTCTCGGCTCTCACTCAGAAACAGGGAAACACTCTGACCTGATGAAATGAATGAGAAAAAAATCCCAACTGCTGTAATTCTATTGTTTAAGTTTAATTAACCAAGGACTGTTCACTGATGCTACAGCACATTAGCATATTCATGCCTATACTAGCTAGAAGTCCCATTTATACAAGTGGATGTTTTCTTCTCTACATCCCAGTAAAATTACGAGTGGGTCCATTAAGTTATAAGTATGTAATCAAATTCATGTATTTATATTTAGATTCTAATTGCCATAAATATATACAGTATAAATATGAATAACATTTCAAAAGTTTATCCATATATCTATTAGTTAAACATCTTATCCTGTTATAAGAATGAAGAAATTCCCTTAATGATTTTTATTCTTTTTCTTTAATGTACTTGCAGTTAAAAAATAAAAAAATTTCTACCTACTGTTAAAAGTATATATTGCGAATAATTTGAGAAGGAAACTTACCACTTTTTGTAGGCCATCTATAAGGTTTCCGACCACTATGCGGAGTCCTTTGAGTTCCTGCAACATGGAGCTGAGCTGCTCACAGGAGTGTTCACACGTCTCCATCTCCTTCACATGTTGCCCGATAAAGTTAGTGGAGTGTGCTGGACTAACCCCCATGATGTCTTCACCCTCATTTACGATGTTGACATTATCTAAGAGATTTCCAGTTTAAACACAAATAGAAATAGGCAGACATATATGATAGGCAGGCTTGTATGTTTCTTGTATGACAGATTTGTGAAAACCATTTTTTTCAATGAAGCAGTGCAAACCTAGACCCACTGTAAAGGTCAGCAGTGTTGAATTTGGTAACTGGCTGATTTTTTTTTTCTTTTTCTTTTGGTCGCTTAGGGAGGAAAACAAACTAGAGCAACTATTTTAGAAACAAGGATTTCAAGGAATAAACATAAACACAGTGATAATACCTGGAAATATTTCAGTCCCCTAAAAAATGTTTTACTACTTGACCCCTCCAAATGATACATCTATATAAATAAAAGAAAGAGTTTGTCTGGTGATTGGTCAGAACTCGCTCTTTCAATGATATCTTTATGTTTTATACATTGGAGGACACAAACCCAGTCTCAGAATTTTTTTTGTCTGTATGTCTGTCCAACCAGAATTTGTCACAGCATCACACAAAACTGGCTGGACAGAATTTACATATACTTTTGCAGTACTTTGGTATTTGCCTGAAGTTAAGCCTGAGGCATACAATGAATGAAATCAAAAGTTTGAATAGAAGTTATGAGCCAGATTGTGCACAAGCATCTTAGATCGACCGCCGGACAGAATTTATTGAAACTTTGGCAGTACTTGGATACATTTTATTGCCAAAAGTATTCGCTCTTCTGCCTTCACATGCATATGAACTCAAGTAACATCAAATTCTTGATCCATAACGTTTAATATGATGTTGGCCCATTCTTTGTATTCCATCTATAACAGCTTCAACTCTTCTGGAAAGACTTACAAGGTTTATAGGAACTTTTCACCATTCTTTCAGAAACTGATTTTTGTGGTCAGACCTGATGTTTGACGAGCAGGCCTGGCTTACAGTCTCCGCTCTAAAACGTCCCAAAGGACTTCTATTGGGTTGGGGTCACCTCATCTCATCTCATCTCATCTCATCTCATCTCATCTATGTCTTCATGGTCATTGCTTTGTGCACTGGTGCGTGGTCATGTTGGAACAAAAGGGGACATCCTCAAACTGTTCACACAAAGTTAGGAGCATGAAATTGTCCAAAATGTCTTAGTATGTGGAAGCATTAAGATTTCCTTTTACTGGAACTAAGGGGCTGAGCTCAACTCCTTGAAAGCAACCCCACATCAGAATCTCCCCTCTACCAAACTTTACACTTGGCACAATGCAGTCATACAAGTATTGTTCTCCTGGCAAGTGTCAAAACCCAGACTCGTCTGCCAGACGGAAAAGAGTGATTCATTACTCCAGAGACCATGTCTGCACCGCTCTAGAGTCCAGTGGCTGCGTGCTTTACACCACTGCATCAGATGCTTTGCATTGCACTTGGTGATGCTTGGATGCAGCTGCTTGGAAACCCATTCCATGAAGCTCTCTACACACTGTTCTTAATCTGAAAGCCACGTGAAGTTTTGAAGCCTGTAGCTGTTGACTCTGCAGAAAAGTCTGTGCACTACGCATCTCAGCATTCGCTGACCCCGCTCTGTGATTTGTTGCTGTCGTTCCCAATCGCTGCCACTTTGTTATGATACCACAATTGACTGTGATAACCAGCAATTTAACTGAAGTTTAAACTACACCATAAGTGAAATCAAAATGTTGAGTAAAAGTGATATTATGAAAGGTTATGTGCAAGATTGAATAATCTGCTTAAAAATAATCTACCAATAAGCTACTTGCTCAATGTAAACAAACACCTGCACCAATAGATATTAATTAGAAGTAATTAATATTCCCAGAAATACTGGGATTAGTTCATAATTTATCTGCAGAAATAACAGTTCTGAAGTGGTATAAGTGAACTGTAATCCGCTGGAGTCATTTTAAGGTAAAACTTTACCTTTACCTTCTACTTTTTTGATTTCTCATCTGTAATTCACTTTCCAATTATTGAACAGGGGGTGTATTTGGCTGACGCCAAAAAAGGTACAACTTAGCATAAATAAAGTGTAAGATCTGTGATAGAAACCAACGCTAGTGATACATATACTGTAGAAGCTACATATAAAGGTTAAAATTTACAAAAGGCCCAAGGCATGGCCCATAAAATGAAGACTTAAAAAGTATGGGAGCAATTATCATTTGTGCAATATTTGGGAAAGCAATTTAAGATACAGTAAATGGGAAACTCTGGTTCATACAGTATGGTTGGTATAGAACTGCAATCATTTACTTCAAAAGATATTGCTTTCTAGACCTTTAAATTACTGTAAAATAAGAGCATACACACAGGATATCCCTAACAGCATATAAAGGTCTGCCTGATGTCGGCCAGATACATATAAAGAGCTACCGGCTCAGGTAGTTACTGATCAGAGGGTAGGGAGTTTGAGTCCCACCAATGCAATGCACAAAGCTAGGTCCATAAAGGCATATTAATCTTCACACACATACAGTATCTCAGAAGGAATGTTTTAAATTGAATACAACTGTACTATATTCGCAAACACCCCATGTATAGGTTCTTCATGTAGTCATGGTAAGCCCTTTACAAATGTCATGAAAAGCAACTTAAATCCATGTCAACTTTGTGGACAAAATGTAAGGGCAATCCAAATGGTACTGATTTAGATGTGTGTATGGACTTTGCTGACTTGCTCCAAGTGTGAGCAAAGGACCAAAAGGCATAATTCCCAGTGTAAGGACTTAGCATGGAGTCTGCCAATTCATGATCTCACTGCATGTGTTTGTGTGAACTTACAGTACATGGGTTACTTCTGCACTCTTTGGTGGCTTTACCCAAAGTGGCCATAGAATATAATTGTAATATAAATCTTTTCTTCATAGTATGTTCACCATGGTTGAACTCAGTATAGTTTGTAGCCACAGTCATTTTCAATAAGCTTGATATATTACAGGCTGATCCACAGACCCTGTGACACACTTCTGCAAATGGCCATAAGATTTAGAATGGAAACAGTCCAGCAAAAAAAAAGGTCAATTTAAGTAAACATAATTAATGTCTTTAAACATGCAATTTTATCATGAGTTGATCACTAACAACTAATGGACAAAAGAAACAAAGAAAGAAAAAATCTGCCAGATAATGTTGAAGGAATTATGCAACATCTGACTATTTCCCTTGATCAAACAGTTGTGGGTTATAGGCCGAACCCATCCCAATAATCATTTCCTTATGGTTAGTCTCATTAGCGTGTTTCGTTAATCTTTTATGCATTGTTATTCCATACTCACCAGGCTTGTAAATCTCACAGCCCTTGTTTCTCAGAATATCTTCGACAGGCGTATCAAAGATGAAATAAACATTCTTCAACAAACCCTGTAAGATGGTAGAGGTGTTATTACTGAAGTAATCATTTACACCAATACTTTCCACTGTTTTCGGTACAAATATATAATACATTCACTTCAAAGACAATCTTTTGACTTGACTTGACTTGAAACATTCTGATCAGAATTATCAAAGTACATACTGTAGCAAAAATGAAGGAATGGACTATGAATAGAATATTTGCAATTGTACAATCATGATATAATGCTGAGTGCTTAGGCAAAAGATGATAAGTAAATATGTAATCTTTATGTACAGTGGATTTGAAAAGTATAGAGACCCTTTCAGGCGGCACGGTGGTGTAGTGGTTAGCACTGTCGCCTTGCACCGCCAGGGTCTGGGTTCGATCCCCGGCCCGACTTGATTTCCATCTCTGTGTGCAAGGAGTTTGCATGTTCTCCCCGTGCTTGGTGGGTTTTCTCCCACAGACATGTAGGTTAGGCTAATTGCTGTTCCCAAATTGCCTGTAGTGTGTGAATGTGTGTGTTTGTGCCCTGTGATGGATTGGCACCCTGTCCAGGGTGTACCCTGCCATGTGCCCCAAGTCTCCTGGGATAGACTCCAGATCCCCCGTGACCCTGAATACAGGATTAAGTGGTATAGATGAGTGAGTGAGTGAGTGAGAGACCCTTTCAGTTTTTGCATACTTTGTTGTGCTGTTTGTTTAAATGAGTTAAATATTGTTTTTAATACCTTAATCAACAAATTATAATCCAAATTACAATGCAAATAAACATTTTTAGAAATTCTTGCATCTTGCAACATTGATTTACATATTCAGCCTTTTGACTGGAGCACTTTACAATTAGGTTTAAATCACATGACCACCAAGTTATTCCCATTGGGCCCTTGAGCAAGGCCGTTAACCCTCACCTGTTCAGATGTATAATGAGATAAAAAAAGTCGCTCTGGATAAGGGCATCTGCCAAATGCCAGGATGTAAATTTAAATTAAGCTCAGGCGCATTCTCATAAGCGTATTATTTGATTTATTTTTCTAGAAGTTCACAGCAAGCGGTATAGACGATGAGTGACTGAGAGAGTTCACAGCAGTCGAACTGTCACCCGTGGTAAATTCAAGGCCCAGACCTCTGTGTAATAAGTCTCACAACGCACATTGCAAAAAAAAGAATTATCTACAGACCTCCACTCTATAGACACAGGCAAGGGATTATTTTCTTATTACCACGATATAAAATAACATATCTATTATTATTAATATTATTATTATCATTTGTAAAATTTGAAATGTTCCCAAGATCACAGTGGGTCACGTTATTGTGAAATGAAAGAATTTTGGAAACAAAAATTTCTAGTCCT
The DNA here is from genome assembly GCA_013621035.1 of Clarias magur. Taxonomy (NCBI): domain Eukaryota; kingdom Metazoa; phylum Chordata; class Actinopteri; order Siluriformes; family Clariidae; genus Clarias; species Clarias magur. Next base: position 1,904,090 of record QNUK01000094.1, on the reverse strand, counting down.
GGCCACCCAGTTAAAGCCAGTCTACAAAGATCTAAAACAGCCTCATGAGTCCTGTTGGAAGAACAACCATTTCAGAAATACCAGGGTGAGTCGAAAAATATCCACACTCTGGGTATTCAGGTATTTATACTTATGTTGGCTGCATTGTCTTATCAGCTCTTTCTGTTCAAGGCTACTGTTTCCCCAGTCACTGCTGTGCAGGTGTGAACATGTTACATCACTTCTTTTGCAACTGTGGTGCAAGCAAAAATGGATACCCCACTTGTGATCTGCTTAAAAGAAGAGGCAGTGGTTTATTTTTTTGTGATCTGAGAGTGTACCTGGTGCTGAAACAACTAATCTGTAAAAATTTTGGACCGATAGTCTAAGGAATGTAAAAGTTTCTTAAAGAGAATCATACTTGTGATGAGACACGGATTCATCACTGATGGCAAAGTATGGAACAGAAACATCCTCAATCGCTGACCAAGAAAAAGTTCAAAAGTCAACCAAGGTTACCCAACAGCTGATGCTTACAGTTTTTGGGGATTCTCACGGGCCAGTATTGGAACATTACCAGTAAAAAGGTTGAAAATCAACAGTGCTCGTTATAGTGGGATGCTTATTAAAGAGCTGAATTTTAAACTTTAGATTAGATACAGAGGACTGCTATCCAAGTATGTTGTTGTCTTGCATGACAATGTGATTCTGCCCACACTGTCAACACTGCAAAAACATAATTTTGAGGTGTTAAAGCATCCTCCCTATAGTCCTGATCTTGCTCTATCAGATTTCTCACCTGTTTGGTCTCCTGTAAGCAGCCAATGAGAACTTGAAGAAATGAAGATGGAGTGCATTTGAGGGTCGCATTTTTAATGAGGGGATACAAAAGGTTCTGAATCGATGGATAATCTGTACTAATAAGCAAGCAGATTAAGTGGAAAAATTATGTATTTAACTTTCAGAAAAGACAATTAAAATGAATTCTACAGCCAGAGGGTGGATAATTTTGGACTCCTCATGCTTACAGTAATTAAGCACTTCTTTAGGGTACAGTGACACATGAAGGCCACTCCTGAGTAAAAGGCAACCACTTTAAGGAAGATTGTGAAGAAAAAAAATTCTATACTGATTGGGCGAAGCATAAATGTATCCAAATACAGAAAGGTCCTTTAAGAAAATATGCCTCATGCTGTTGTAACCCACTGAATGACTTTGGGACAAGTGTATAAATGTCAAGATCGATCTTGAATAGATCTGCCAGTAAGGATGGGAGAAATTGAGCATATCCAGGTGGAAAAAGCTCGTACAGTGTTACCGAAGATTCAATGCTATAAATGTATAATGCTTTTAAAGCAGTGTGTTTTACAGCAGGAGGCAAACTTTTCCATTTAAAATAAAATCTATAACAGAACAATGTATGCAAACTAAGTGTTTAAATGCCCTTCTGTATCCACTGTGATAACTCTTTTTTTCATGACATGCTTCTATAGATTTCATAGATATGGAGATTCAAATCTGGAAATAACAGTAACGAATCAATGTAGCATGGTGTGAAATAGAAGAGCTGTTGCCAAATAAGTTCCAGACTAACATGAACTCTGACCAGGATAAAGCATGAATGAGGGAATTAATTTTTTTTTTTTAGTTTCTTGATAGACAAAGGGTCATCATTAGACATTACAGTGAATGGAGACTAGACACTGGAGACTTGTCTCATGATGGAGACTAGACACCATTTGGACATCAGAAGAAATTCCTCTTACCCTAAAGTGGCTCTCCCTGTTAGATCCCTTGGCCACATACATGCGGCTCCCCTCAGGTTGCAAGTGGTCATGAAAAGGCACATCCAGGGTAAAGCTATCAATGAGGCTGCAGTCCACATACAGGTTGGCATTCTCTCCATGCACATGCAATGTAATGTTTTTCCATTGTGAGTCTGATAAATCCACATCCTCAAAGGACACAATGTTCTGGGAGCCCTCCACCCAGTAGACTAGATCCAGACTGTTGGCATATGCATTAGAGATGATATCAAAATGTCGATGGCCACCAGACCCTTCTAATCCCACAAGGGTGCCACGAGAAGCCCGATCCTGACGAAATGTGGCCACAAATACAAAACCATCGTTGCTGTGTATCTTTCTTAGAAGTTGCTGGAGGATCGGTGAGCTGACTGGAGGAATGTGGTCAAACCGAAGGAAGCGAAATGCTGGGGAATCCCAGTCATGGCCCTTGAGGACTTTAGCGCCAATCGTTTTTCTGGTGATGTTGCTGATTTCGAACAAGTTAAACCGGGAGTCATCGTCCGCTTGGCCCCCTTGGGAGTAATATCATTTATATTCATTTGTGTTAAAACTTACAGTACTGGTATGCTATAACATTATTGAAGCGTATTACTTCAACGTCTCGTCAAAAGATTCTAAACATCCTAGACCTATTTAAGTATAAAATAAATCTTTAACTTTATCATAATATGGAAAATAATAGTTATGCATTTACCTGGTATTCCTGTCGTGTGCAGTAACACCACTGGTAGCAAGATACCAAATGCCCTGAGTATCATACCTCCTTAAAAGAACAGATTTTGTAACCGAATTAGGATTTATTTTGTTTAGATTAGAATGAATCAAATAGTCAGCATTCTATAGTGAATGTATTGTAATTACAATATAGAAACAATAACACATCATGCTGCAGTAAATCATACCAAATGTGACTGGCAGTTTGACTTGACTCATATATTTAACATAAAACCTGGTGAAAAAGCTGCAATGATGGTGATAGTTGAAGAAAAAAAAATTACCTGTTAAAAAATTTATTTAAAAAAATTGTTAAAAAATTTATAAAAAAATTATTCTCTGAGAAAAAAAGATAAGATATGTTTTCAACAAAAATGTTAATATAAAATTCTCTTAAATATGGAAGAACGAAAGAGAAAAAAAAAAACAACAACCCCGGACTGAATGACGTTAAACAGCAGAAAAGACCAGCGTTTATATAAGAATGACCGACGTCTCACATGCAGAACTCCACGAGTCAGACTACAGTAAGTCCACATGAGCGCAGAAATGCTCGAGCTCCTCCACTCCGGCTTATATATAGTCAGACTGGCATGTCAGTTGTACAGGGTGTCCCTGTCTACTGCAGAGATTTCGTAATTCCTGTATCGTAATAAATCAGTAGCGCACGCGAATCCCTCCTACTTCGTGCATCCCGTTACAAATCCTCACGGTGAAGGAGGAGCATGAAAGGTAAACCGAGACGTTTCCAACGGCCTCAACGGCGTAACCGACCGCGCTCTGTAAGAGTGTTACACGGGCCATTCACACACACACACACACACGCTGGAAAGTGATGTCACTTTTAGTTTTGCTGATGCCAGAATCATTGAAATGAACATAACAGACACATTGCTTGTATATGCTCAGAAAATATCCGATGTACTTTCAAACATGAAATACATTCTCTTTCTTTGATGTTCAATATTCAATTAAAGTTCAAGGAAATTTGATCATACATCAAAGTGGGGCCATATACTTTAAGTTTTTCACATGAAATTCACAACAACGTCAAGATCTTATAAAATAAGTGAACCTATAACTGATCATAATTAATAATACGCAATATCAGTCACCACAAACTACGTAATTGATGTCATGCAATACATTTGACAATTTTAAATGGTTCCTGCGTTAGAGGACACTTGGTGAAGAACACTGGACAAATGCATAAGGTATGTCTCTCTTCATTTGATTAGAAATGTCTTAATTTATTCTGCAGTTTTATGCAAAGGTTTTAAGTCAGCCATTGATGTTACTCATTTTATAATTGTAACTGTCAAACAACTGACTACATCTAATAATTAATTAATTCTTACGTAATTCAAAATCATGTGGAAGCTATTTTGTAAGTAGTTATGATTGTCATTGATGTTACCATCACTGGTGTGAGGAGAAGTAAAATGCATTAAGCTCTACATTTGTGGATTCATTAAGTTTAAAAATAAATTATTGTTATTAAAGAAGTTCTAGGTGTGAAAGAAGAAATACATTTCAGGAGGATTTTTGTGACCCAAATTTCACCTTTCTGTAGAAAGAACCATTTAGTATTGTGGCATACAATCTAATCTGTGGAAATGTAAAGAAATCAACTCAAAACAATAAAAACAAAAAAGCAGAAAACAGTGAACCATAGAATGATAGAGAGTGTATAATAAATTAATTCATTAATAAACACATAACAGTGACATATTTATGCCAATGTTTCCAGTTATATGCCATATAGTTCCAGGAAGAAAAATAAAATCTAACCTATAACACAAAATCCTACTTTTGCAAAATCTACTTAATAAAAAAAAAAAATCTTTTTTATGATGCATACAATAATAGAGTATCAGAGCTTATGACTAAAACTTGAAAATTATTATTTAACTTTTTTGTATGGTGGTTTGTTTGTTTGTTTATAAAAGCTTTCCTTGAAGTTCCAATGCTTTCCGCACTTTTATTTTGAGCTGTGCTCAAAATAAAAGTCAATAAGAGCCAATAAAAAATGTTACATTTATTTGTGGTCAGTTAAATTAAGATATTTTGCATAAATCTGGTATATACAGACTTGTGACACCCCAAACTGGAAGGGTGGGCGTCTTAGAATGTTTTTTTAAAAAGTCTGTGCACGTCCCTGTTTATGAGAAACTTTGGCCATTACCCGAGAATTTTTTTTCTGTTTTCTTTTTTTTTTCTTCTTATAATTGATTCATTACTGAGATTAACTGTGTAGGACCCCGTGCTTGCACCTGTGACTACGTCTGTAATTTTCCCTTGGCATTTGCCCGTGAATGTTTATAGCTATTCTGTGCATGACCCTTCAAAGGGTTTTAGTCAGCACCATTTGATGCTCCATTTTTTCTTGCTTTTGGTTAGTTAGGAAGTAAGGTTAGAGTTACTATTTGTTGTATTTTTGTTTCTTTTCTTTTTGATAGTTATTTCATTTTGGAACCAGTTAGTGGACAAATTTAGTTTGACCTTATTGGCTTCCGAAGCTCATAACCACTTTTTGGGAATTCAAAGATTACTTTGTAACAGATACCAAGCAAACACACTACTGGCCTCACCACTTAGATTGGGCCGTAACACTGGGTGCAATTTATACCTGTAGGTAAATCATACTTGCTTTTTTCAATAGATGTTCCAGGAAGTAAAAAACTCGAATATGCAAACATTGAAAGATAATGCCTTTCTTTTAGTAAAATTGTAGCAGGTGAGGACATAGTTTATCTGGAAAGTGCATCAGGAGCGTGGCGGAGTGGACAGATAACTTCTGCTGCTTGTTTGTGTATGAGCTATATTAACAGTTTTTTTTCTCTACTTCTCTCTAATTTTGTTTGTGTTGCATAGTAAAAAATGCACATTCCACATTAGCCTGATCTCCCCATCTGCATGGCAAAAGAGAAAGAGGAAACTGCGTGTTTTGGCTGTCCTGATCTGATCCTTGCCCTGCAGCCAAGGAGATTGGCATGATTAAGCAGGTTGGGAGAACACCAGAAGGAGATCACTGGTTGCTCCGGTCCATGCCATTAGAGGAAGAAAACCAGCTGCAACTTCACAATATTAATAGGGATTACCTTTACTACATGAACCAGGATACTCCATCAGGTAAGCTAATGGCATATGTATTGGTACCACAAAGCTGCAGAGAATACTTTTCCCTATTGTTTCATATACAGTCGTGGCCAAAAGTTTTGAGAATGACACAAATATTAGTTTTCACAAAGTATGCTGCTAAACTGCTTTTAGATCTTTGTTTCAGTTGTTTCTGTGATGTACTGACATATAATTACAAGCACTTCATACGTTTCAAAGGCTTTTATCGACAATTACATGACATTTATGCAAAGAGTCAGTATTTGCAGTGTTGGCCCTTCTTTTTCAGGACCTCTGCAATTCGACTGGGCTGCTCTCAATCAACTTCTGGGCCAAATCCTGACTGATAGCAACCCATTCTTTCATAATCACTTCTTGAGGTTGGTCAGAATTAGTGGGTTTTTGTTTGTCCACCCGCCTCTTGAGGATTGACCACAAGTTCTCAATGGGATTAAGATCTGGGGAGTTTCCAGGCCATGGACCCAAAATTTTAACGTTTTGGTTCCCCAGCCACTTAGTTCTCACTTTTGCCTTATGGCCCGGTGCTCCATCGTGCTGGAAAATGCATTGTTCTTCACCAAACTGTTGTTGGATTGTTGGACGAAGTTGCTGTTGGAGGGTGTTTTGGTACCATTCTTTATTCAAGCCTTTTTCCAGATGCCCCAAACAATTGGAAAGAGGCTTCATCCAAGAATATGACTTTGCCCCAGTCCTCAGCAGTCCATTCGCCATACTTTTCGCAGAAGATCAATCTGTCCCTGATGTTTTTTTTGGAGAGAAGTAGCTTCTTTGCTGCCCTTCTTGACACCAGGCCATCTTCCAAAAGTCTTCGGCTCACTGTGCGTGCAGATGCGCTCACACCTGCCTGCTGCCATTCCTGAGCAAGCTCTGCACTGGTGGCACTCCGATCCCGCAGCTGAATCCTCTTTAGGAGACGATCCTGGCGCTTGCTGAACTTTCTTGGATGCCTTGAAGGCTTTTTAACAAGAATTGAACCTCTTTCCTTGAAGTTCTTGATGATGCTATAAATTGTTGATTTAGGTGCAATCTTAGTAGCCACAATATTCTTGCCTGTAGAGCCATTTTTATACAACGCAATGATGGCTGCACGCGTTTCTTTGCAGGTCACCATGGTTAACAATGAAAGAACAATGATTTCAAGCATCACCCTCCTTTTAACATGTCAAGTCTGCCATTCTAACCCAATCAGCCTGACATAATGATCTCCAGCCTTGTGCTTGTCAACATTCTCACCTGAGTTAACAAGACAATTACTGAAATGATCTCAGCAGGTCCTTTAATGACAGCACTGAAATGCAGTGGAAAGTTTTTTTCGGGATTAAGTAAATTTTTATGGCAAAGAAGGACTATGCAATTCATCTGATCACTCTTCATAACATTCTGGAGTATATGCAAATTGATATTATAAAAACTTAAGCAGCAACTTTTCCAATTTCCAATATTTATGTAATTCTCAAAACTTTTGGCCACGACTGTAGTATAACCACCTGGCAGGGCAACCACTTGACATTTTGTGCCCAAGAAGCTTTGCACTGTCTTTATTCTGAATATTAAAAAATAGCTAACAGCAACAAATTTCAAATGTACAGCACTGTGCAAACCTTCATTTATATATATTTTGCTTCCAAGTTTTTGGCTCTCATTTTCAGTCATGTACCTGACCTATTTCAGTTTTTGTTTGATATGCCATTATGAATCACTCAACCAAAAACAAACAAACAAACAAAAGTAGGAACCAGTGAGAAACCGTTGCCGATGATGACATATGATCAGGCTGGTGATTAGTATACTGGGGACACTGAATGCTGAGTGGTTGAAACAGAATTCAATTCAATTCAATTTTATTTGCATAGTGCTTTTAACAGTGGTCATTGTCACAAAGCATCTTTACAGAATGAAAGGAAACTTAAGGAAATGTGTATGAAATGTGATAAAATGTGTATCAATCAAAATGATCAGATTGTCCCTGATGGACAAACTGAGGGCAATGGTGGCCAGGAAAACTCCCTGAGATGGCAATAGGAAGAAACCTTGACAGGTACCCATCGTCATTTGGGTGATATGAGATAGCAGGGATGGATCTGCAGTCATACTGTTTGTTAGTCAGCTGGAATTTCAATATAACAAGTCAAAAAAAAAAAAAAAATCACAAGTCCTCAGAGAACAGCTGCCTGCATCAGCCGAGGCCAGGATCGTCTTCATGGTAAAGTGGAACCGTGCCAAGTCACCACATGCATCCCAAGCAGACAACAGCTACATGCAGCGACAGCTCGAACCAGAAGCAGGGCACCAGGATTCAGACAGGTCCAGAGGGCAGAGGGGGTCTGCATCACTGGCAGCTCAGGAATGGCTTGTGTAGCTCAGAGAGAGAGAGAGAGAGAGAGAGAAGGGGAAATGAGGTTGCTGCTGAGGTTTTTAAGTGCATCTTTTTTTAAATGCATCTTTTTAAAATGCATCTTGTGACATGTAGCAGCCTGTCACAGTAAAACAGTTAAACCATTTCCCATTTCTTTACTTTTCTATTTTCAGCTTACTTCTGGTTTCAGGTTACAGCAAATCTTAGGTCAAAGATAACAATCTCAACAAACAGCTGCATTACAACTGTTACTATTTATTTTTCTTTGAATTATGGAAGACAATTCACAGTGAGAGGTAATAAAACCAGCTTTTAAACCAGAATTTGTTGAGAAATTATTTGTTGGAAGATGATTAGGAATGTAAGTATGTCAAGTTAAAGCCAAATAAGTGCCAAAAGAAACCAACCAGTCAGGTCAAATGTGCAATGCTTTAGTGCAAAATGATGATGGAAAATACTAGTATATGAATGCTTTATGAGGAGATCAGCATGGGACAGATTTCTTCACTCTCTGTCTCTCTGTCTTTCTCTCTCCTTCTATGTGTGTGTGCATGTGTGTGTGTGCGTGTGCGAGAGAGAGAGAGAGAGAGAGAGAGAGAGAGAGAAAGGGAGAGGGAGTGATACAGAGGTGGAGCTTTGGACTTGGGTCCCCGGGCTCAGAAGGGGCTGCAATGCTCTTTCTGTGTTTGCAATGCACAAACACAGATCATGTGTCCTGTGTAGATAATATAACATGATTAAGATTTTTATGATTTTTTATTAATCCACACAGTGGTCTAACTCAGTGCCCTAATAAGTCCAAAGAAATGGAACACTTTCATATAAAAGTGTGTACAGTATGTGTGTGTGTGAGAGAGAGAGAGAGAGAGAGAGAGAGAGAAACTGAAAAATTTGTTAAGTGATTTAGAAAACATATTATTGTACTTGGCAGGAAAAGAAAATATTAACGTTTAGTCCACTACAGGGTTAATATATTTTTAAAGCAGTACAGTGATTACTTGACAGTGGCGGTCAAAAGTAAAAATTTTATGTTTTAATGGCATCCTAATTTTTTTTTTAATAATGCCATTTCTTTTTGGTGTTCTTTAAATGTGTGTGTTTATCTTTTTCTTTATTTTTTGCATTTACTGTATGTTTGTCAGTGTTAAGCTTAGCTAACTTAGCCACTGAGGTTGCTCAAGCCAGTGTAGTCTTAGTGTCGGTCCCAAGTCTGAATAAATGAGAAGGATTGCGACAGGAAGGCATCTATCATAAAACATGCGCCAAATCAATATGCGGATCATAAAAAAAGATTTCCATACCAGAACGGTCGAGGCCCAGTTAAACAACGACCTCCTCAGGTCAGCAGGATACCTGTGGATATTAGGCTACTGTTGACTGAAAAACGAAGAGGAAGCGAGGGAGCAGAGTAGAATAAGAAAGGGTGAAAGAGTAAATGTCAACAACACTACTCACACTGTTGGTGTATCATACGAAACAGTCCAGGTAATCCTCACGTGTGGTTTGAACATGCCTTGTGTTACTGCCAAATTCGTCCCCAGCTGCTGAGTCAGCATGTCGGATGACCGGATCCTGGATGACCCGTCCAGGATCATTACCGTTAATGAAACTTGTGTGTATCAGCATGACCCTGAGTGTCTCTATGACCAAAAAAGCTCAACCAAGTGCATGCTCATCGTCTTTTACAACATTTGTGACATTGTGCATTGAGAATTCATCCGCAGGGCCCAAACCATCAATAGCGAAGTACACTGCCAGGTTTTATGGCATCTGAGGAAGAACATATGGCAAAAGCAACCGGATAAGTGGCCCCAACCTTTTGTATGTACAGTACCCAGAGGTGGAAAGTAACGAATGACATTTACTCGCGTTACTGTAATTGAGTAGTGTTTTTGGGGTACTTCTACTTTTTAAAGTAGCTTTTAAAAACTGTAATTTGACTTTTACTTAACTATGTTTTGTTTGAAGTATTGTAATTCGCTACATTTTAAATCCTATGCGCTACTGAGTAAAAAAATAAATGAATGAAAATAAAAAAATATCATGTTTTGTATAAATGCTTCGTTGCGCTCGCGTGTGTGTATCGTGTCCTGGTCGCGCGCCGCTCCAGACTCCACTCCAGGTTTTCTGACTGTTTCCCCACATCGGCGTCTACCTGACCTTCCACACGGCCGCTTCCGCCCTGAGAGTGACGTCATCAACCAGCGCCACCATATATAAACCGGAGAGAGACGCGGGAAAGAGGAGAGAGATTGTGATTTTGGCGTTTTGATATTTGGTTGTAACTTTTTGCCTTCCATTGACTTTGATTATTGCTTTGGTTGGTCTTTGTACATATTTGTAGATAATTTCACTGTATGTTTGTGCACTCACCAGTAGTAGGGGCGTGGCTGCCATTTATTTTGGGAAGAGGGAATTTATTCACTGTTTTTGGTTTAGGGAGTCAGGGAAGGTACCTGTATTTTTGTTTGTGTTGGGTTTTTTTTGCAGGTAATTTAGCTACTAAATATGAATACCATGGGTCCACTCTGAATCTGATCCTCCTCCTGCTGTGTATGTATGTATGTGTGTGTGTGTGTGTGTGTGTGTGTAAAGCAATACAAACCTCATTATTTCACCAGTTAATGATTGGATCTAGTTCTTTCTGCCATATACCACCATTTCCATACAGTTTACAACCACTCTTTTGCTGTACGGCCCGACACTAGACTGGGACGTAACGCCATATTTAAGTGACCACTTTAATTTTCAAGCACAAGAAAGATAACATCTTTATTATGCAAAGGTGTTCCTTCAGTTAAAAACAACTGGTTTGAGATTTATATCTGCTCATCTTTTTTGAACTACGCTAGAATACCTCATCCCACCCCGCCGTTTAAAAAAAAAAAAAAAAAAAAGGTTACTCAGTAACGTTTACTCTGAGTACATTTTTTATGAGCTACTTTTTTACTTTTACTTGAGTAGATTTTTATAATGGTAACTTTACTTGTACTTCAGTAAAATTTCAATGAAGTAACAGTACGTTTACTTGAGTACAAAATTTGAGTACTCTCCACCTCTGACAGTACCAAGTAAAAGGGTAGGGGATTGAATTTAACGAAGATTAGAGACTGTAAGGTGGTTTCAGGGGATAGTATAGCTAGACAACATTGGATTGTGGTCTTCAGGATGACTTTGGAAGTAAAGAAGAAGAAAAAGAGAGTGAGGATTGAACCCAGAATTAGATGGTGGAAGTAAGATTTTTGTGTGAAATTCAGAGAGGAGTTAAGGTACTGGGTAGTGGTGAAGAGAAATTGAACAGTTGGTCAGTTACTGCAAAAGTGATAAGGGAGACAGCTAGGAATGTATTTGGCATGGCATCAGGACAGAGAAAGGAAGATAAGGAAACTTGGTGGTGGAATGAGGAAGTACAAGAAAACATCAAGAGAAAGAGGCTGCAAAAAAGAATTCGGGAAGTAAGAAAGATAAGGAGAGTAGACAAGTATATAAGGAGATGCTATGTAAGGTGAAGAGGGAAGGGGAAAAGTCTAAGGAAAAGGTATATAGTGAATTGTATTAGAACCCAAACTCAAAAGGAGAAGAAAATAATTTATATTTATTGGACAGGTAGATGCAGATGGAAATGCACTGACAAGGGACAGGGGTGTTTTGAGGAGGTGGAGGACTCCTCATTTTGTGGAGCTGCTGAACTGAGAAAATAAGAAAGAGAGAAGGTTGGATGTGGTGGAAATGAATCAGGTAGTACAGGTAATTAGTAAAGATAAAGTGAAGACAGCTATGAAGAGTGGAAAGACAATTGATCTAGATGACATTCCAGTGAAGGTGTGGATGTGTTTAGGAGACATGGCAGGTACTTACTAGATTATTTAACAAGATCTTACAAAGTGAAAGGATGCCTGATGAGTGAAGAAAAAGAGGTATAGTTCTCATTTTTAACAACAAGGGAAATGTGCAGTGTTGTAGCAACTACAGAGGCATAAAGTTGATGAGCCACACCATGAAGTAATGGGAAAGAGTAGTGGAAGCTACTGTAGGTTGAGAAGAGAGGTGACAATCTGTGAGCGGCAATACAGCTGCATGGTAGTAGCCCCTTCCAGTCGTGATTTTGCAGTAGTGATGGACAGGTTGACAGATGTGTTAGACAAGTCTCCCCATGGACTATGATGTTTGCAGATGGTATTGTGTTCCGCAGCTTGAATAGGGAGCAGGTTGAGATGAGTATTCTGGATACAGGTTCATGGAGGGCCTGAAGCCTAACCGGGGAGACTTAGGGCACGAGATGAAGTACACCCTGAAAAGGGTGCCAATCCATCACAGGGTGGTAAAGAAAGTAGAGGAGTTTAAATATTTAGGATCAACTGTCCAAATGTGTGGAATGTGCTAGAGAAATGAAGAAGAGAGTGCAGGCAGAGTGGAATGGGTAGTGAAGAGTAGCAGGCTTGATCTGTGACCGAAAGGTATCGGCAAGAATGAAAGGGAAAGTTTACAGGACAGTAGTGAAACCAACAATGTTATACGGTTTGGAGATCATTTGGTGACTGACAAAAAGACAGGAAGCAGAGATGGAGGTGGCAGAGCTGAAGATGCTGTAATTTGCTTTGGGAGTCACAAGAAACGACAAGATTCGACAAGAGTGCAGTGAAAAATGAAGATCTGTGAGTCAGAGTTATATGAAGACAAATGGTCCGTTGTGGCAACCCCTAATGGGAGCAGCCGAAAGAAGAAGTGTTAAGCTTAACTGTTTGAATCAACCTACAGCCTCCATGATATGCTTCTATTTTATCTACAGCCTCCTCATATGCTTCTATTTATAGAATTCCGGTATGAACAGGCAATTTTGAGTGGATTTCTGCACACTCATAATATACCAGAGGAGGTAGCCAGGAGACCAATCTTTCCATGGAGCATTCTTGACCCTAGTAAGCACTGGAGGTTAAGAAGGCATAGATCCATCAACAACAAATGTAATTGATGCAAATGTTAAACTAACCATGTCAGATCGGAACCTAGAATACTTTATTCCCCTTGAAAAGAATGAATTAATTTCACTCATCTCTTCTTCAAATTCAAATTCTTCAAATTACAGGCCAATATCAAACCTCCCCTTTATCTCTAAGATTCTGTTAAAGGTAGTTGCGGAGGAGCTATTCTCATATCTACATAGAAATAACATACATTAACTGTATCAGTCAGGATTTAGGCCTTGTCACAGCACAGAGACAGCACTCGTTAAAGTAGTAAATGACCTCCTATTGGCCTCTAATCAGGGTTGCGGAACTATGCTCGTGTTACACGACCTCAGTGCAGCTTTTGACACAATTGATCATAGCATTACTCCTTCACAGATTAGAAAATGTAGTAGGAATTAAGGGAACAGCCCTCTCCTGGCTCAAATCCTATTTGACTGATCGTTATCAGTATGTAGATTCAAATGGTGATTATTCTGCATGTTCACTAGTGGAGTTTGGGGTCCCACAGGGTTCGGTTTTAAGCCCACTGCTTCCTTTGGGCAACATAATCCGTAAGCATGATATTAATTTTCACTGTTATGCTGACGACACACAGTTATATGTCACAGCAAAACCAGTTGAGACAAACCAGCTTGCTAAAGTTAAGCAATGTGTAAAGGATATAAGAGACTGGATGCTAATGAACTTTCTTCTGCTTAATCCTGATAAGACAGACGTTCTAGTCATAGGACCGCATGCTGCTAGAAGCAAGATCACACTGTAATTTTAGATGGCCTTTCTGTTCTATCTACTGCAACAGTGAAAGACCTCGGTGTGATTATAGATTCTAGTCTTTAAATTGAAGCTCATGTAGACCAGGATAGCATTCTTTCACCTCAGAAATATTGCCAAGTTAAGGAATATATTGTCACTAAATGATGCAGAAAAACTATTTCATGCTTTTTTCACCTCAAGGTTGGACTATTGCAACGCTTTACTGTCTGGTTGTTCAACTAAACAAGTGCATAAACAAGCTTCAATTAGTTCATAATGCAGCAGTCCTCACTAGAACCAGAAGATACGAGCACCTCACCCCTATCTTATCTACACTGCATTGGCTCCCTGTGAAATTTTGCATTGATTTTAAAATACTACTTTTGACATATAAAGCATTAAATGGTCTCACGCCGCAGTATCTGAACTGTTAGTGTCTTATCATCCGCCACGCCTACTTCAATCAATGGATGCAGGCTGCTTGTCAGTATCGTGTATTATAGAAACTACAGCAGGGGGCAGATCTTTTTCCAAATAGCCTTCCAAATAGTGTTTGGGACTCAGACACAGTCTCAGTGTTTAAGTCTAGGCTAAAAACCTATTTATTTAACCAAGCATTTTTTAAAGTAGATTTGCCTTAGGTAAAGGAGCAGATCTGGGGGACTCATGGACCTAGAGTATTATGGTGAACTGGTATGTTTAGATGCTGTCTTCCCCACTCTTATTGATCACTTAGGTTTGTCGACGGTGAGGTGATTGGTTGCTTTACATCTCGGGGAGCCCTCATGTCTGTGTTTCCTTATGGCTCTCCCTTTTAGTTATGCTGTTATAGTTAGTCCTGCCGGAGTCCCTGCTTGCACTCTACACCAAATATACATTCACCCTATACATTATGTCACTGTGACCATACCTAACTTTTATCTCTCCTCTTTTGCTCTCTCCTCTCCTGTTCTCTCCCCCCCCCCCTCTCTTTCCCACTCTCGAGCTACACATGTCGTTCCTGAGCTGCCATTGATCCAGACACCCTCTGCCCCCTGGACCTGCCTGACTCATTCTAGTGCCCCGCTTCTGGTTGGAGATCTCGTCACATGGATGTCCCGTGTGTCTCTTTGGGATGCGTCCGATGTCTGGGGATGGTTTTCACTAGGAAGATGGTTCTGGCCTCGCATGATGTTGACGGCCATTTCTCTGCGGACTTGGCTAGAGTCGCTCGATAGTTCAGGGCTGGAATTTCCTACAAGTCTACCTGAGCCTCCAATAACTACCTGGACTTCATATTAACATCAGTTAACACCTATTAACAACTATTATACTGAAATGCCTGCCACCCAACACACAGTATGAATGCAGATCAATTCCTGCTTTCTGTTTCACCACAAATGAGGATGGGTTTCCTGTTACCTGGGAGTCCGGTTCTTCTCAAGGTTTCTTCCTACTGTCACCTCAGGGAGTTTTTCCTTGCCATTGTTGCCCTCGGCTTGCTCAACAGGGACTATCTGACCATTTCTTGATTTTTTGAATTTTTGATTTTGAACTTAAATAATTCTTTTGATTGTGTAAAGCTGCTTTGCGACGATGAAAATTGTTAAAACCACTATACAAATAAAATTTTATTGAATTGAAAAATGTACAGACTCATTAAGGATGGTTGCATATTTTTAATAACAGATGTAGTTACATTATCTATCCTGGTATTCAGACATTCACTGGAACAGAAACAAAGACTCTGGTAAGTGTTGAGAAAGGGGGTTTAAATGTATATACATTACAACTTGCACTAATACCAGATTAAAAGACATAAACTCTACTTCTGATTTAGTGTACAGTTAAGTGCAGGCACTTTAACCTGCTATGTGAATTTACCTTCAGTTGTGTTGTTTTCCCCTTGTAAAAGGGGGCACATTTGATTTGTTGTTTGTTGTTGATTTGCAAATCTTAGAAGAAAAATCTTTCAATCTATATGGCTAAATTTACTGTCTTATGTTATATATTGTATACATTCATTAAGAAAAGCTGGCAATACTGAAATCAGTTTGTGAGATGTTGGCACAAGTGTATTGTAGTCATGCTGGATGTTGAGGGGTTTCGAAGTGATCATAATTTTTCACAGCTGTTAACATGTGAAATGGTAACGCTATTAGAGCTTTATGCTATTGCCCTGGACATTCACAGAAGAGCAACTACCCCCAGCAACCCATATCATAGCTGTATGATTCTAAATATTATGATGGGGGCTTGTCTTCATAAACACAATAAGCAAAAGTTTATTGGCATTGGTTCAGAACTAATGGTAACCAAAGAAAACTGATGGTGCAATGCAACAATGCTGCTTGGCTGACAAAAACAAAGAGAGACTAGAGAAGTGCTCAAGGCTTACATTTCTGATCATATCTCTGAGACTATAATGGCTTAGCTTAGCCTTTTCACTGTTACAGCCAAATGCTTTGAGCCACATATATGTAAAATATTGTTTATTCTGAAAATTGTGGTTACAATTTTGAGGTTAAAAGCAATACTTTTTGAGTTTTTTTTTTATTTTTTTATTCAGGTACAGGAGGAGGGAATTTTGAATCATAGGACTCAGGAAACTCATGGCTTCTTTTGATGTGCCAGCTGGGCCAAAATTTGCTTAAAAGATTTCATGCCTCTTCACCGTCACACTTAATTAAAGTTTGGAACATTTTAGTGAGCTTAGCCCAAGTGCCCTGCTCGTAAGTAATCATGGGCAGGGCAGACTAATATTTTTACTAAAGAAAACCAACAAACCAGAGGGCAGAAAAAAAACAGTGAGACAAGAAACAACACCCCCCCCCCCCCCCCCCCCCCGCCCAAAAAAAAAGTCCATGGGCATTATCCCTAACATAAACCCCCAAAAGGTGCCAACAATTGTCCAAGACATCCCCCAAAATTTTCAGTCAAGCTCCCCAACTCTGTGGCTGTGGTGTTGAGCAATGGGACAGGGTGAGGCCTTGGCACACGGATGAAACTGTGACTTGGCAGGGAGATGGAACTTCAAGAGCTAAGCTACCAGGAAAGCTACCAGGAAACAGGACAGGATTTTTTTAAAGCCTAACCAAGCCCTCAGGACAAAGTTTCATAAAACAATTTATTTTACATATCTGGTGATGATGAAAGTCTCCCTCCCAACCTCTATTTCAAGCTGTGTAATGAGATCCTGCATTCGCTGCACCACATGCTGTAGTACACGCCACATGTACTTCTTATTGTGAAGTACTGTATATGGTCCTGGTATTTATTTAGTACATTACCAAGCCTGAATTCTGAATTCCAATTAACCTTGCCTTTTTTATGCGGTTTGTAGATCGTCTGACCCAAACCTGTTTCTCCAACTCTGTACTTTGACTACACTTGTTTGTTCTGTTTACCTGATTAGGTCTTTAATAAACACCTTTTACCCTCTGACTGCACTTGTGTCCTCGCCTCAAGCTTTTCTAACCCAATACTTCACCAAAAAGAATACAGCAGGAGCACTACAAAGTCACACCCTACACCCAAGTGCTGATGGAAATATGACAGGACATTGCTTTTACCTTGACATATTACAGTTATAGCAGGAGCAGGAGAAAATCAAACAACTCGTGAATGAGCTCAGCATGCAAATGTATGTCCATGTGGCAGGTGGAATTCCTACACGATCACCAACACCAAGTTCATGCAAAATTCTGGTTGCTGTCTGGATAAATATGCCGGAGACCTGGTAAATTGTCAGGACTTCATCCTTCAGTGTGCCTTTCATTTTGTGTGCCAGGATAATGTAAATGAAAAAGGAAAAATCTCACAGTTTCTTACAGTGCTCGCTGTGAAAGCATTAAAATGGCTATGGCCAGATAGAACCAAGCTGTGAGTAATCAAGAGCTTATTTAAAAATTATTATTTTTTTTTTTTTTTAAGTGTGCAAGTCTGTAAACAAGTGGGGCGATAATGTGTCTCTTGACAAATTTATCAACATGACATTAGACTCAATGCTTTAATGCCAAAGAAACCCCATGTCAGTGAGTCAGCGACTACACTTGAACCCTGGGCAACTAGACAGGATCAAGGCCTCCGAAACTGAGTGCCAACGTTGCAGGAGGGAGCAGCTTATTGTGGCAGCCAACAACATATCATTGCACAATGCCCCGTAAAGCCTAAAAATAAGGGAGAAAAAGCACAACCATCAAACCATCAACATCCACGCAGCTCAGTATGGTGAGGATGGAGACCAAAACTTTTCTGCTCAGTACAGTATGTCACTTTAAGTGCACACATCAAATATTTTGTTAGCTGGGGGTAATTCTTTCCAAAGGGCCAGGTTAGTTTGGACCTTAACAAATGAAATCATCATTTAAAACTGCATTTTGTATTTACTCTCGTTATCTTTTTGTAATATTATCTCAATGTTGCATATTTTGGAATAGACATATGTTTTGGAAGGTTGCTGTGATGACTACTGCTAATATGAAGTGTAAAGATGTTTTAAAGGATTTGGTTGTGTTTTTAATAAATCTCAATGAAGAACATTCCATTAGACTGAAACAACCCAGAAATCTAAGCCAGTCTGTGGTCAGTAAACCATGAGATACAAAGTATAGCAAGAATCATATGTTGGCTATGAGTCATATTTCAATTGTTGGGATTCAACCCCTGAGTTCAATGCAAGTTTCGTTTTCTGTAATTATGTACACACATAAAGGTATATATGTATAAGTGTGTATCTATGTCTTTGTGGATTTACATAAGAAAATCCACATGAAATATGGCTGTAGTATGTGTTAGCATCTGTGTGTGAGTTATTCTAATAGGAATGCACCAGCTTGCCTGTGTGAGCTTAAGTGTTCTGAAGACATGATACAGTTTACTGGAACACTGCCTTTTTACTTGATTTCTATATCTGTTCCTTGGGCAAATCACAATGCTTGTGAGTCATTTTTACAACCATATTGTATTTACTTACAAATTATTATAAATGTATATGGTTTCCACTGAAGTTTTTGACAATGAAACTGACACTTTTGACAGTGAATTAAGTATAAACTTTGAATTATACACTGTAGATTATGTAAAATGATGTGCATATGGTGTGCATATACTGTACAGTATAAATGTAGTGATTTTTCTCTCAGGCTGTGTGGATAGAGCCATGCATGCATGATTACAGTATGAATTAGGTTTCACTGGTCACTGTTAAAACTGCTATGTGAACAATCCTATAAACATTATGATATTGTCTAAATATTTGATCAATCAATCAATGTCATTTCATAAATACTGCATAATTAATTAATTAATTACCTACACTAATATTTATTTGCTTTTATGCTGGCATGTTTCATTTTCAATTGGGTTAAAGATTTTTTTTACTTTCATTCTCATCCTCTTGCAGGAATCCCAAGTAGGTGATTAAGGGCAGCTGTAAGAAGATTAATTCAATCTGTCAGTCAGAAGGCAAGAGAACAAAAGCATATCTGGCATATGGTTTCAGGCGTTCAAAAATGTCTCAATTCATTGATTTCACAAGTTCTTGGAAACAGACTTTAAAGTTCTTGGTCCAAAATGTTCTGTTCAGTTATGGTGAGCCTGTGACTACTGTAGCCTTAGTGTATTTTTTGTTTTTGGCTGACAGAATGAGAACCTCAGTGTGATCTGCTACTGTTGGAGACCATCCACATCCGAGTTCAACATGCTGTGAGTTCTCAAATGCTTTTCTGCTGATGTACAGGTGTTTCTTATGAAGTGTTTGATTAGTATGCATCATTCATTTATTCATTTGTTCATTCATCATCTATACCGCTTATCCTGTGTACAGGGTCATAGGCCTGGAGCCTATCCTAGGAGACTAACGACACGAGGAGGCCCTGGACACACACCACGGGCAATTGGGAACACCAATTACCCTAATCTGCATGCCTCTGGAATGCGGGAGGAAACCAGAGTACCTGAATGAAACCCACCAATCATGGGAAGAACATGCAAACTCCACACACAGACCTGAGGCAGAAATCAAACCCTTGACCCAGGTTCCAACCTTCTTTAAGTCTGCAATCATTGTGCCAGTAACAAAGTACTCCACTGAAACTGCACACAGTGACTTTCGACCCGTCGCGCTCACCCAGGTCATTGCTAAGTGCTTTGAAAGACTGGTCCTCACCCACCTCAAAGCCTGTCTGCCACCCATTCTAGACCAATACCAGTTTCCCTACCACCCTAAATGGTCACCCGAGGACGGCATTTTCACGGCGTTCCATTCTTCTCCAACTCACCTAGACAACCCCCGACACCTACAGTATGCCAGGATGCTCTTTCTAGTTTTTAGTTCAGCTTTTAACACGGTTAACCCTTCCAAGCTAGCTCTGAAGCTGAAACAGCTTGGCATCAGCACATCACTCTGCAAATGGACCCTAGACTTCCTTATGAACAGACCACAGTCTGTTCGCCTGAATAACCTCGGGGATGCGTCCTGTCCAATATTCCACCTGTATTTATTCTATATACTGTACAATTCAGAACTCACACATGAACATATGTATAGCCTGTAACTTTTAGACATGTAATCTTCCAGACATGCTAATCCACTGCAATCGTTTTACACTGTATTAGATTGTATTATACTGTACACCATTACAGTGTATATACTGTATTTTCCACATCTTTATTACCTAATGCAACTTCTGTTTACTATAGCACATTCACTGTATAATGTTCTGTGTCTGCACTTGGACCATTTACATAATAACACAAAGAGGGGCCTAAAATGTATACACACTTACATAATATAAAACATACAGTATATGCGCAAAAAAATTATAGTCACATAATAGCATCAACAATGGTGCAACTACTGAGACCTTTACAGGAAACATAATACTACACATTGCTGCCATAATTCAATTAGATCTTTTTTTTAAAAAGAGCATAGATACCAACTGTTGAAGTGTGTAAACATTTTTTGGCTCATCTATATGTGTATATATAAATATTGCATTTACAGTATATAACAAACACCATTTATTAAGAACAAATGTGATTTGTTTGTTTATTTAACCAGTTATTTTGCTCCACCAAGACATATCCTTCCATGACTGATGGAACTAACAAACTGCGACTAGCAAAGGTCACGACTAACAGTTAGTCCGGCGCCCCGCGTACACGAACACAAATGAACGTAATACAGTTTCGATTTTTTTTAATAGCAAATAAATTATATTAAGAAATACAGTGGAATATTGTGACTAAATGACTTTATTTAATTATTAAAATAAATAATTATTATGTTAAATAATTAGATGTTAAAGTAGCATTCTTCTCTGCCTAACTTTGAGGGGGCCGGCGCCCCTGCGCCCCCGTATTGACTGGCCGCCACTGGGTTAGAGAGGGGTTTGGCATTCAGCCTTGTGTTAGAAGCTAGTTAGCTTTGTAGCTTGACCAAGGCATAGATCAAAGAATATGGGGGGTTCCGATGCATTTCCCAAACAACATAGAATTAATTACTAAGGGGGCAAAATGTTGCTTAGGATGACATAATGTTGGCAGATGTGTTTTCTTGTTGAAAGGGCTTCCATGACTGGTTTTTAATGTGGGGTTTGGCATGCAGCTGCTTTCGCCTCAGTACTGCGGACTGTACTGATCTACTTTCACCCCAACCAACGTTTGTGGAGTAATACATACTGTACTGTATATGTGAACATCCCAGTGCCTTTCCTGGCCATTATCACCACAGACGAATGATTTAAAAAAAAAAAAAAATTATGAGATCACTTTTAATGATTTTTAGCCATAATTAAGCAGCCCTAGTGATGAATACATTTAAAAAATTAAACATGGAATATTTTTTTTATGCCTAGGTTTTCGCCCAAACCGTTATGATGAATTTACTATCTCAAGATCACACAAGTTCAAGAACAAATTCTTTTAAATGTTGGAAAGCCCATTGACAGATTTCACTCTGCATACCAAAGAATGTAATATTTATTTTGAAAAATATGTATGAACAGCCCACACACTGTCTGAGCTAGCATTTCAGTTGTGTCTTTGTAAAGCTGACAGAAAATTATTTGCTAAATGGCTTAATTGTTGACATCAGAACAACTGGATATTAGAAAAGAAAATGATTACTGTCTTTTGTAAATATCAAATGTGTGTTGAAGGAAACAAAGCTCTGAGGTACTCGGAAAAAAGGGAGCAAATAAAATCTTGTTACAAAACTCCAAGCCAATACCTTCCAAAGATTCAACTATTCAAGCAATGAGGAAAAACTGACGTTAGTTTACACTGCCACTAAATCATGTTATGTTATGTGAACACACAATTTAACTAAATAAACGGTTGAACCAAATGACCTCTTAACAAGTTGCATTTAGAAGTAGTGACAATGTGGTTAAAAAAAGGGTTAAGGCTGTTATTCGCTCTCTCAAGGAGAAACACTATCTATTGTACAGTAACTGTGACTGATTCAAATGGACAGAGCATAAGAAATTTCAGATGTGTGGTTTTGTTCTGAAGCTCTGAAGTCAGATTTCAGATGAGACACTGAATTCTATGTTCTAAACCAGAATGTCAGAACAGAACATCTCTTCACAAGACGCTGAACTATAATGATGCAGCCTGTGCTTTGACGTTGTGGAAGGCATTTTAGAACAAAACATCACTTTAAAGGAATGCTACATCTGGTACTAGTCAT
This sequence comes from Clarias magur, assembly GCA_013621035.1. Taxonomy (NCBI): domain Eukaryota; kingdom Metazoa; phylum Chordata; class Actinopteri; order Siluriformes; family Clariidae; genus Clarias; species Clarias magur. Next base: position 1,881,692 of record QNUK01000094.1, on the reverse strand, counting down.
TCCTAGAGACAATTAATCTTATCAACACTTGAGAGGAAAAACATCCTAAACACCTTCATAGTTTGCAAAATGTGACTAACGTCTGATAAACATTCCCTTTTACAGAAGATCCTAAGAGTGTGCACTGTCAAATACCATAATTCAGGTTTTATTGTTGTGCATAAACTAGAAGCTAAGATATAAAAAATATAATAATAATAAAACCTTCCGGTAAGAAAAAAAACCAAGGGTTCACTAAAATATATGAGACATATTAATTTACTCCCCTACTTATCTATAAACGATGACGGAATATAGGGGCAGTGAAAGGTTACATGCATGATTTAAAGAAACACTGATTTTAAGACACAGAAATAATAATCTGATGCCAGTTTATTATCTTATAGTTATTGCTAGAAGCGAATTACCTTAGTATTGAATATTACGATAATTTAAAAAAAGGTTTATACTAAGATTTTCTGCACAAATCCACGTCAGATGCTTTTACAGCCTGTTTAATAACCTTATATAATTCAGTTGATTCAGAAGTTTATGTCAACATGCAGCCTTTATGATCACTAATATAATTTATCTTAAAACATGAAAGAATTAGCCTCTTGGCAAGTCAGAGGTCGCTTTCACAACTTGTCTAACTTTAAGTAGAAAACAAATGATATAAATCATGCATACTTCAGTGTGTGCATCATACGTTCTTGTGGAAGAAATATTCTTTATTCAGAAATTAAGTAATACAAAGATTTTTATACAATGAAAACAACACAAAACATACAGATATTTGAAGCTTTACAGACTCAGTTTGCACTTTTGGGGACAAAGGATGCTTGATTGAGTCCTGTCGGCCTATGCTGGTAAAATGGCTTCCTCTATTGTGTAAGCATATAGTCAGAGTCACACAATCTTATGATAGGCTGGACTTCCCAACACCAGGTTGGACCTCCTGTATTTGTATGTTGATTAACTTCCTGACAGTGACTGTGAAAAAAATCTGTTTTTTTCTAGACCAAGAAGTTCTGTGTTTTACAGTATGTATATCTATGAAATTTGTTGTGTCAGATTACACTAATAAATCCCTACATTTAATGAATAGAAACACCAACACTTTAAATAACAAATTACCACAACAAATAATAAATGTACACATCACACAATATTAAATATTTGCATTAAATAAATGATCAAATAATAAATGTCTACACATCAAATACATAGGTAGAATAATTAAATGTCAGCCACTGAGGAAGAAAAGACAAAAGAAAATTCTCTAAATAAATTCAGCATCATTATTTTCTCCATGAAGCTGTACTGTAGCTCTCATCACAACTGTAACATTGGACACAGGCCTTCATTATAGTTTTATGTCACATTGGTTATTTGATGTGGTCATTTGTTACTCGATATGTATTCTGCGTCTGACCTGTCAATCAAACCTTCCAGCAGTGGTCTCCACCCATTCCCTACTGATGCTGAGCTGGGGTTGCTAGCTTGCGCCAACAGGCTAATGTGACTTATTGTGATTAATTTATTGGACCAAGTCCAGACAGGAACAATTAGTGAAACTTTTGTTTCATGTTGACTGGATTAATGCCAAGATTTAAAGAACTGTGGTTAAGCCCGTTTTTGATTGCTGATTGCTGCATTTGTTGTTTTACCTGACAATTTATAGTAGTTGTTTTTCATTAGTTGTAATGCATATTTAAACAGTTGTTTGGCTTTTTATTACTAGATAATGATATTTATTATTTGATTTTATATTTAGTGCAAATATTAAATATATTGTGATGTTTACAATTATTGTTTTTGTGGTAATTTGTCATTTAAAGAGTTGAATGAAGACTGTGTGGTTTATTATTATAGTGTGACGAGGACAATAAGAAATATTTGATTATTTTGACTACAAAAAGAAATAAACACCATTTTCTTCCAATCATTTCTTTGTCTCACACACACACCAGTTTATCTGTAACATATTTTTCCCCTTAAAAAACACTTTTTTCCTTTGAATCGTCACTAGCACAGTTTTTTCAGCACTTGGGAGACATGATGCACATCAATAAAATATTTACATAACATATATACATATATATATTTCTTTTTTTTTTCTTTTTTTTCTTAAAGAAAACTAGGCATAGAGATAATGTTACAACGCACAAGATGATCACTTTTTCTACAAGAGATACACATGTGTATGAAGTCTTTTGCATTCTCTGCATCTGGTTTACACACTAATTCCTGTTCTCCAGTTGGGATTTCTGAATCTTTAATGTGAAACTGAAACTAGTTTACAATGATAATGCTGTGTACACTGAAGTTTCTTTTTTTTATGTTTCTAATGGTTAACAATCTTTGTATTTTAAAAACCTCAATCCCTCCACATTGATCACTGCAATCCAAAATCTCCCATGCAGTGACCATTTAACGCTCCGGATGACCTGGTATTCAACTGCAACTCTGAACAGCAAAATGTCCTGGACACCTTATAGACTCTCTTTTACTCACTCTGCACCCTGACTCCTGAGCTTCATTAGCTCAAATCCAGAGACAACTAGAGGAGCTTCATAAAGATCTAGACTTACTGTACACAGAAATGTATAGTGAGCATGTTCACCATTTTATATCCTTTCTTCAACTAAATCTGTTTTTAGAAAAAAAAAAATCAACTAATTGAATCTGGTTAAGGTAACAAAAAAAACACCAAAATTATTAATAGTCATAATCCATACATTAGCCTCTTCAGCAAATACTTCATATAAATTCCCTTCTTATAGTATTCTTGCTAATTCCCCTCTTACCTTTCTATGGTAGCCATGAAAACATAAAAACTTATTTTTAACACACAAAATAATTGACAAAACTAAATATCGCAATATGCAAAAACCTTTTACAAAACATACACACACAAAAACAAACAAAAACAAAAAAAAACATACAATCAAATTTCATTAAGCACAGCCAAGTTGCAACAGTCATGTTTGTGATTGGTACACTACAAAAATCCCATTGTTGATTTAACACCCCAGTTGTTTATATACAGTACAGACCAAAAATTTGGACACACCTTCAAATTCAAAGAGTTTTCTTTCTTGTGTTCTTTCTTGTGTTCTTTAGCCCAAACAAGTCTCTTCTGCTTGTTGCAGTGGTTTCCTAGCAGACATTCTACCATGAATATACACACAGTCTCCTCTTAACAGTTGTTCTAGAGATGTGTCTGCTGCTAGAACTCTGTGTGGCATTGACCTGCTCTCTGATCTGAGCTGCTGTTAACCTGCGATTGCTGAGGCTGGTGACTCGGATGAACTTATCCTCCGCAGCAGAGGTGACTCTTGGTCTTTTCCTGGGGCGGTCCGCATGTGAGCCAGTTTCTTTGTAGCGCTTGATGGTTTTTGTGACTGCACTTGGGGACACTTTCAAAGTTTTCCCAATTTTTCGGACTGACTGACGTTCATTTCTTAAAGTAATGATGGCCACTCGTTTTTTCTTTACTTAGCTGCTTTTTTCTTGCCATAATACAAATTCAAACTCTTTGAATGGGAAGGTGTGTCCAAACTTTTGGTCTGTACTGTATGATCTAATGGTCACGAATGTACTCTGAAAGTGTTAAATCAACACTCTGGGTGGTAATTCAAGACTAAGGATTTTGCTGTGTACTCAAGAACTCAAGTCGAGTCTGAGTTAGATTAACCAGCATACCTTAGCTGCTGTAATGGACTTCTATGGTTGAGTGGCTTATCATATATTCCATGAAAACCATAGGACTTATTGAGTGAATTTACAGTAAGATGTTTCCTTCAAGGTGTTCAGTCCAGTTATGAGGTAATTAAGTATTCAAATGCAGAGTTCTTATAAGATGGCTCTTCTAATGTCACTCCTACTTTGACTCTTCTAATGTCACTTGTTGAAGAATAACTGCCCCTCTTCCATGTATTCTTAGTCCTGTTGCTTTCAAGTGTGTTTTCAAAGTTTGAAGGCGCATTTTAAAGTTGGGTTGACAATATGTCACAAATTACTTCATATAAAAATCTTTCCTAATTAGTTCAATCTCTTCAGTTTCAAACTAGCTTATCTATCATACACAAATCATACACAGGATATAAAAACAGTAAATTGACCACTGCCCAATGCTGTACAATAAGATAAAGATGAATGAACTCCTAGATTTGTCTGTTGTGCTTCTATACACTTGCCAATGTCAGGACACACCTGGGAAATTTTACTCTGTAGAAGAAGGGTCAGAAAATCCCTAGCAGTATCTTTTCACAATTTTAAAATGTGATTTTGTGAAGAACAAAAAAATGTGAAGTGTGTGTGTGTTTTTTTATTTATTTTATATTCACTGCCACCATAACTATGTCATCTCAATCCCCTACCAACTCACCTGATAAAAGCAAGAATAACTAAAAAGTCTGTTCTCAATCTCTCCTTGTTGGTAGAAGTGTTCTCCAAGGCTCTGCCCTAGGCCCCTTTATGTTTCTTTTCCTAAAAGGTTTATACCTGTGGTGTACTTTTCTTCTTCCATCTCAAGCTTTTCTCTTTCCCTGCCTACTTTTCCACCATGTGCTGTAGAGGATTTAACTCTAGGGATTAGATCACTCCTTCAGCCACCGTCTGCAATCTTGGTGTAACTGTGGACAATCATCTGTCATTTTCCCTTCACATCGCTTACCTTACTCGCTCTTGTCGATTTCTTCTTTACAACATCAGAAGAATCCCCTGATTTCTTTCTACACAGGCTACTCAGGAGCTTGTTCAGTCTCTTGTTATTTCAAGACTGGAATACTGTAACTCACTTTTGGCAGTTCTGCCTCTGTCCAACATTCGCCCTCTGAGGCTGATCCAGAATACAGCAGCACGTCTTGTTTTCAACCTTCCCAAGTTCTACCACACCGCCCCACTTCTCCGCTCTCTGCACTGGCTACCTGAAGCTGCCCGCATCAAATTCAAAACACTGATGCTCGCCTACAAAGCTAAAAATGGCCCAGCACCCATTTACCTCTCTGCTCTAAACACACCACACACTGCACCATGTTCCCTCCCATCCTCCAGCACTACTTACCTCATTCCACCATCTCTCAGGGATAGAGGAAGATATTCAACCAGACTCTTTTCTGTTATATCTGTTTCTTCAATACTTGGACTAATCCTCCTCCTCCACCCCTTCCAAAACTCCACCAAAACTCCCCAACTGTGTTTGACTGATGGCACTTAGTTAGTAACCTAGTAACACAGTGTAAGGATCTATCCAGTGACGGAAAATTCAAAACACTTTTTGCAAGTCGGTCTGGATAAGATCGTCTGCCAAATGCCCAAATGTAAATTTAGCCCCACTACTCCCTATCGCTGAATTTTTTTTGGAGAAAACATTTACATTTTCTCAGCACATTCATAAGTTGAATCTCTAAATAGATCACAGAACTGGACTGTCTCCTCCTGTCACTTGGTACTGTATGTGCACAGTGTGCATTGATCTTATCTGAACTGCATGACCGCAACTGATAAAGTTAAAAGGAGGGCAAGGAAGTTTCCGGTGGTGGAAGCAGCGCACGACTCTCAAATTCAGCTGATTGAAACAGCAGCACTTCCACAAAACTTGGCTCAGTCAAAACTGTGCATGGCTCAGGAGACTCAAGGTGTGCCTCAGGCAAAGCAGGGAATGGCATTAAGCACAATTCCAAAACATCCTTATTCTAGCATGATTAACATGAAGCAACTCAGGGCTATCAGGAAATGTCTCAAAAGTAACAGCAAAGTTCTCAAAACATGGCTCCCTAAGTTCAGAACAGGGTTTTTAGAAATCAGAGCAGGGTTCTTAGAATTATCATAGTACATAAAGTAAAGCTCTTATGACACAGGACAGAGCTAACCTTGCTATCAGAGCTATCAGGACAAAAAAGGGTAATAAAGCTATCAGAGGGAAAGTGAGGTTAGAGTGCATGGTGTGGGCAATGCTTACCTAAATCTCCTCAAGAATTTGTCTAACCTGATCCCGTAAATTGCAAGCATTGTGGCTGGATGGACCACATGTCATTTAAATGACAATAGGTTTTTGTTTCAATGATAACATTTACAGTAGGCCAGTGATATGAAAACACATGATATGAAAAGAGACTCCTTATACACAAAATCAACCACTACATGGGGGAAAACATGACCAAATCATGGATAAAACAATAAAAAACAATAAACAAACATGCTCTAAATCAACTAATGCACTCACTCATTTATTAAATAACGACGTTGATGTTGAAAAGCAAGTTTGCAGAAATTTAAGTCCTCTCTGGAAAACATAGGTGAGAGAAAACAAAATATGTATATAAGGATTAATGAAGTGACCCGTTTCACTTGAGGCCATTATTACAAAAATTTTAAATATTTTATATGTTGGTCAAATATTCTGCAATAATCAATCATTTCTTAGTGTAGAAACTCATTTGCAGGTAATTATATAGAAATAATAAAATCAGTATTGATTTAAATGAGAACAATAATCCTGTAAATACACTCTTAAAAAACAGCCTGCATCCTTTGATCGAAGGTGTGGCGGATGGGACACATGATGAAGACATGAGCAGATCACTTGGGTACTGTAGCGTTAGTGCTTTCTAGGTGTGATTTATTATAAGTAGCATTTTAAAATCTATATGAAATTTCACTGTTTTAGTGAGGACTGTCGCTGCTGCATTGTGGACTAACTGAAGCTTGTTTATGTATATATGTTGTTTATGTTTATATATATATATATTATATGTAACTTGTTGGAATCTGTTTTATAGGTTCCTTTTGTAAAAATATTTAAGGTCACGGAGCGGTCGTATAAGCATTTCACTGCATATCGTACTGTGTATGACTGTGTATGTGACAAATAAAATTTGAATTTGAATTTGAATTTTGAATTTGCACCTAGTTGATCAACCAGACAGTAAGGTGTTACAATAGTCCAACCTAGAGGTGATAAAAGAATGAACAATTCTTTTCTGCATCGTTTAATGACAATATATGTGTCATGGGTCTAGCTGGTGGTTTGGCTAGACCGGCTAATGTAGTTGCCATGGGCATATATGGCAGGCATGAACGCAGAGGGGTTATAAACAGAAAGTGTCTTTATTAACAAAACTCAAAACAGACACAAACAAACAAAGGAACCAAAACAACAAACTAAAACTAGGGCTTAAGAAAAACACAGGAACCAGGAGCTGACACAGGGAACCAGGAGCTGACACAGGATGCTGACTCATGATTGTGTAGCGACACACAGCTCCAATCATATCATCAAGTTCGCTGATGACACTATCGTGGTGGGTCTCATCAGCAAGAACGACGAGTCGGCGTACAGAGAGGAAGTGCAGAGGCTAACGGACTGGTGTAAAGACAACAACCTGGCTCTGAACGTCGAAAAGACAAAAGAGATGGTTGTCGACTTTAGGAGGACACGGAGTGATCACTCTCCGCTCAGCATCGACGGCTCTTCTGTGGAGATCGTCAAGAGCACAAAATTCCTGGGCGTCCACCTGGAGAAGAACCTCTCCTGGTCCCTCAACACCAGCTCTCTGCATAAGAAAGCCCAACAACGTCTTTTCTTCCAGAGAAGGCTGAGAAAGACACAGCTTCTACCAACAATCCTCACCACCTTCTATAGAGGAACCATCGAGAGCATCCTGAGCAGCTGCATCACTGTCTGGTTTGGGAATTGTACCATGTCAGACCGCAAGACCCTACAGGGGATAGTGAGGACAGCTGAGAAGATCATCGGGGTCTCTCTCCCTTCTATCGAAGACCTTTACACCACACGCTGCATGCGCAAAGCCACCAGCATTGTGGCTGACCGGACACACCCCTCACCCTCCTGCCATCTGGAAAAAGGTACCGAAGCATTCGGGCACTCACATCCAGACTGAGAAACAGTTTTTATCCGCAAGCCATCCGTCTCCTAAACACAAAGGGCGGACACGCGGACACACGGGCGCACGCGCACGCACGCACATTTTTTGCACAATATTTAATTGCTATTTATTGCTATTTGCACACAATACTTCTGTCAAAATTGTAAACTGTTCACTGCTGCTCTTCCCACTACCTCAATTCATCCTTCATCAAAAAGTACTGTTATGTCTTACATTGTTGTGTCTGTCATGTACCTCTTTGTTTGCACATTTGCACGTGCACTTTGTCTATTTTTGTATTTTTGTATAGATATTGATAGTTCTTCTTTTAGAGTAACTTAAAAATGTCAAATTTATGTTGTACATTTATGTTGTTACATGTATGTAGCACCCTGGTCCTGGAGGAACGTTGTTTCGTTTCACTGTGTACTAACTGTATATGGTTGGAATGACAATAAAAGCCGACTTGACTTGACTTGAACCAGGAGCTGACACAGGGAACCAGGAGCTGACACAGGGAACCAGGAGCTGACACAGGGAACCAGGAGCTGACACAGGGAACCAGGAGCTGACACAGGGAACCAGGAGCTGACACAGGGAACTGACAGAACTAGGGATGAGGAAACATAGAGCTGGAGCTAACTAAAGACACATAGGGGAACTAGAGACAAGACTGGACAGGACGAGATCGCTAGATCGCTAGTTCGAATCCCGGGTGGTGCTGTAACCTCTCGCAGCCGGAGGTCTAGAGAGAGCTGATTGGCCGAGCTCTCTCAGGGGGGAGGGATGAGAGGTACATAGTGCTCCGACATTAACCACGGCTCTACAGCCAGTCAGGGGCGTCTGTGAGCTCGCGCAGTGGAGGGAGCGGATAGCGCTGTCCTCCGAGTGTGTTACGCCGCCCCCAATGGTGCGCGAGCGAGCAGTTCGAAAAAGATGCGGTCGGCTGGCGTCACGTGGTTCGGAGGAAAACACGTGATAGTCTTCGGCCCTCCCGGCTGAGTGGTAGTAGCCTTAATGTGGGAGCCCCCTAGTGACGGGGAGGAATTGGACACGACTAAATTAGGGAGAAAATCGGGGAAACATCCAAAAAAAAAAAAAAGACTGGACAGGACGTGGCTGGAACTAGAGATGGGGCTAGACAGGAGACAGGGCTAGACAGGAGACAGGGCCTCAGGGCCTAGACTGGCTGGGTTAGTGGTTAGTGAGGTTAGTAGCTACATGGAATACTGAGACACTGGATGCTGACCTAACCGGGTTAGTATCTAATGGGGTTAGTGGCTAACCGGGTTAGTACTGACCTAGGGGACCAGAAGACAATGGGCAGGGCACACATGGGGCTATACCAAATAGCGGCTAACCTACTAGTGACCAAAACCACTAGCAGTCAATCCCACTAGAGGCTAGCCTACTGGAGGCTAACCCTACTAGCCGTCAAGGCCTACTAGCGGCTAACCCTGCTAATGGCTAAGCCCTCATGTGGCTACACATACAAGGGAATAAACCAGAAGACAGAACAGTACTTACACTGGAGGAGACACTGAACAAGGCAGCTCCATGAATCCATCAGAACAAGGAACATACAGAAAACAAAACTAGAGCCCTCTGAAAACAAAGGTTACAAAACATAAACCAAATATAAACTTAAAGTAACAAAAAGGAATGCCCACATGCCGGTAATACCAACAAACAATGCTCGACCCAGTTTCCCAGAACAAACTGCTATTTATAGAGGATTTAATGAGCCACCTCAGTTCAGGTGAGAACTCATCACCTGACTGAGGTGCCTTCTGGGAAACTGAGTCAACCAACAAGAACTACACAAACATGAACAGTGACCTCTGGTGGAGATTCCTAACAATATGCCTCATCTTGGCAATATTTCTGAGGTGAAAGAATGCTATCCTAGTAATATTATCTACATGAGCTTTAAATTAAAAATTTTAATCTATAATCACACTGAGGTCATTTCCTGTTGTACTTGAAAAAACAGAAAGGCCATCGAGAGTTACTGTGTGATTAGAAAACATATTTATAGCTGCATGTGGTCTTACTGTAGTACCAGAACTTCTGTTTTGTAAGGATTAAGCAGAAGGAAATAATTGATATCCAGTCTCTTATGTCCTTCACACATTGATAAACTTTATCAAACCTTTATAAGACTTCTCTCATCTGGCTTTGCTGAGACATGTAACTGTGTGTCATCAGCATAACAGTGAAAACTAATACCATGCTTTGGAATTATGTTGCCCAGTACCATGTTTCACATTCACTCCACGTCTGTAATTTTTTTTCTCACGCTGTCACATCCCCATGTGTTCACGTTTTCCTAGACGGTCATGTGTTTTTCCATGCTCCCATTTCCGGTCATTCTGCACACCGGTCTCTCATCTCACCCTGAAAACTCCTGGTCATTAAGCATGCCTTCTCACCCAGTTCTCTCACGGTTTGTTTCACGATTATTGATCTCACACTTCTCCTTTTTACTACGGCTCCATCACCTTGCTGATTGATTTGGCGACTTTGACCCACGTTTCTGTTTCTTCGACCACCCTCTTGCCTGACGTTGTAATCCTGCTATCACGCATTCTGGCTGCTACGACACACTTTCTCCTCTGCACTCTCAGCACTGGATTCTTTTTTTTTTTTTTGGGGGGGGGATTTTTCCCCGATTTTCTCCCTAATTTAGTCGTGTCCAATTCCTCCCCGTCACTAGGGGGCTCCCACATTAAGGCTACTACTACCACTCAGCCGGGAGGGCCGAAGACTATCACGTGTTTCCTCCGAACCACGTGACGCCAGCCGACCGCATCTTTTCGAACTGCTCGCTCGCGCACCGTTGGGGACGGCGCTATCCGCTCCCTCCGCTGCGCGAGCTCACAGACGCCCCTGATTGGCTGTAGAGCCGTGATTAATGTGGGAGCACTAAGTACCTCTCATCCCTCCCCTCTGAGAGAGCTCGGCCAATCAGCTCTCTCTAGACCTCCGGCTGCGAGAGGTTACAGCACCACCCGGGATTCGAACTAGCAATCTCCGGATAACCACTGCGCCACTCGGAGGCCCAGCACTGGATTCTTAACATTTAGCAATTGAGTACCTATGAGGCGCCAAGAGACTCAACTCCCGCCAGGCCAGGTGGTCGCTGTTCTTTCCCAGGTTAAACTTGACCCTCTCCTATCATCCGGGGTCTAAGAATTCAAAACCAGATGCTCTCTCCAGACAGTTCACACCCACCCAAGCCTCCACTGCGTCTGACACTTGCACACAGCAACTGAGCTAGAAATTGAACTAGTTAGCTATTTATCTAGTTAGTTTTTGTTCATTTATGTTGTAAATCTATGTTGCATGTAGCACCTTGGTCCAATGTCGGTCCACTTCATTCCGCTGTCAAAGAGACTGCAGAACTCATGATTTTCCACTTTTTAAAGTTCCATGGCCCTACCAAGGATATAATCTCAGATCGTGGTCTGTAATTTACTTCGCAATAGGCTTGTATTGGAATCACCCCCAGTTTGTCATCAGGATTCCACCCATTTAAATTATTTTCTATGGGAAAATGCAACTCACTTCCGGAATGGATAAAATTTGTATGCTGAGGTACCACTGTACTTGATGTAAAATAGTGGGATTCATCAATGTTTTAAGCTTATATTGCTCTCACTTGAAAAAATATTTCTCATGTTTAATTTGTCCCAGTGCCAACCCATGATGAAAATGAATTAATGTTATTATTTAATGTACGAATTAATATCACCACCAAATTGCCGAAAAATCTTATTTTACTGAAAAATCCCCCTATTAAGTTGCCCAACTTGTATAAAAAAACATGCTAAGTGTATATAATACAACTCATAATGTAGCCCAGTTATACAGTATATGCACACACTTGGTTTTAGTCAACTTAATTTTCTTATTACCACAATATAAAATATCTCTTATTATTATTATATTAACGTTTGTTTAAAGGTATTCAAAAAAAATGTGTTCACATCAATAAACATCACATCAATGAAAAATAATCATTATCATTTTTTTATCATTTTGACTCCAAGATCCATTCAGTTGCCTCTGGTTATCTGGAAGTTGGGTCACCTCAACCTCACTTCTTACTTGTAAGTCCAGAAATACTGCCCCTGGTTGTCGATTGTAGTACAGTGTTTTGCAAGTTGGATTAGAACGATTCAGTTATGATTTTGGGCTCTTGTAGCACAGCTTTATGAGCCATTGTTAAAATTGCAGTTTGCATGTTTTATTTAGGAAACAGACAATCTGAGACCATTCTTGAAAAGAGGTTGTTATTTTTCCATGTTGCCCAGTAATGCTCTTTCAACAGATGCCTGACACTTGACAGTGTGCAAGAATAAATCTTGGTGATAGTTTTATGGCTGTTTTGTTGTGGTCCAAGTATCCCCTTCACCCAGATTCTTCCAACTGCTTCCCACTCTCTCAGAGAAATCTGGTCGCAACCTGTGTACGCGTTTGTCCTTTCCTTCACACTGTTCCATGAAATGCTTCCAGGGAGCAAAGTACATTTTTCCTGACACACTATTATTATCTACTGCATTTTCATTGATGAACTCAACTTTTAAGGTCACATTCAATGAACTAGTATCTGTGAAGATGTTAAGGACATCTTGGACAATGTTTACAGTACATGCCTTCAATATGGCAAGATCATTTAAAATTATAAATGCGTTTACACTGTAAAAAGAAATCAGAATCAGAGTTAAAAACATCTGGAAAGGTTTCAGTTCATGTGGATTCATAAAATAGTAAAGTATCCATCAGAAATGACACTAGTAATAGGTCTAAAGTGCATTTTCACATTTTCCAGGGATGCTTGAATGGCAACAGGAGCACACAAATTCTAAACAAAATTTTTGTGTCAGGAACTGTTGTCTATAGTACAGTATAAACTGTACAGTTTGATATTCATGTCACTCACATTTCTGTATCTGGTTTCATAAGTATGGCTGACATTATCATTGAAAAAAAACATATACTTGTTTTGTAATTAAGAAAATTATTCAATGTTAGATGTTTGAATCACATAGTAGATAGTTCTAAATACACACACCCAATCGAAAGCGAAACCCAAGAAAGTGAGTACTCACGTTTAGACGAGCAAAGCGTCGGCGATAGCATGGGCAAAACTCAGTGACTGAGCGAGTGCAAAGTGCCATCTTATCACCTTTTATACTTCCTAAGTCGCGACCGTACTACTTCCAGGTCCTCGTGCCGTTCGCGTTAGGAGTGTGCATGACAGTACCCCCTGTCCAGGACCAACACCCGACGATCCTGCGGTGGAGGATACCCGATGACGGTAGTCCCGGATGAGCTCAGGGTCGAGAATGTATCGTGCCGGCATCCAAGATCGTTCCTCGGGGCCGTAAACTTCCCAGTCAACCAGGTACTGAGTACCTCTGCCCCGGGGAGCGAACCAAGGATCCGGCGTACGGTGTAGGCGGGACCGCCCTCAATGATTCGGGGAGGAGGGTGGGTGGGAGGAACCATGGGTGACGTAGTGAAGGGTTTAAGTTGAGATGTGTGGAATACCGGGTGGATCCGGAGCGCCGCAGGCAGCTGGAGCCGGTAGGTGAAAGGGTTAATCCGGAGGTTGACGCGGTATGGTCCGATGAATCTGGGTGATAGTTTCCGTGATTCTGTCTGCAGGTGTAGGTTTCTTGTTGATAACCATACCTTGTCACCTACTTGGTACATTCGTCCTGGTGGGTGTCGACGGCGATGTTGAAAGGTGTAGCGGGCATTAGCAAGTCAGATGGCGTTGTTTGCTCGTCTCCAGAGCCGTCGACACCGGCGAACCAACTGTTGGGGCGACGGTACTTCAACCTCCGGTTCTTGATGGTCAAACATCGGAGGTTGGAAACCGTAGCACACCTCGAACGGGCTGAGGTTGGTGGCAGAGGACGTATGGAGGTTGTGAGACAACTCGGCCCATATGAGGTAGTGGGCCCAGGAGCACTGACGATCAGCAATAAAGCATCTCAGGTAGCTGAAGTTCCCCTGGTGATGGCTGGTTGCTGTCCTTGGACCTGGCACACACTGGGCACGCCTGGACCAACTCGTCCATGTCCTTCCTCATATTTGGCCACCAGAAGGCACGTTGGATGAAGAGTAGCGTGCGTCGCCTTCCGGGGTGTCCAGAAATTGGGGAGGAGTGTCCCCATTGGAGGACGTCGGTCTCGACGGAGTCGGGTACATAGAAACAACCAGGCGGCACACCTGCAGTCCGCAGTCTGCGTCTGGCAAACCCTCGTTTCCAAATCCCAGTTAATTGGTGCAAGGATCTTGGTGGGTGGTAGTCCGCCCGGGGGATGTCTTCTTCATGTTGTCGTCATAGAGCATCGGCCTTGGTGTTCTTGGACCCCGGGTGGAATGACAGGTGGAAGTTATAATTTTCGAAAAACAATGCCCACCGCGCCTGTCTGGGGTTGAGTTGGTCCAGACGATGAACGGCTCTCTGGCGCCTTGGAGCCAGTGTCGCCATTCCTCCAAGGCCCACTTTATGGCCAGCAGCTCGCGGTCCCCTACTCCGTATCACTGCTGAGTGGAGTCAAATTTCTTGGAGAAAAAACTGCAGGGGTACAGTTTTTGGTCTGGATCTTGCTGGAAGAGAACAGCTCCGGCGCCCACATCTGAAGCGTCCACCTCCACAACGAATGGTTTGTCAGCATCCGGGTGAAGAAGGATGGGGGCAGTGGTGAAGCGGCGACAGAGTTTGTGGAAGGCGGAGATGGCGGTAGAGGTGAGATGGAAGGGGTGAGATGAGGGGCGAGTGTACTGTACTGTACTGTAGTCCTGGATAAAGTGACGGTAGAAGTTAACAAACCCGAGAAATTGTTGGAGTTGTTTGAGAGTCTTGGGTAGGGGCCAATGACTCACAACTTCCAGTTTCTGCAGGTCCGCTGCCACACCCTGGGACGAAATGACAAAACCCAGGAACGTGGTGGATGTCCAGTAGACGAACACCCAGCGGCCTAACATGTCTCTGAGAACATCGTTGATAAATTGTTGGAATACAATGCATTGCAGAGACCAAAGGGAATGACCAGGCTTTCATAGTGTCCGGTAGGAGTGATGAAGGCCGTCTTCCACTCATCGCCCTCTCTGATGCGCACCACGTTGTAGGCGCTCCGGAGGTCCAACTTAGTAAAAATGGTGGCACCAGAGAGGGCATCCAGGGCAGAGTTGGTAAGAGGCAACGGGTGTGGGTTCTTGATTATGATGTTGTTGAGTCCCCGGTAATCGACACAGGGACAAAGACTACAATCGCGTTTCTTCACAAAAAAGAACCCCGCTTTGGCAGGTGAGGAGGAGGGCCGGATGGTACCATGGCGAAGTCCGCTGGAGACATACTCCTCCATTGCCTGCATCTCATTCTTGGATAGGGAATAGAGGTGGCCGCAGGGTGGAATGGAGCCTGGATGAAGGTCGATCGCCAGGTCGTAGGGGCGAAATGGAGGTAGATGGGTGGCACATTTCTTGCAGAAGACTTCAGCCAGGTCCCGGTAGTCTCGTGGGATATTATCTGTGTCGACATCGGGGACCTCGGTCTCCCTAGAGCACGTCCCCAGCCTCGGCCCGTAGGCATAGTTCGTTGCAGGTTGGTCCCCATTGTAGGATCCAATTTTGGGTCCAGGAGATGAGAGGGTCATGACGCAATAGCCATGGGTGTCCCAGGATGATAGGTGGTGACAGAATGGAGGTGATGTAAAGCTGGATCTGTTCCTGATGCTGGTTAATGACGAGGGTGATAGGCTGGGTTCGGAGGGTGATGGTGACTGGAGGGGAGGGGCCGACCATCAACTGATGTAATACTTACAGACTGGAATAACGCCTCTGTCTTTACCCCCAGTCTTTTGACATAAGAAGAGTCAATGAAGTTGCCCGCGGCAACCCATAGTTGGATTAAGCACTCCAAGGTCGCTGGGAGCTCTCGTCTGGCGAGCTCGTTTTTCATACGCAAAGCCAGTCCCTTGTACTAGGTTGTCCGGAGGGTGGAGTCTCCCCAGTCGGTCTGCACAGCAAGGGTACGAAACTCCACGGTGTAGCGGCTCACGGACGACCCTCCCTGCCGTAGATGATATAGTTTGGAGTCGGTCTCCACCTCAGCAGCAGATCGAAGGTGAGTCTGAGTTGGCGGGTGAATTCTGTGTACGAGTAGGTGACGTCTGAGCGAAGAACTGCTGTGGCCCACTCAGCTGCCTGCTCGGATAGCAATGAGATGAGAAGAGCAATGCGCAGTCGGTCTGTGGAGTACCTGGTGGAATTGAACTCAAACACGAGATCCAATGTGGTTAGAAAAACACTGCACTTTCCATCTGTGCCATCCCATTTATCTGGTAAAGCCAGAAAAACATCAGAAGATGGGGAGGGGGTAGGCGGTGCAGCAGCCGCTGCGATGGGCGTGGCAACAGCCGGCTGAGCGGCTGCCCCGCGGAGGGTCGCATTCTCCTGTCGCCACCTCGTGGCGCAAGACCGCGACGTCTTGGAGCTCCTTGCGGAGAGACATGACTTCACCATGGAGCTGATCGATCAACTTAGCGTGCTGGTCAACCACATCAAAGAGATGAGCAAACTCCGCTGATGGCTCAGTCATTCTGTCATGAACTAACCGGAGATGAACCAGAAGACTAGCAGTTAGCCCTGTAGCGTGGATGGTAAACCCAAACGCGGAAGTAGCGGCAGGATAGGATAACCACGCTGGTTATTATTGGAACTCTCCCAAAGCAAGAGCAAGAGTTTACACAAATAAACCTGCGTTCTAAATACACACACCCAATCGAAAGCGAAACCCAAGAAAGTGAGTACTCACGTTTAGACGAGCAAAGTGTCATGATAGCATGAGCAAAACTCAATGACTGAGCGATTGCAAAGCGCCATCTTGTCTCCTTTTATGCTTCCTAAGTCGCGACCGTACTACTTCCAGGTCCTCGTGCCGGTCGCGTTAGGAGTGCGCATGACATGTACAAAGACAGACATTGTTTTTTTTGAGGATTGCTAGCATTTTGTTTCCTTAATATTGCCAATGGAGCTATGAATATTTAGTGACCCACGGTGACTAAATAATGTGTAAGAAAATGCAATGCATTGAGAGAACGAGACAGAGAAATGACAACTTGCCTATTATTGCTCATGCATGCTAGTGTGAGTTGAACACAATCACTTCGTATGCTGCCAAACTATTTTTAACAATATTACTGGAAGTATACACTCACTTAAAGGATTATTAGGAACACCTGTTCAATTTCTCATTAATGAAATTATCTAATCAACCAATCACATGGCAGTTGCTTCAATGCATTTAGGGGTGTGTTCCTGGCCAAGATAAACTCCTGAACTCCAAACTGAATGTCAGAATGGGAAAGAAAAGTGATTTAAGCAATTTTGAGCGTGGCATGGTTGTTGGTGCCAGACGGACCGGTCTGAGTAATTTTCAATCTGTTCAGTTACTGGGATGTTCACGCTTAACCATTTCTAGGGTTTACAAAGAATGATGTGAAAAGGGAAAAGCATTTAGTATGCGGCAGTCCTGTGAACGAAAATGACTTGTTGATGCTAGAGGTCAGAGGAGAATGGGCCGACTGATTCAAGCTGATAGAAGAGCAACTTTGACTGAAATAACCATTCGTTACAACCGAGGTATGCAGCAAAGCATTTGTGAAGCCACAACATGCACAACCTTGAGGCGGATGGGCTCAACAGTAGAAGACCCCACCGGGTACCACTCATCTTCACTACAAATATGAAAAAGAGGTTACAATTTGCACGAGCTCACCAAAATTGGACAGTTGAAGACTGGAAAAATGTTGCCTGGTCTGATGAGTCTCGATTTCTGTTGAGACATACTAATGGTAGAGTCAGAATTTGGCGTAAACAGAATGAGAACATGGATCCATCATGCCTCGTTACCACTGTGCAGGCTGGTGGTGGTGGTGTAATGGTGTGGGGGATCTTTTCTTGGCACACTTTAGGCCCCATAGTGCCAATTGGGCATTGTTTAAATGCCATGGCCTACCTGAGCATTCTTTCTGACCACGTCCATCCCTTTATGACCACCTCTGATGGCTTCCAACAGGATAATGCACCATGTCACAAAGCTTGAATAATTTCAAATTGGTTTCATGAACATGACAATGAGTTCACTGTACTAAAATGGCCCCCACAGTCACCAGATCTCAACCCAATAGAGCATCTTTGGGGTGTGGTGGAACGGGAGCTTCGTGCCCTGGATGTGTGTCCCACAAATCTCCATCAACTGCAAGATGCTATCCTATCAATATGGGCCAACGTTTCTAAAGAATGCTTTCAGCATCTTGTTGGATAAACGCCACGTAGAATTAAAGTGAAAGGGGGTCAAACACTGTATTACTATAGTCCCAATAATCCTTTAGGTGAGTGTATGTCCTATTATCATCAGTCGCGGCTGGTGCTAAAATTTTGGTGGGGGGGCGCAAACAAAAGTAAAATTAAACTTTTAATGCTCGCCTGTAAATGGCCATTTATCAGGTGATTAAGCATCATTACTACTAGCATAAAATAAAGGCATTACCACATGACTCACATAAGCCAGCTCCGCTTGCCATAAGAAGTGCTGGAAAAGACTCGTTGATAATGGTCCAATCCAGGGGCGGTTCTACCAGGGTGGCACGGGGGTGGCAATTGCCACCCTAAGAAAAAGCCTTGCTACCGCATTTGCCACCCCAGCACTAGTGTCCTAAAAATACAAGAGTTTCCTCGACCGATTTACAGCAGCGACTCTGTTTTTTGATGACATAGTGTGACGAACGTCCTAATCATCTATCAGCGTCGCTGATAAAAATAAATAGTTCAATAAAACCACCCTCCGGGCTTTGTTCACCTGTATTTCCGTTGTTGCTCTTTATTCCCCGCTACAATACCCATAAATAAAAGAACAAAATCTCTTCTTTCTATTAAAGAATAGTCAGAACAAACGACACTTATGAACTGCTTCATTTTAGTGAATCAAAGACATTTAGACATCACACACACACACACAAATGACTCAATCATCAATCCGGCTTTTAACAAACCAAAGGAGTTTTTTTTATATCTTTGCATATATTAATGACTAACAGCTTAGCTGTTAACTATTTTCAAAAGTATATTGTTCAGTTCAGTAGCTTGCATCGTCAAGATTGTCCAAACCTTTGATAATTGGCGTCACGTGACAAAACGCATTTGTCCATCGATATGCTGAAGTTGAGAAACAAATTCAAGTACTGAAATACTTTTAATACAAATTAATGTTGAATTAAGGTAAAAAAAAAGTGTTACCTGAGATAGTTGCTTGCTAGTTATATGACAACTAAATAGCAAGTTTTTTGAATCAGCTCTATTTAACATTAGCCTTATTACCTTGTTAGCCTTGTTAGTCAAAATTGTTCAGTGTAGTGTATGTTTGGAAAGCAATAAAGTCTAAACTTCATACTTGTTGCCTCTCCCAGGATACTATGAAAAGAAAGGCTGACATCCAGAGTTTTTTTAAACAAAAAAGAAAAGGAAAATCAGTATCAGAAGGTGCAGATAAGATAAGGGTACAAAAGAAGTTGTGGAAGACAGAGGAGGGAATGGAGTGTTGGAAGAAAGAAATATAGAAACTGATGACAAAGACCTAGAAAGAAGCGAAGAAGTAGAAGATATCCAGCATAAAGTGAGTGAAGAGGTGGAAAAGAGAAAAAAGAAAAGAAGGTGGAAAAAAGAATAAAGAAAAAAGGTTAAGAGAGGAAGAGAGCTCAGATATTGAAAGAGAGGAGAGAGAGCTTAAAACACCAACATCCTGTTTGTCAGGTGACCATGGTATGTTGTTCATTGTGCTTTTCAAATACTTTTTTTTTTACATAAATAAAAAATAAGCACAACCTATTTGATTTATTTAACCTATAATCCTTACTTTGCTTATCTTGGTTACATTCCGTGTTCTTCAATATATATTGTTGAGATATGCCGAAAGAAAACCTTTAGACAAAGGTTGCTGCAGTAGTAGCATGAACGATTAGGTGTTAACTGAACGATTAGGTGTTAAATGTTTTGTACTGTAAAATTTTAATATAAGTAATATTTTTATTTTACTTTACTGCATTGTTTGTCATGCTTTGTAAATTAAACTTGGCATAGACTTAACGTCGCTACAGGTTTGCAGTCAATAGTGAAAAGTTAAATATACCATACCATCTCATTTAATTTATCTGATGTTCCAATCAGACAATCCCACATCAGCCTTTATTAAATTTTTATAGGACAATGTAAAAATGTCCACCTGAATATACTGAATAAGAATGCATTCCTTGAATCCACAAAAACCATGCAAGGATGCTTGCTTCAGTGTTGCCACCCCTCATAATTTTAATGCCACCCCCTTGCCACCCCATGAATAATTTTCTAGATCCGCCCCTGGTCCAATACAAAATCCAATCAGAGCTCAGCCTGAAGTCACATGCTTTTCAAAAACGTACCTGCCTACATAGACACTCGTTTGTCCGGCGCCCCGCGTACACGAACACAAATGAACGTAATACAGCTTAGATACATTTTTTTTTATTGCAAATAAATTATATTAAGAAATACAGCGGAATATTGTGACTAAATGACTTTATTTAATTATTAAAATAAATAATTATTATGTTAAATAATTAGATGTTAAAGTAGCATTCTTCTCTGCCTAACTTTAAGGGGGGCGGCGCCCCTGCGGCCCGTATTGACCAGCCACCACTGATTATCATTTATTATATCTAAATGCATTCGCTATGATGTCAGCTAAACAATAGTGATAATGAGTTGTTATTTATGGCTAAATGACATGTAGGCTCCTTGCATCACACTGGTTGAACAGTCCTGTACATATCTTCGTAGTAGATTTTGGTTTAGTGTTTTTTTTTTCATCCACCTTGCCAACATATCTTTCTTCCCACCAAAGGGGTCAATGTTTGACCAACGGACAAAATGACGTTGGGCCAACCAGTGATACCAACATTGGCCCACCGTATGCACTGCCGTATACACTACACATATACATCCAAGGCGACCCTGATCTCCCACTCAGACATGAGAAACTACACAAACTATATTTGGATTGTATCAATAAAGTGGTTGTCTACAAGAGAAATAATACTTTTCCCAATCAGAAGCTCTGGATCAACAAGGAATCATCTCCTACCCAAGGCATTAGAGTCTAGACCAAAATTGCTGGTCCAGATGACATTTCAGGCCATATGCTCAAGGCCTGTGTAGAACAACACAGTAATGACTTCTTGCTGAGCCCCCTCCCAAAGTCAGGAAAGGTCCATAAGTACATCCTGGTAAGGTGGATTGTGCCACACAATACTCTAAAGCCAATAGGGCCACCTCCAAAAACATTGTGAGAGAGCTGGAGCAGTGTACACCTGGTAAAACTCTTCAACCAGATGCTGAAAAGAATGTTAAAGCAAGTGGTGGACGTCAGGGACCGGAACACGGATCAGTTGCTCTCGTATGTCCTTTTCAGTGTCAGAGAGACTCCTCAAATGTCTACTGCCTTTATTCCTTTTGAGCTGCTGTTTGGAATAAGGCTGTGCAGTTTGCTCGAAGAGCAATGGCAAGGACCCTTCACTGTACTCACAGAGTGAGTAGGTTCAGTAAATTACTGATTGCATCTACCAGGCAAGAGGAAACCACTAAACCTTACCATGTAAGCCTCTATTCAGCTCTAGCCTCTCTCTCTCCCTGTCACGGTACACCATGTCACATCCACACCTCAAGCCAAGTGATCACCTGTGACTCCTCTCCACACTCCAGTCCGCTGCTTTCATTTTGCCGCCTCATTCACCGGCTCAGCACACCTGTTCTTCATTTCATTCATTACTCCGCTCTATAAAACTCTTTCACAAACCACCACCTCTTGCCAGATTATTGTGTGCCCTCATGCCCAATTTTCCAGCGTTTTTCACTGCCTTGACTTTTGGATCTCGACCCACGCTCTGTTTCACGGACCTTGCTCTCGTTTCACGTTTTGGATTACTGCTTTTTTGGATTTCTGGATATCGACCATCGCTCACGTTTCATGACCACGAATCAGGATTACGAACTGTATTGGATTTCATGACCTCGAAGCAAGCACGTTCACAACCACGATTATTCCCCGCGGACCTGAGTTGCGTTCAGCGCGCACCGGCTCTTCACTTTCACATTCTCTACGCGAGGCTCGCGCCGTGCCGCCGCATCTCCGCACAGCGGGAGCTTTCATTCACAAAACAAACAGCGCGTTCATCACAGGATAATCGGCGCTATATTCCACACGCGCTCTGCGCTTGGATCCACTACGCCTGTTCGGATCGTGACAGTATAATCTGGCCAATTATGGATCTAGCAGATATCGGGCAGCTGGAGGCGGCGCTACAGAACCAAGGTCCGCTTTTAGGCTCTCATCAGCAGGATATTCAACACATCATGACTACACTTAGCACTGTCACGCAAACGCTGACATCTCTCGCTGATCAGATTAAACGGCTGCACTGTATTTCATCTCCTGCTCCTCAGGCACCACCAACACCCACCACACGCCATGAGCCACGGCTCCCTGCACCGCCCACATATGATGGCGATCCACTTACCTGCCGTTCCTTTCTGTCTCAATGCTCTCTTGTACTGGAGTTACAAGCGTCGTCCTTCCCCACGGAACGGTCTAAGGTAGCGTACATTATAACCCTCCTTACTGGAAAAGCAAGAGAGTGGGGAACATCATTATGGGATGCCCAGGTCCCCTGCTGTGCCACCTATGGGACATTCCCCTCCGAAATGAGGAGGGTATTTGACCGCTCATTTTCAGGTCGCCAGGCAGCAGGCCAATTACTCAAGCTAAGCCAAGGAACCTGTTCTGTACATGATTACACCATTGACTTCAGAACCCTAGCCCCCTCTTGTGGCTGGGATGATCAAGCGCTCTTCGACGCTTTCCTCCATGGACTTTCTGATCCGATTAAGGATGAACTAGCAGCTCGAGAGCTTCCCTCCACGATCCAAGAGCTCATGGACCTTGCAACACGTATCGACGTTCGCAAGCGTGTCCACTATCAGATGGACCATCAGTGGTCCAGAAACCCAGCTCTTATTCAACCACCAGTCTCAACCATCACCATGCCTACCCTCAAAACCTCACATGAGCGCATGCACATTGGTCGTACTCATATCTCGTTAAAGGAACGTCAGCGACGCCGCAACGAGGGCTCCTGCTTCTACTGTGGTCAAGCGGGTCACCTAGTACGAACCTGTCCTTTAAAAGCCCTGGGCCCCCGGTAATTCTGGGAGTACAGGGGGCCCCCACACTCAGCTCATTCCCAGATCCACGACCAGTGTTTTCCATAACCCTGACCTACGATAATAAGTCCCACGTCCTGAACGCCCTCGTAGACTCCGGGGCAGATCAAAACCTGATAGCTGTCTCCACGATCACCAAGCTCAAGATTCCTTCTGTTCCACTTAGTCGACCCTTCCATGTCCAGGCACTAGATGGCAGCAGACTCCCTCCGATTACACACCGCTCAGTCCCTCTCACACTTCAATTCTCAGGTAACCATGCCGAAAGTATCTCTCTCCTAATTATCAAGAGCCCCCATGCACCAGTCGTCCTTGGCCTCCCATGGTTAAAGCAACATACCCCCCACATTGACTGGACAAGGAGAAATGTCCTTGAATGGAGCCCTGCCTGCTTGTCTTCCTGTCTTCGTTCTGCTTCTCCCAAAAATGAATTAATCACGTCTCAAGAAGAAATCCCCAGCTTGTTCAAAGTTCCTGCTGAATATCATGATCTGAAACAGGTCTTTAGTAAATCACGCGCCGTCTCGCTCCCTCCCCACCGCCCCTACGATTGCGCCATTGACCTCTTCCCTGGTACCTCGCCCCCAAAGGGACGCCTCTATGCCCTATCGCGCCCCGAAAGAGAGGCAATGGAACTCTACATCTCTGAATCCCTAGCCGCAGGCATCATTCGCCCCTCCTCTTCCCCGGCCGGCGCTGGATTCTTTTTCGTAGAGAAAAAAGACAAGTCCCTTCGTCCCTGCATAGATTACAGAGGACTCAATGAAATCACAGTTAAGAATCGATATCCGCTCCCCTTGATGTCTACAGCCTTCGAGCTACTGCAAGATGCCTGCCTCTTCACTAAACTGGACCTGAGGAACGCTTACCATTTAGTCCGGATCAGGGAAGGTGACGAATGGAAGACAGCCTTCAACACCCCCACTGGCCATTACGAGTATCTGGTAGTTCCTTTTGGCCTAACCAATGCCCCAGCAGTTTTTCAAAATCTGATCAACGATGTCCTTCGAGACTTTTTAAACATCTTTGTTTTCGCATACCTTGACGACATCCTGATTTTCTCCCGTTCACTAAAGGAACACAGAACACACGTACGTCAAGTCCTGCAACGCCTGATGGAGAACAAACTATACGTCAAAGCCGAAAAATGTGAATTTCACCAAGAATCCACGTCATTTTTAGGGTACCTCATCTCTCCATCAGGCATTCAGATGGATCCAACTAAAGTAAAAGCGGTCACTGACTGGCCGCCACCATCATCTAGAAGAGAGCTCCAACGCTTTCTGGGCTTCGCTAACTTCTACAGGCGATTTATTAGAAGTTATAGCATGGTGGCAACTCCTCTCACATCACTCACGTCCACAAAGACCCCCTTCCGGTGGAGCACTGAAGCTGAGAAAGCATTCAACGATCTCAAGCATCGTTTCACCACGGCACCCATTCTTGTCTTTCCAGACTCCTCTCTTCAATTCATTGTGGAGGTAGACGCTTCCGAAACAGGAGTCGGAGCTGTTCTCTCTCAGCGGTCCCTCAAAGATAATAAGCTTCACCCATGTGCATTCTTTTCCCGTCGACTCTCATCCCCTGAGCACAACTACGACATCGGGGACCGTGAACTTCTTGCAGTCAAACTCGCCCTCGAGGAATGGAGACACTGGCTGGAGGGAGCTGACCTCCCATTCCTCGTATGGACAGACCACAGAAACCTAGAGTATCTCAGGTCAGCCAAGAGGCTCAATTCACGCCAGGCACGCTGGTCCCTATTCTTCTCTAGATTCAACTTCACATTGTCCTATCGCCCAGGTTCCAAGAACGCTAAACCCGACGCCCTCTCTCGACAGTTCTCCACCACTCGGGACACACCAATCCTGGACACCATCCTACCACCACAATGTCTCGTGGCCATGACACGTCTGGAAGTGGAGAACCAGGTCTTGCAGTCCCTCGAACAGGAGCCAGGCCCTAGTAATGTTCCTTCAGGACGACTCTTTGTCCCAGCTGCCGTCCGACCCCAAGTACTGGACTGGGGCCACAGCTCAAGATTAGCCTGCCACCCAGGAGCAACCCGCACCCTATCCCTACTACAGCAACGTTTCTGGTGGCCATCCATCATGGAAGATGTCAGGAAGTTCGTGGCCTCATGCGACACGTGTACCAGAAACAAGACTCTCAACCGTCCTCCTGAGGGTTTCCTAAAACCCCTCCCCATCCCCCACCGCCCCTGGTCTCACATCGCTCTCGATTTCGTCACTGGATTACCCCCCTCAAACAATAACACCTGCATACTCACTGTGGTCGACCGCTTCTCTAAATCAGCTCACTTCATTCCCTTACCCAAACTCCCATCGGCTAAAGAAACAGCTGAACTCATGATTGACCACGTGTTTCGGCTCCATGGATTGCCCGTAGACATAGTTTCAGACAGGGGACCCCAATTCTCAGCGCAATTCTGGAAGGCTTTTTGCTGCCTCATCGGCGCCACGCCCAGCCTCTCTTCAGGTTTCCACCCCCAGAGTAACGGTCAGACAGAACGCATCAACCAAGAGCTTGAGAAATCCTTGAGATGCATGGCCTCACGTGATGCAGCCTCATGGAGCTGTTATCTTCCTTGGGTGGAATATGCCCATAATACACTCCTCACTTCCTCCACCGGAATGTCCCCTTTCCAATGCTGCCTTGGTTACCAACCACCACTGTTCCCCACCCAGGAGGAGGAAACTGCTGTCCCGTCAGCCCAAGCCTTCGTCCGCCGCTGTAAGAGAACATGGCGACGGGCTCGTGCTCAGCTGAAACGCACAGTGAGTACATTCCAGCGTAAGGCTAACCGCCATCGTTCTGCGGCCCCCAAGTACCGGATTGGCCAAAGGGTCATGCTGTCCACACGTGATCTGCCTCTCAAGACAACGTCCAGAAAACTCTCGCCAAGGTTCGTTGGCCCTTTCACCATCTCACGCATTATCACCCCGTGTTCTGTCAGACTGGCCCTTCCTTTGTCCATGCGTCGAGTTAACCCCACTTTCCATGTATCCCAGATCCGCAGATTGGCACCTTGCCCTCTGGCACCTTCCCCCCGTCCTCCCCCACCACCTCGGCTCATTGATGGTAGCGAAGCCTTTACTGTCCGAAGACTTCTTAAGTCTCGCCGTAGAGGCCGCGGCCTTCAGTACCTCGTGGATTGGGAAGGCTACGGCCCTGAGGAGAGAAGTTGGGTTCCTGCCAGATTCATCTTGGACCATTCCCTCATCACAGATTTCCATAAACTTCACCCGGAGGCACCTTCTAGAACGCCAGGTGGCGTCCGTAGGGGGAGGGGTACTGTCACGGTACACCATGTCACATCCACACCTCAAGCCAAGTGATCACCTGTGACTCCTCTCCACACTCCAGTCCGCTGCTTTCATTTTGCCGCCTCATTCACCGGCTCAGCACACCTGTTCTTCATTTCATTCATTACTCCGCTCTATAAAACTCTTTCACAACCCACCACCTCTTGCCAGATTATTGTGTGCCCTCATGCCCAATTTTCCAGCGTTTTTCACTGCCTTGACTTTTGGATCTCGACCCACGCTCTGTTTCACGGACCTTGCTCTCGTTTCACGTTTTGGATTACTGCTTTTTTGGATTTCTGGATATCGACCATCGCTCACGTTTCATGACCACGAATCAGGATTACGGACTGTATTGGATTTCATGACCTCGAAGCAAGCACGTTCACAACCACGATTATTCCCCGCGGACCTGAGTTGCGTTCAGCGCGCACCGGCTCTTCACTTTCACATTCTCTACGCGAGGCTCGCGCCGTGCCGCCGCATCTCCGCACAGCGGGAGCTTTCATTCACAAAACAAACAGCGCGTTCATCACAGGATAATCGGCGCTATATTCCACACGCGCTCTGCGCTTGGATCCACTACGCCTGTTCGGATCGTGACACTCCCCCAATAAACAGGGGCATGATATGGTGCAGAAGGGAGATGACATGTCACTATCTAAAACTAATAGGTGAACAAGCTTATTGGCCAGTTCCAAGATGTGTTCTCCACCAACCTGGGACTCAAGTACTGGTTAGACATGGTGTCATGGTATCGCTTCTTTGAGTAGCATGGAGAATCACATGGAGTAAGATCTGAATTTCTTGAAGGCCATTCATGAGGTCCACATTATCGCAGACAATGTCCAGGAAAATGCTGGTCTAACCACGCATGCACAATAACTCACCTTAGTCAAGTAAGCTAAGTAACCTCTAAGTAACCTCTTCTGTAAAAGTATAACTGAATGCAAAACAGGTTGAGCCTATTTGATGAGAAGTTTGGGATTACAATATTGGCAGGGAAAAAAGATGGTGTATTTTACTGTCTCCCCTATAAAAAATTAGTTTGCAGATTAAATTAAAAGATATATCAATTGATTAACTAACTAGCTTCATCTTTATTGGTTACACTATTTACACCTACAAGGAAGGCCACACAGCATTTGCCATTCAATGTGATGTGCCATTCACATCAATTCCCACTCACATAAAAATGCTGGACTATTGATGCTGTTGGAGTGTGGAGGAAAAAATGATGATGAAGATTATGCCATGCATGTGACCAAAATCACCACAAATGCCCAGGCAGCAGAAATGAGCCATTAGATGTTTTAGTGATTTATTCTTCCCAAATGCTCAGCCAAGAGATTATAATGAGTTGTACAAAACAGTATTTCCCTTCCTTGTGGTGATTGGGTAGCCGCAATTTTTAAACTAGTTGCAGTTCGTTTGAAGCCTCACTCACTAATCAATAATTAGCTATAGAGGGAAAATGTATTAACAGTTTAACATTTTTCACTATGGCGGATGCAAATCAATCCCACACCAAGGAGAGAGAGAAGCCTCCCCAGACAGCACACTGCTGAAGGGCCAACGCTGGGCCAACAGCAGTATATACATTGGGCCAATGTTGGCATCAGTGATTGGCCCAATGTCATTTTAGCCCAACGTTGGCTCATTGGTGGGGCCAAAGATAGATTGGCCCAATGTTGGTTCAGTTCAGTAGATAATGTCAAAGTTGGAAATTTGGAATTAAATTTTCATCAGCCAATAATCAGAAATCATATTTATATCTCCAGAAATGTATTTATTAATTTGTGATAAAATTATTACAAATTAAGAAAATATATGCAATCATTATGATGATAAACTACAAAATAAACACCTAGTACAACCACTTTTTCTCTCAGCAAGGTGGATGAAAATAAATCCATACAACCAAGTTCCCCATTGTCTCAGACTGTCTTTTATATCAGGTGGCTCTGCATCTTCCTCATCTCATCATTCACCTCTGTACTTGATTGATGGGTGAGCAATCTCGTAAGTACCGCTCTGACATGCTGGATGTGTTCGTTGACGGAGCGGGAGTAGATGAGAATATCGTCTAGGTAGACAAAGACCCATCTACCTAGCATGTCTCTCAGGACGTTGTTAATGAACTGTTGAAAAACTGCAGGTGCGTTGCAAAGTCCAAATGGAATGACCAAGCTCTCATAATGTCCAGTAGGTGTGACCCTCTCTGATGCGCACCAAGTTGTAGGCGCTCCGGAGGTCCAACTTTGTGAAAATGGTGGCACCAGAGAGGGCGTCCAGGGCAAGAGGCAGTGGGTGATGATTCTTGACTGTGATGTTGTTAAGCCCCCGATAGTTGACACAGGGGCGTAAATCACCATCCCCTTCTTCACAAAGAAGAACCCTGCGGCAGCAGGCGAAGAGGAGGGCCGGATGGTACCTTGGCTGAGGGCGTTGGAGACATATTCCTCCATCGCCTGCATCTCGGTGGTGGAGAGTGAGTAGAGATGGCCGCGAGGAGGGATGGAACTAGGCTGAAGGTTGATCGCCAAGTCGTACGGGCGATGAGGAGGCAGGTGGGTGGCGCGTTGCTTACAGAACACTTCAGCCAGGTCCCGATAGGTGGCAGGGATAGCGTTGGTGTCGACATCAGGGGCCTCAGACTCCCTAGAACACGTCCCAGCCCGAAGCCTGTAGGCAAAGTTCGGTACAAGCCAGCCCCCATTGAAAGATCCAATTCTGTGTCCAGGAGATGAGCGGGTCGTGCTGAAGGAGCCAAGGATGTCCAAGGATGATGGGAGGGGAGGAAATGGAGGTGAGGTAGAATCGGATCTGCTTTTTGATTCTGACGGTGATTGGTTGGGTCTGGGAGGTGATGGGACTGGAGGAGAGGGGCCCACTATCTACAGAGGTGATCCGAACCGGCTGGGATAACGCTTCGACTTCCACCCCCAGTTCCTTGGCGTAAGAAGAGTCAATGAAGTTACCTGCAGAACCAGAATCGATGAACGTGGCACTTCTGACTCGTGTGTGGCCAAACTGGAGGTGTACCTGAACCATGAGGCGAGAGACGCTGGGTGTGGTGGTGGAGAGATGGAGGGAGCCCGGTGAACTGTTCCCAGGGTTCACCAGGCCTGTCCGTTTCCCGGGCGAAGAGGGCATATGGCTCTATGATGCGCCGCCGACCCACAATAGGCGCAGAGTCCCTCCCTGAAGCGTCGTTCTCGCTCTGCAGCGTTCATGGAGGCGCGTCCTAATTGCATGGGTTCACCGGCTCCTGTGTCAACCACGGCGGAAGGTGGAGAGCCGTCGGGTGCCATGGCGGTGGTGTTGAAAGCTGGTGGTCGGGGCGTCGAGTGAGAGAAAGATGGCGTGATGGGCAGCAGGGTCCGGGGGGCTGGCCTCGGACGGGAGAGCGGGCGCTGGTCAATCCGGAGAGCGAGTTGGATTAGTCCAGCGTGGTCGGAAGCTCCCGTCTGGTGAGTTCCTCCTTAATACGTGAAGTTCCCTCGTAGTAGCCCGTCTGGAGGGCGGCGTCTCCCCTCCCAGGTGGTCTGTATCGGCTCACGGACGACCCTCCCTACTGCAGATGATACAATTTCATGTCAGTCTCCACCTCAGCAGCAGGATGTTCGAATGTGAGCTTTAGTTGATGGGTGAATTCTCCATATGAATAAGCAGTATCTGAATCAGAGAACCGCCGTGGCCCACTCAGCTACCTGCCCGGATAGCAACGAGATGAGAAGCACAACGCGCAGTCGGTCTGTGGAGTATCTGGTGGAATTGAACTCAAACACAAGATCCAATGCGGTTAGAAAAACACTGCATTTCCCATCTGTGCCATCCCACTTATCCGGTAGAGCTATAAACACATCAGAAGAGGAGGGGGGCAACAGCCGACTGAGCAGCCACCCCGCGTTCTCCTGCCGTAGCTCCGCCACCTTGCGGCGCAAGGCCGCAACGTCTTGGAGGACCTTTTGGAGAGATGCGACTTCACCACAGAGCTTATTGATCAGTTCGGCATGCTGATCCACCACATCACAGAGGTGAGCAAACTCCGCTGGGTTTACTGCTTTTGGTTCAGTCATTCTGTCACGAGCAACCGAGGGATGAACAAAAATGCCTTAGCAGTTAGCTCGTGTAGCATGGATGGTAAAACACGGAAGCAGCGCGAGTAGGCAGGATAACCACGCGTTTAGTCTAAGAACTCTCTTATGCAAAGAGCAAGGATCTACACAAATAAACCTGCGTTCTAGCAACACACACTCAATCAAAGAAGCAACCCGAATCGGTGAGTACTCACAGAATAGTTGGCGAAGCGTCGGCAAAGGCATGGGCGAACTCAATGACTGAGCAATGTGAAGCGCCATTTTGTCTCCTTTTATGCTTCCTGGTTCACGACCGTCCTCCTTCCGGGTCCTAGTGCCGGTCGTGTTACGAGTGTGCATGACAGTGGGCTCCGGGGATGACCAGAATCTAATTTTCTCTTGTACAGTCTCCGACCTCCAAATCCCTCTCACACCTCTGAGCCAACCCTTTACCGTTCAGGCCCTTGATGGTAGCAGACTCACTCCCATTACTCATCGCACAACTCCCATCACCCTACAGTTTTCTGGAAATCACATCGAGACCATCTCATTCCTTATTGTACAAAATGCTCATGCACCCCTTGTTCTGGAACTCCCATGGCTAAGACTTCATAACCCCCACATCGATTGGGTTAAAAGGAGCATCCTTGTTTGGAGCTACTCAGCCCATATGGGCTGAACCTTGTTCGCACCACGAGAGGAGATCCTCGACTTAACCAGGGTTCCCACTGTATACCATAATTTACGGCAAGTGTTCAGTAAGGCCTGGGCCATCTCCTTACCACCTCACCACCCCTATGACTGCGCCATTGACCTGCTTTCCAGAACCTCTCCACCCAAGATACGACTCTACTCCCTTTCTCGCCCAGAGAGAGAGGCTATGGAACAATACATTAATTAATCACTCGCAGCAGGGATTATCCGTCCATGATCGTCACCGGCAGGCGCATGTTTCTTCTTTGTAGAAAAGAGAGACAAGTCCCTCAGACCCTGTGTTGACTACAGAGGCTTGAATGAGATCATCATAAAGAACTGCTATCCCCTCCCGCTGATGTCTTCTGCCTTCAAACTCCTTCAGGATGCACGTGTATTCACCAAGCTTGATTTAAGAAATGCCTATCATCTCGTCAGAATACGGGAGAGTGATGAGTGGGAGACTGCTTTTAACACACCCACAGGCCACTATGAATATCTAGTAGTCCCGTTCAGTTTAACCAACGTGCCAGCCGTGTTCCAGGACCTCATCAATGACGTCCTGAGGGATTTCCTCAATGTTTTGCCTTCGCTTACCTGGATGACATCCTCATTTTTTCATGTTCTGTAAAGAAACACGAATGCCATGTACTCCAGGTCCTTCAGCGGCTGCTGGAGAACAAGCTCTATATCAAGGCTGAAAAATGTGAATTCCATGTCACCTCCACCTCCTTTTTGGGTTACTTCATCTTCCCTGATGGCATCCAGATGGACCCCACCAAGGTCAAAGCTCTTATGGACTGGTCGGTACCTTCTTCAAAGCGTGAGCTTCAATGTTTCCTGGGGTTCGTCAACTTTTATCGTCACTTCATCCAAAATTATAGTACGGTGGCAGCTCCACTTATGGCACTCACCTCTTCCAAAACCCCTTTCCAATGGAACTCAATTCAATTCAATTCAATTTTATTTGTATAGCACTTTTAACAATTAACATTGTCGCAAAGCAGCTTTACACAATCAAAAGAAGTCTCTGGCCGAGGAGGCCTTTAAGGAACTCAAGCGCCGCTTCACCACAGCACTCATTCTCATCTTTCCTGATCCCGCCCTTCAGTTTGTTGTGGAGGTAGACGCATCAGAGACCGGAGTTGGAGCCGTCCTTTCACAGAGATCCCTTAAGGACAATAAACTCCACCCCTTGCTCCTTTTTCTCCCGTCGTCTCACACCCTCTGAATGCAACTATGGCATTGGAGACCGTGAACTTCTGTGTCTGTGTAGAAGTGTCACCACTTCTAAATATATTTCGATTATCAAGGTTAACCAGGTGAGGAAGGTAATGAAGAATGCCTGTGAACATCTTTACTGCCTTAGAAATTTGAAGGACAAATAAGGATTTGAAATTTGAAGCCAAATAAGGAAAATTGGAACATTTAAGATGTCTGCCATGAGGAATGGGCTGAAATTGACCATAATGCAAAATAGAAACTATTTGTTTTTACAATAATAATCTCAAAGTTGTAATTGCCAGCAACACTTTTGTGCAAAAATAATACCAGCAACAAGGTATTATTGTTTGACATTTGTAGTATGTGGTGTAATCATAGCATTTTTATGGTTATGAATTACATTTAGACGCCAAATAACATTGTGTGTGTAACTATAAAGTGGATGTATATATTTGAAACAAACACATTAGGGTCTAAAATATATTTTACTTAAATCCAAATATGCTATAGTATACTGTACTTTACACCCTACTTACTATACTGTATAGTGTTTAAATCCTGTGTGTATATTTGCAGTGGTTTTTGGAATCTCTAAACATTTCATTTTTTACTACTTTTTTTTTTCTTTCTCTTCCTCACTTTCTCAGAGATCTCCCATTTTTTCCTCTTTCTCACACCGCAGACCATTGAATAATGATGCCTGTCACAATGAGTTCAGCTGCATAAGCAAAACAGAGGCATTGGTTCGGAGTTATTTATGATTATATGCAAGTGTGAACTTAATACAGTAAATATATACATTTTCGCCCCTGTGACTGAGCATTCCCTCTTAAGTCTATGCACATTTTCTCTCTCTTCTTCCTTCAAGGTGCTATGGTAGCTTCAAAGGTTGTTTGTCTCCATAGCAACAATGTTTCAGATTTGCACATGGAGAGTTAGAAGGTTGACATGGATGAAAGAAATGGGCTTTTTCAAGTACATAATTTTTAAAAGAAGAACAACATGTTGTCTGCTGCCTTAGTCTCATGAAGTAAGATTCTGTCAAAGCTTTAAGAATGTTTTAGATAGCTTGTGTTATCATCATTGAGAAAGTGTGATCATGCCATTGCTTCTATTTACAGGAAAAGAGTTTGTAAAAATAGTTAAAAGGTTAAAGATAAAAGACAATCAGTTTTAATGCAATCAGTGATATTATTATTTCAGGTTGAAGTAATGATGTGATATAATCTGGCACATAACTGCTCATAATGTTCCTTCCCCTCAATGTTTTGACACAGGTTGAAGCCCACGGTACATGTCTGCCTGTCTTTATATATGGCAGAACTCTTGGTCTAACTTATTAATACAAAAAAAAAAAAAAATAGAATTTTGTAATGTTAAGTATTTTATGCCTTGTTTACACTAAGTTGTACTTCTTTCATCATCAGCCAAATATACTTCCTGTTTGGTAATCAGAGGGGGAATCACAGATGAGAAATTTAAAAAGAAGATCAGATAAAGATGTTTAGGTTTTGTCTTAAAATGACTCTAGTATGCATTTCAGCATTAAAAATATGTTAATTAAAAACAAATTCCAGTAAAAATATTCAGTTCAAATCTTTTAATTAATATCTATTGGTGCAGATGTTTGTTTACATTGAGTAAGTAGCTTATTAGTAGCTTATTTTATAGCAAATTATTAAATCTGTCACATAACTGTTCATAACATTGATTTTATTCAACATTTTGATTTGAATGCATAAATATGTACTCCTAGTTTTGGTATTTTACACACCCTCACCGCAGACTGCTGCGGATAAGTTTGCTCTAACTACCCATGTTTTATATCATAGTGGCGTTCCACACTACTGCTTGTTATTTACACCACAGTTTCGGAACACATGAGACAAACTATATTTGTCCAAAAAAGCACTAAATGATGTGACAATCTGGTACATAACTGCTCATAATGTCCCTTCCACTCAGTGACTGGCAAAGTTTGATTAAATTCTGTCCAGGCAGTTCTGTGTGATGCTGTGATAAAAATCGTCTGGACAGACATACAGATATACAGACAGGCAGACAGGAAGGCATACAAACATACAGACAGAAATTTTTCTGAGACGGGTTTCAGGTCCTCCAATGTATGAAACATATGTACATAGAAAAACTGTCATGCACACTCGTAATACGACCGGCACTAGGTAATAGTAATACGGTCGGGTTTTCAGGAAGCATAAAAGGAGACAAAATGGCGCTTCACATTGCGCCATTGAGTTCGCCCATGCCTTGTCTGACGCTTCGCAGACTATTCTGTGAGTACTCACCTATTTGGGTTGCTTCTTTGATTGAGTGTGTGTTGCTAGAACGCGGATTTATTTGTGTAGATCCTAGCTCTTCGTGTAAGAGAGTTCTTAGATAAATTGCGTGGTTATCCTGCCTACTCGCGTTGCTTCCGCGTTTGGGTTTACCATCCACGCTACACAGGCTAACTGCTAAGGCTTCTGTGCTTACCCTACGATAACTTGTGACAGAATGACTGAGCCAAAAGCAGTAAACCCAGCGGAGTTTGCTCGTCTCTGTCATGTGGTTGACCAGCATGCCGAGCTGATCAATAAGCTCCGTGGAGAAGTCGTGTCTCTCCAAAAGGACCTCCAAGACGTCGCGACTTTACACCGCGAGGTGGCTCGCCCTGGTTACCCTCCGTGGGGCGGCTGCTCACTCGGTTGTTGCCACGCCCATCGCAGTGGCTGCGGCACCGCCACCCCAACCCCCTTCTGATGTTTTCATAGCTCTACCGGATAAGTGGGATGGTACAGATGGGAAGTGCAGTGTCTTTCTAATCGCATTGGATCTTGTGTTCGAGTTTAATTCCACCAAATACTCCGCAGACCGACTGCGTGTTGCGCTTCTCGTTTCGTTACTATCCGGGCAGGCAGCTGAGTGGGCCACGGCGGTCCTCAGATCAGATTCAGACACAGCCTACTCATACGGAGAGTTCACCCATCAACTGAAACTAACATTTGAACATCCTGCTGCTGAGGTGGAGACCGACACCAAATTATATCATCTGCGGCAGGGAGGGTCGTCCGTGAGTCGCTACACAGCAGACTTTCGTACTCTAGCCGTGCAGACCACCTGGGGAGACGCCGCCCTCCGGATGGCCTACTATGAGGGACTGGCCTCACGGATTAAAGATGAACTCGCCGGGCGAGAGATTCCCGCCACGCTGGAAGGACTGATTCAGCTCGCCCTTCGCATTGACCAGCGCCTGTTCTCTCGTCCGAGGCCAGCCCCCCGGACCCTGCCACCCACTACATCACCTTCATACCCTCACGCCCCGGTTCCTGAGATTCGTCCCTCCTTCACCACCAGCGCCATGGCACCCGTCGGACCTCCACCTCCCGCCGTGGTTAACACCGGAGCTGGGGAACCCATGCAACTAGGACGCGCCTCCTTGACCGCAGCAGAACGGGAACAACGCTTCAGAAAAGGGCTTTGCGCCTACTGTGGGTCAGCGGCGCACCACAGGGCCCTCTGTCCACTTCGCCCGGGAAACGCTCAGGCCCGGTGAGCAAACGGGGCAGTTCACCGGGCCCCCTCCACCTCTCGGTCACGACACCCAATAATTCCGGTCTCACGGTCCAAGTACACCACTGGTTTGGCCACAAACGGGTCGGAAGTACTGCGTTCATTGATTCCGGTGCCGCAGGTAACTTTATTGACTCTTTCTAAGAACTAGGAGTGGAACTTGAGGCGTTATCCCAGCCCGTTTGTATCACATCTGTCGACGGTCGGCCCCTTTCCTCCAGCCCCATCACCACTCAGACTCAGCCGCTCACCCTTGCCATCGGCCAACATCACGAACGGATCCAGTTCCACCTCACCTCCATTTCATCACCACCCATCATCCTCGGACACCCCTGGCTGCTCCAACATGACCCCCTCATCTCCTGGATGCAGAACCGGATCCTGCAGTGGGGGCCGACCTGCACCGAACTCTGCCTGCGGGGCCCGGCTGGGACGTGTTCTAGGGAGTCCGAGGCACCCGATGTCGACACCAATGCCATCCCCGTCATCTACCGAGACCTGGCTGAAGTATTCTGCAAGAGAGGAGCCACACACCTTCCTCCTCATCGCCCCTATGACCTGACAATTGAACTTCAGCCGGGCTCGGTCCCCCCCCCGTGGCCATCTTTACTCCCTCTCCACCGATGAGACGCAGGCGATGGAGAGATATGTTTCTGACGCCCTTCGCCACGGCACCATCCAGCCCTCCTCCTCGCCTGCCACCGCGGGGTTCTTCTTTGTGAAGAAGAAAGGGGGCGACTTACGTCCCTGTGTCGATTATCGGGGGCTTAATAACATCACCATTAAGAACAGACACCCTTTGCCTCTTACCAACTCAGCCCTGGACGCCCTCTCTGGTGCCACCATTTTCACAAAGTTGGACCTCCGGAGCGCCTACAACTTGGTGCGCATCAGAGAGGGCGATGAGTGGAAGACGGCTTTCATCACCCCTACTGGACACTACGAGAGCTTAGTCATCCCATTCGGACTCTGCAACGCACCCGCCGCCTTCCAACAGTTCATCAATGATGTCCTTAGGGACATGCTAGGGCAGTGGGTGTTCGTTTATCTAGACGATATACTTATTTATCCACGCACCACCGAGGAACACACCCAGCATGTCAGAGCGGTCCTTAAGAGATTACTCGCCCACCAACTGTACTGTAAGTTGGAAAAATGCGCCTTTCACGAGCGCTCCACCACGTTCCTGGGTTCACACCACGTTCACAAAGAAGAACCCCGCGGTTCTTCTACAGTACGGTTGCCGTCCCTTTAACCGCTCTGACTCGACCCTCTTCTCATCACTTCAGCCTCAACCCTGCCGCCATCACCGCCTTTTATGACCTATGCCACCGGTTCACCAACGCCCCAATTCTACTGCACCCAGACGCAAGTAAACCATTCGTTGTGGAGGTGGACGCTTCGGATGTGGGCGCCGGGGCTGTTCTCTCTCAACGAGGTCCAGACCAGAGGCTACATCCCTGTAGTTTCTTTTCCAAAAAATTTGACCCCACTCAGCAGCGATACGGGGTAGGGGACCGCGAGCTGCTGGCCATAAGGTGGACTTTGGAAGAATGGCGACACTGGCTCCAGGGCACCAGAGAGCCGTTCATCGTCTGGACCGACCATCAAAACCTGATCACCATCCGCAACTTAAAACAGCTCAACCCGAGACAGGCGCGGTGGGCACTATTTTTCGAACATTACAACTTCCACCTATACTACCATCCGGGGTCCAAGAACACCAAAGCTGACGCCCTCTCCCGACAACACGAAGAGGACGTTCCCCAGGTGGACCCCGCGCCTGTCATCACACCCACCAAAATCATTGCACCACTTCACTGGGAACTGGAAATGAGGGTTCGCCGTGCACAGGCGATGGAGACCGCACCGGCAGGTGTGCCGCCTGGGTGAAAAACACCATCTTAACCATCGTCGACCGGTTCTCCAAAGCCGTGCACCTGGTGGCCCTCACCGGACTCCCGTCAGCCAAAAAAACAGCAGAGCTGATTTTAGAACACGTAGTCCGACTGCATGGGTTCCCAAAAGACATCGTCTCGGACAGGGGGCCCCAGTTCACCGCCCGGTTCTGGAAGGCTTTCTGCCGTCTGATCAATTCCACCTGTAGTCTATCCTCTGGTTATCATCCCCGGTCAGGGGAGCGGACCAATCAACAACTGGAGCACTACCTGAGATGCTTTGTTGCTGATCGCCAGCGCTCCTGGGCTCGCTACCTCCTATGGGCTGAGTTATCTCACAATCTCCATGTCTCTTCAGCCACCAATCTCAGTCCATTTGAGGTATGCCACGGTTTCCAACCTTCGATGTTCGATCATCAGGAACCGGAGGTTGAGGTGCCGTCAGCCCAACAGTTGGTTCGCCGGTGTCGACGGCTGTGGAACCAAGCAAACGCCGCCATCCAACAGGCCAACAACCGCTACGCCACTCAACATCGCCGTCAACACCCGCCGGGACGATTGTACAATGTAGGTGACAAAGTATGGCTTTCAACCAGAAACCTTCACTTTCACACGGAATCCAAAAAGCTATCACCCAGGTTCATCGGTCCATACAGCATCACCCTCTGTATCAATCCTGTCACCTACCGGCTCCAGCTGCCTGCGGCGCTCCGGATCCATCCGGTATTTCACACCTCCCAGCTCAAACCATTCATCACTTCACCAATGGTGGTGTCTTGTTGATACCAAAGGTTAAATCTTTATTATTACTATGATAACCTTCTTTTAACTCAGAAATAGTATCAAGATAAGAAATACATGATGCAAAAAATGTTTTGTTACATATAATTAGGATTTGTTGGAATGCTTTTCTATCTGGATGTTCAAGTAGGTTCTTAAAGAAGTTAAACAACCAGGAGATATTTATTCTATCTTATCCTTCATGTGAAGCTTATATAGATAATATTACTAAAATAACCTTCTTTTATCTGAGAAATATTGGCAAGATAAGGAATACATGTCTCTTCATGTATATATAATGTCTCTTCATGATGCAGAAAAATTAGTTCATGCTTTTGTCACCTCTATGTTAGATTATAGTAACACCTTACAATCTGGTTGTGCAACTAGCTGCATAAACAAGCTCCAGTTAGTCCAGAAAACTGCAGTGAGAATCCTCACTAGAACCAGAAGGTAATGACCACATCACCTCTACCTTACGCACACTGCATTCCCTCCCAAAAAAATCTCACATTGATTTTAAAATACTACTTTTGATCTATGAAAATGGTTTCATGCCACAGTACATAAGTGAACTGCTAGTGTCTTATGATCTGCCATGCTTATTTCAATCAAATGATGCAGTCATTTAATAGTTAAGGATTGAAATTCCCACAAACAGTTCTGTACCTGAGTCTCCAATTACAAAATCAGACTTCATATTAACTTAAACACATCTCCTGTTATTGTATACTGAATCAGTCCCCGCTATCTGTTATCATCCAAATAAGGATGGGTTCCTTGCAATGTTTCTTCCTATTGCCATTTCAGTGAGTTTTCCTTGCCAACGTTGCCCTCGACTTGCTCATCAGGGACGATCTGATCATTTTTATTTATACATGTTTTTTTTTTTTGACATTTCATACTCATTTCCCTAATTTAATTTTTCATTCAAGTTGCTTTGTGACTCTTGTTAAAAGCACTATATAAATAAAACCGAATTAAATTGAATTGAATTGAAGTTGTTATTATCTCTAATAGTAAAGGCTACAGCAGGGAGCACAGTCACGGTATTTAAATGCTCTCCCTCCCTGCCTGATCCATTCTGATACCCTCAATCTGCTTGGTTATGATCTGAGCTGCTGAGGATGACCCCTATAGACAGCCTAGAGGTACACTTAGAAACCATTAAGATGGCTGAGCACTACAACTGTTCTGAACATTTTAGGTATGATGGCTTAGGACTACTATGATCCTAAGTAACTGCTATGATCAGTTTAGGATAGCAAATGTCACAAACAGTTTTCACAGACAAAATTCTTACAGAGAATATTCTACAAAATAGGCTTCATGTTAAAACTGTAATGGATTTCCTGGGTACATCCCTTCCACCAGGCTTTCATTTTGTCATTTTAATAAAAATTTAGCTCCACAGTTTAGTTTCCCTAATAAACATTTCTCTCATGTTGCAGACTGTTGCTCTTTTCTATTTCTCACTGAGTATTTTGCAAGCTGGGAAACAGCGCCCCTCTAAATATTATGTGGAGAATGTGTATTGAAATATTGCAGTGCACTCTTACCATAGACCAATATCTTGTCAGAGGGCTGTGAGTTGGTTAATCAAGGAACCTATTAAAGAAAGATTTTTGTAGAAATAATTTTACTGTATTTGTACATAACCTGTCGGCACGGTGGTGTAGTGGTTAGCACCGTCGCCTTGCACCTCCAGGGTGCGGATTTAATTTCCCGGCCAGGCTCGATTCCTGTCTCTGTGTGCATGGAGATGGCATGTTCTCCCTGTGCTTGGTGGGTTCAGCGGTATAGACGATGGGTGAGTTACTGTACTTAATCTTATCTGTGATGTATAACGTAAGAATTTGTAAAAAAAAATAATAATAATAAATAACTAAATAATTGCAAGACCTTACACAGGTCACAAGGTGGGCTTTATCCTGGACACGGTGCCAATTCATCACAGGGCACACACACATACACAGCATTAAGTCTTTTCTGTATTTAATTGTGTTTAAATCTGTAAATTCTACTAAAAATATGATTAACGTAATCTTTCTTTAAATATATTACTAAAAATTACTGTAAATTAAATACTCTTCCACTTGTTTTCTATTTAAAATTTTCAGGGTCAAGATTTCACAGCACTTTATTTGTTTATTTTAAATATTTTTTTTAAGTGTATAACTAAATATTTTTTCCCTTTTACCATTTCATAACTGAATGAGCCATAATAAAAAGGTTAACCCCTCTAAACCTGCCAAACAATTCAGGCAGGAAAACAGCACCTGTGGCTCAATGTAGGGGTTTGCTAAGTTAAATCTACAAGGTTTGGATTCACATCACTGCTTTTAAGTGAAATTGATAACTCACTTACTCATAATCTATATCACTTTATCCTATACAGAGTTACTGTACTGGGGGCCTGGAGCCTACAGTTTATCAGAGGACATAGGGCACAAGACAGAGTACACTCTGGATGCGGTGCCAATCCATCACAGGGCACACACATACTATACATACACAAACTCACATGCTCATTTACACTACATGCAATTTGGGAACACCAGTTAACCTAATCTGCATCTTTGGACTGTGGGAGGAAACTAGAGTACCTAGAGGAAATCCACCAAGCATGGGGAGAACATGCAAACA
Organism: Clarias magur; assembly: GCA_013621035.1. Classification (NCBI taxonomy): domain Eukaryota; kingdom Metazoa; phylum Chordata; class Actinopteri; order Siluriformes; family Clariidae; genus Clarias; species Clarias magur. Next base: position 1,840,266 of record QNUK01000094.1, on the reverse strand, counting down.
CCATGGACTCAAACCTCGAGGCAGGAATTGAAACCAGACTCTGGAGGTGCAAGGCTAACCACTAAGCCACTGTGCCATGAGTGGAATTTATGTGGTTTATGATTTCAGTATGGAAAAAGTGGTTAGAAATCCCTGGACCGTCAGTGTCGTGGAATGGCAGCATCTGGCAAGAGTGCTAAACCCTACAGCACCATGCTGCCATGAGTGGAATTTATGTGGTGTATGATTTCAGTGTGGAAAAGGTGGTTCGAAATCCCTGGACCGTCAGTGTCATGGAATGGCAGCATCTGGTCACGTGGCTGCAAACACTACAGAATTTACATGTGTCTGTTTCCAGATGTGACATTCATCATGTGGGAAGGAAACTGTTGAACACTAAAATATTCAAATCATATGACTACTATTTGATCACTGATTGGTGAAAATGGTTGTGATACAACAGTAACCATGATATGGCCATACCTGGTCTCCCCTATACACACTTTGCAGTTAGATTAACCATGTTTTCAGGGAGATTGGCTGGCTTAACCACAGCTCCTCCAGTCAACATTCATACACGCATTCACATTACAGGGCAATTTACCTGTATGTCTTTGAACTGTGGGAGAAAATCAGAGTACCCGGAGGAAAACTCACCAAGCACCTGAGGCAGGAACCAAACATGGACCCTAGAGGTGCAAGGTGACGGTGCCAACCAATACATCACTGTGCTGCCATGAGTGGAATTTATGTGGTTTATAATTTCAGTGGGAGAAGGTGATTAGAAATCCCTGGACGGTCAGTGAGGTGGAATGGCAACACATGGTTAGCCTAATGTACATGTCTTTGGACTTTGGGAGGAAACTAGAGTTGTTGTTAGTCTTTCGTCTGCTCTTGTCCACAGAGGACCATCCGATCCACACGCAACTTTGACACAGGATTTAACCCTCCTATCTTTATCAAAGCTATGACCGGCACTGCATTCTGTGGCTGGGTTTTGTGCATTGCGTGGAAACCGGAGTACCCAGAGGAAACCCACCAAGAACAGTGAGAACATGAACACAGACCCTGAGGAGGGAATTGAACCCAGACCCTGGAGGTGCAAGGCGACAGTGCTAACCACTAAGCCGCAGTGACATACTGGTTTATACTGTACCACTGTGCATTTTAAGAGCATTTCAGGGGGTTTCAAAACCAAAATCCTCCTCCACGTCTCTGTTTAGAAATGAACTGTGAGCAGATGTTTTCCTGATTCCCCTTCTGATATAGTAAGACACCATCTTGTCAATGTCAGCGTCGAATATGGCTAATGTGGATGTTACCGGGATGTAAATAGACATGAACAGTAAACAGTTTCCCATCCTGATTCTGTCTCCCTAGCGGTTTCTCACGGGTGCGCGCACGCGCTCTGTTCTCTGGTCCAATCAGCGAGCGCTGCCTCTACCGCGCGCGCTGCAGCTCTATCGCTCATTTTATTCCGCTACATCGCGCGTGATTCAGTAATTATTTCCTATTAGCAAGATAACAAGGGAGGCTTTTTTTTACTGGCAACTGTAAAGATGATCAAAATGGGAGATTGCAGTGAAATGGGGTAAGAGCATTTTCCGCGTATGTATATTATTGTTGTTTTTATTATTGACAAGATAAAAGAAAAATCACCGCGCTGCTCAAAGAAGCAATACACATCGAAATATGGCGTTATTGAATAGAATTGGGTAACGCATGTGAGCTGAACATTTTTTTTCAAGGATGGAGGGAAAAAAACGCATATTTCCGGGCTTCATGTATACACTGTATTATCAGATGCAGAGGCGCTGATTGTCCTGATTGTCGGGTTTTATCGCTATGAAACGGCCTGCTCGCGCAGTAAAATCTCATCGACATGCCTTTCCAGCGCAGATTGTCGAATATTACACCACACTCTGACAGCATAACTAACATTAACACGCAACATATTTGATCGTTTATGCGCACATAGCATTAATCTGTAAATAATCCATAACCGGTATGAATCTTCTTTCCTCAGATTATATATATATATATATATATATATATATATATATATATATATATTAGCAGTATTAATATTAACAGAGATCATATAGAATATTCATGTTTTTCTGTTTTTCTGTCGTCAGTACTTCAGGAGAAATCACACTGGGGGATTGCTGCACAATGGGCGAAGTCGTCTAAGGCTGCGATACTCCATTTGGACCATGAACAGCACTGCTTGGCCTTTAGACCTGGCAGATTTCGCCAGGAGCCCAGCCTCCAACAGCTCTCTCGGGCAGACTCCTGTCAGCGGCTGGGCCTTGATCCATACAGCTACCCTGGCGTCGTGCTCTATTCTCCTCATCTTCATCTTTCTCCTCGGTTCTTATGGCAACCTGGTGGTGTTCCTGTCTTTCTTTGACCCGGCGGTCCGCAAGCTCCGTACCAACTTCGACTTCATGATCCTGAACCTGTCCTTCTGTGACCTCTTCATCTGCTGCGTTACCGCGCCCATGTTTGCGCTCATTATTTTCCTGGACGTTGGGGACAGTGGAGGTGGTGTTTCAAAGGGCTTCTGCTTTGCCTTTCATCTCACCAGCTCAGGTTTCATCATCATGTCTTTGGAAACGGTGGCAGTCATTGCCCTGCATCGGCTGCGCATGGTACTGGGCCAGCAGCCGAACCATGCAGCCTCATTCCCATGCACATTGTCCCTTACTGCCTTATTGTGGGCTTCAAGCTTCACCCTGGCAGCCTTGGTTACCTTAAGAGCCTACCCCAGGAGCGCTGGTCCCTGCCTTCCTCACTTTGGTCTCACAGAAAATCAGTCAAAGGTGGTGCTGTATGTGTACCTTGCTGATTTTGCTTTTTGTGTGGGTGTAGTGTCCATGTCATATCTTATGATTGCACAGACCCTGCGGAAGAATTCCATGGTGCGGAAGTGTTCTGTTATCATGGTCAGCGCCACACGACCTCCAGCTGCACCTCCAGCCTTCATTGCTGCTGGATTTGAGGGCATACAGTGTGCTGTCCAGGTGCCCTCACTCTATCGTAATCAGACATACAACAAGCTACAGCATGTTCAGACACACCCTTTTACAAAGACTAGCAGTCGTCCCCTGGTACCCAAGGCTGCCACACATGCTACGTGCTGTCAGTTGGTTTCCAACCTGTCCACCGCCAAGGATTCCAAGGCAATAGTGACATGTGTGGTCATAGTCATATCCGTGCTTATTTGCTGCTTGCCCATGGGTGTGGCTTTGGCACAGGATGTTTTGTCACCAGAGAACAGCTTCATTCACTACCAGTTTGAGCTGTGTGGATTTGCTCTGATATTTCTGAAGTCTGGCATAAACCCATTTGTTTACTCCAGGAACAGTGCCGGTCTGCGACGTCGTGTATTCTGTTTCCTCCAATGGCTGGCATTCGGCTCCTTCTGCTGCAAACATAAGACTCGTCTGCATGCTATGGGCAAGGGAAACTTGGAGGTAAACCGTAATAAGTCCTCACACCATGAAACCAACTCAGCTTACATGCTCTCACCAAAACCACAGAGGAGGCTGGTAGACCAGGCATGTGGGCCTAGCCACTCTCGGGAAAGCGTGCCTAGTATGCGTGCCACAACCGAAAAATGTAAATCCCATGCTCCTAGCACATCCACACCAATCAACACTCGGATAGAGCCCTACTACAGCATCTACAATAGCAGCCCCTCTGCTGGACCCAGTTCTCCCAATAGTCTGAAACCAGTGAACTCGCAGGCCACAGGCTTTGTTAAGAGCTTTGCGGCCATGCATTATCACATCCACCAGGAGGCACTGCAGGACTTTGACAGTACCTCAGCTCATCAGATCCCTGCGCCCTCAGTATGAATGCTGTACTACTAGACATAATGGGAGCAGTAGAATGGCAATTTGTACACAATATATAGAAGAATATACCTTGTTTATTTCTGTTTTATCAGTGCCGGACTTTGAGAGGCTGTGCACGTTTAAACAGAGTTGCTGCTAATTCTAAGACTATCCACGGTGTTATTGATGTTCACTGATTCAAGGATATTCTATTTTTACACTGGCATGGAGTTTTTGATAAAATGGTAAAAGCATCTTTTCTTTAAGAAAATGTTGTTATACATTTAATGTCGCACTAAATGTTTTGCAACTGTATTTTGCTTATGTTGACTTCATTACATATTTTCCCGGTGAGGGAAGGATTGGAGCACACTAGAAGTTTGTTGTGTGGGGCCCATCAGTATAACGTGTGACATCATGAAAACTTTCAGTCCTCAAATGTTGTAGATTTGTTACACACTCAAAATTAGATATTTAATACCATCATAGTGCAAGTGAAGTATAGTTTGTGTCTGCGTATTAACCATAAAACCTGGAGAGCTACAATTTAAGTGCTAATTAGCTTCAAACATTTTACATACGTCCAAGTGAGATTTAAACAATTAGAACATGCTAATTTGATGATTTACCAACACAGACACTACTGTTCATTTTAAATAATCCTGTTTAAAAGCAGTTGTTTCCACAAGGTAAAATTGTTCCTTTTTTTTTCTTTTTGATTTTCTGTCAAACACAGTACTTAAGTGTCTCCCATACGTGTTTGTCTGTGTTGGGATGTGGTGACTATGAACATCATAGCATGTAATTTACATGTCTGGTTTCATCATCAAACCAGTAAAAATCAGTGATCCCTTGTTTCCTGTTGGATGAAGCAGAGTCAATCTGCAAGAAACCAGTTGCTTCAGGACAGAATTAATTTCTCATATGATAAAGGTGATTTTTAAGAAAACCGCTCTAAGGTCAGATGGACACTGAATGGATTCTGCCCAATTTTAGCCCCAAAGTGCACATGAACAAATTTTCCAACATGTGTACACTGTGTACAAACTTACTCTCCAGTTATAGCTGCAAAACAGACAGCCTTTACTCACAGGTCTACTTTCAACCATGTGCTTTTTTAAATTAGTTTTTTGGTTTCTGTTGCATTCAAGGGTTCAGATATCCTGTTTGATTAGAAAATTTCAGCGTAAGCCTAGTATGAGCATTACATCATCACCGGTTACTTGAATGCAGAGTGTGAACAGATACAGTATGTTTGCAGCTTCAGAGGAAACAGTAAGGCCAATTAAAAATGCATAGTGATGAAGAAACATCATTCACGATGAGAAAAAAATCATTTAAAAATAAATATTTGTCAGCTCGATTAAAGAGGACATGTGACACGAAAGCATGCCAGCAAAATGCCCCTCAGATCCACCTGTTGATTTTTTTAACTCAAGAAAATATGCATTTTGCATTCTGTATGAGCGCCTATCATAATGCAACAGAGAGATTTAAAGCATTTCCTTATGCATTTACGTTCTGAACAGTACAGTCCTGTGGAAGTGAAGTCTGCAGCTCTCCTGCAGCAATATAGCCTAGGCCAAAATGATGGTCAGCCTCAATTTACTGCCATTATATGCTGTATCTTTCCCATGAATGGTCACTAGGCTGTTAAATCAGAAGACAAATTTTGTTCCCAAGTTTTATAAATTGGAGGATTAAATGAGCATGTCTGTGTATACCCGTGTTAAACATTGTTCTAAGAACGTTAAATGCTATGCAAATCAATTATAACCAAACCATATTCATTCTTTATTTGCTCAAGTAGTGTTGCTGAATTGGACAATGGGATTCTGTCCTAAATCAAAAATATCACAGTTTTAAAAACCCATGCCAACACCCATGAACTAAAGCACAGTTTACTAACTACATTATTTTGTGTGCACACACATACACCCTAAATATTTGAACAGTTGTCCAAAGCACAACCCAGTTATTTTGTGTTTACATAAAAATGACAAATGCTTACTATAATATATGACTGTAAGCACACATGGTAATGATTCTCCCATAATTTCATGGTAGTATCGACATGAAGGCTATTGTACGTGTTCATATATAGTCCAAAATAAAGCTCACAGTATGAATTCTTCCTGCATTTGCCTTGTCATTTTTATGCTCAGATGGCTGTCGTATGTAACCATTCCACTCCTTTCGCAGGGAAATATATCTGTCCATACATCCAATGAACAAACTGTTTCAATTCTTAGATTTTAGCTTTACTTAAAATGGAATTTGATGCTTGCAACAGCAGGCATGTTATCAGAAATAAATAAACCATTAAAACAACAAAATAGTTCCCTGCAGACATTATTGCATTAAATAAAAAAAAAATTAAAAAAAAAGAAAACATGAGCAGTCATTAAAATGTGCCAAAAAGTTACAAAATCAGAGATGTTCTCCAGCTGATCAGGAATTTAAGCAGTGCCAGGACTGCCAACTGCTGTACCTGCTGTAACACAGGACAAATGAACCTTCCAGAGCTCAGTCTAGAGGAAATTGTTCTTAAAGGGATAATGAGGAAATCGTGTGTTCAGGCACTCTGCACTTCCCTTCAGAAATGCACATTTCACTTCAATTATAAAGCTATTCCTCTTCCTAAAACATGGCCAGTTCACTAGTGTGTCTTCTTTCTAACTAGGGAGGGAGAGAAGGCCATTCTCATCAGCTGTGTCCAAGACCTTACAGATCACTGGAGACTCCACCTAAGGAGAAACATGAAGAAAAGCACAGTTCAAAATCTTGTGGCTATTTTTATTTAGCCGATAAAACGAAGCATTGGGCTTTATTTCAGAGTATTAGACATACACATCTGCTTACCCCAAGAATATACTGGCACGTCTGGGGTTCCAAAAGATACACAACAACAGCATGAGGAGACTCTGATTCCTTACACCTGAAAGTAAAAGATGGAAGAATTTAAATTTAGTTTTGATTTCAATAAAGTATTTTACTGTAAAACGTTAGTGGCTTACTTGAGCTTCACAACGACCTGTCGTGGCTTCCCTGTGAGGTCACACACATCTCCATGGCCATAGAAATGGGATACCACTCTGGAATAATATGTGGAATATTAAGTAGGGAGAAAGTGTGTATACATGTATGTAGGTGTGAGTGGTGTACTGTGCAAAAGTTTTAGGCAGAAATGCTGTAAAATAAGATTGCTTTGAATTTTTTTATTTTTTTTTGTCAGCAAACACAAGAAAAATCTAAATAAAATCAATATTTGGTGTGACTACCCTTAGCCAGTACCCTGGCTGCAACGTACCATCTTGAATCATGTGAGGGCAGTAAGGGAGTATTTAGTATTGCCTACATGTCTTTTTCGGCTTACAGTATTGTAACATGGTGTTGTTTGACTGAGGCTGGATTTGCTAGGGTATATCTGGAGTGGTATATCAAAGTTGTATTTTAGTTTTGTAAGTAGTTTACTTTACATGTCATTAACTTAGAATACAGTATAATAAGTGCTTGACTTTATTAATTAAATAATTATACAAAATGTACTTTTCCACAACATTAAAATTTTTACAGATTTCAAGCAGCACCTTATCACGATTCTTATTCACCGTTTTTGGAAGGAGTCCTTGCAGGCACTTAGTTACAGGTTTACTTTGACTGTTACAATGTTTGCTCAGGAACAGGACAAGCTGTGAGGGGTGAATAACCTGACAACTGCCAACCTGTTTATAGCTGTTATAACTTACGTGACAACAGGAACGAACATAACTGGAAAATGATGATCATCTGGGTGGTAACAGTAACTCTACTATGCAGACTATTTTTCTTCACTTCACACCCCTTCTTTTATATTATTTGTTCATTACTTAAAACAACAGGGTGCCATATTTATACATAAAAGATCAATACAGAGATGTCATACTTCACTTTCTGGCTTCCTTCTTCTTTCAGCTGGTAGGCGCGTGCCACGTTCTTCTTGGCCCACTCTAAATGCTCAGCATGATTCCAATTGCCCACAACAACAATACTTGTCCCCTGTTCTTTGTCCTGAGACAATATGAAATCAAGTGCACAAAAAGTATATTATGTCTGGGGATGAAAAACAACATTTTTCGGCAGCTATTTCCTTGTGTTGAACTTATTAGCATAGCTTAATTATCTTTTCAAACTACAGTACTGAAGACCACAGTCCAGTTTATATTTTGACACTTGCAAAGTTTGTTGCTTTTAACTCCAGTACAGTGAATGAGACAAAATCATTAATCTGACGTTAACAAAATGCTGAATATTTTCATAAGAATGTCCAAATGGGGTGCACTATATTGATTCTGTATAGAAACCCCATATACACTGCCTCCTGAAAACGTAAATCTGGCAATCAGTCTGTTGCACTGCTGAGGCATTACTGAAGACCAGATTACTTTGATAGCAGCGTCTGTATTGTCGAGTCTGGTGGTTCCTCTTCCTCTAGGTCAGGTGGATCAGGTGAGCTGGAGGATTGACCACAAGTTCTCAATGGGATTAAGATCTGGGGAGTTTCCAGGCCATGGACCCAAAATTTCAACGTTTTGTTCCCCGAGCCACTTAGTTATCACTTTTGCCTTATGGCACGGTGCTCCATCGTGCTGGAAAATGCATTGTTCTTCACCAAACTGTTGTTGGATTGTTGGAAGAAGTTGCTGTTGGAGGGTGTTTTGGTACCATTCTTTATTCATGGCTGTGTTTTTGGGCAAAATTGTGAGTGAGCCCACTCCCTTGGATGAGAAGCAACCCCACACATGAATGGTCTCAGGATGCTTTACTGTTGGCATGACACAGGACTGATGGTAGTGCTCACCTTTTCTTCTCAGGACAAGCCTTTTTCCAGATGCCCCAAACAATCGGAAAGAGGCTTCATCCGAGAATATGACTTTGCCCCAGTCCTCAGCAGTCCATTCGCCATACTTTTTGCAGAAGATCAATCTGTCCCTGATGTTTTTTTTGGAGAGAAGTGGCTTCTTTGCTGCCCTTCTTGAGACCAGGCCATCTTCCAATAGTCTTCACCTCACTGTGCGTGCAGATGCGCTCACACCTGCTTGCTGCCGTTCCTGAGCAAGCTCTGCACTGGTGGCGCTCCGATCCCGCAGCTGAATCCTCTTTAGGAGACGATCCTGGCGCTTGCTGGACTTTCTTGGACGCTCTGAAGCCTTCTTAACAAGAATTGAACCTCTTTCCTTGAAGTTCTTGATGATCCTATAAATTGTTGATTTAGGTGCAATCTTAGTAGCCACAATATCCTTGCGTTTCTTTGCAGGTCACCATGGTTAACAATGAAAGAACAATGATTTCAAACTATCACCCTCCTTTTAACATATCAAGTCTGCCATTCTAACCCAATCAGCCTGACATAATGATCTCCAGCCTTGTGCTCTTCAACATTCTCACCTGTGTTAACAAGACGATTACTGAAATGATCTCAGCAGGTCCTTTAATGACAGCAATGAAATGCAGTGGAAGGTTTTTTTCGGCATTAAGTTAATTTTCATGGCAAAGAAGGACTATGCAACTCATCTGATCACTCTTCATAACATTCTGGAGTATATGCAAATTGCTATTATAAAAACTTAAGCAGCAACTTTTCCAATTCCCAATATTTATGTAATTCTCAAAACTTTTGGCCATGACTGTACTATATTGATCAGCAAACAAGTTAACAAAAATTGGCACTGTGTAATCCTGATAAAAAAGGTAACCACTATCTCCATAAAGCTTGTCAGCAGACAGAAGCATGAAGTGCTCTGGAATCTCCTGGCAGATGGCTATGTAGACTTTGCACTTGATAAAATATAGTAGTGCAATACCAGCAGATAACATGGCACCCCAAATCATCACCGAATAACTTGTTCTTGCACCTCTCCACTCTTCCTCTAGACTCTGGGACGTTGAGTTGAGATCAATTGTTTCCAAATGAAATGCAAAATTTACTTTACTCTGAAAAGAGAACTTTAGACCACTGAGCATTGGTCCAGTCCTTTTTCTCCATAAGAATCTTCTGACATTTTAGAAATGTTTAGAAATGGCTTCAAGAAGATGCCTGTGCATGGTGGCTCTTGATTAATTACCACCAGCCTCACTCCTCGTGAAGTACTTCCAAACTCTTGAATCGGCTTTGCTTGACAATCTTATTAAGGCTGTGGTCATCCATGTCGGTTAGGCACCTTTTCCTGACACACTTTCTTCTACTGTTAACTTTTCATGAATACGCTTCGATATAGCACCTTCTATAGGTTGGACAGTGGATTATAACCTTCTAGGCAAGTGTCAAGTTACCACACCAGATCCAAACTGTTTGTAGTCTAGTCCGTAAGGTATTTTCATTGTGTTTACAAATACTTCCTCTCACCTCATGATACTGATGAACATGTTTTCCATAGCAGAATTCGTATTTCCACCATCCCACGCCCTAAAAAGACACAAAGTACAAGGTTGTGAATGAATCATGACTTTACAAGGCGAACAAAGTAGCAATCACACACACAAAAAAAAAAACAGGAGTGGTACATTATATTGGTAAAAACCATAAAACACTAATTTAGTTTCATTTCCCTTTTTCACATTTACATAAGATCTTAAGGAAACACATTTAAAGAACACTCATTTAAACCTCACCCCATGTAGACAGTATGAACCGCTCAGAAATTCCTTTATGAGCTGCTCATCAGTGAGGCGAGATATGTGGGTAGTGCCGACTGTAACCTGGGTGTGTCCACCTACTGCCATTGGTTTGTGGGTAGAGGTAAAAGCCTCTTCCCGTACAGGTGATGTGTCCTCCTGAAAGAGATAAAGTTCTGCCTAAAAATGTGTTTTTTTCATTAATCCAGATTGTACAGCTGTGTCTGTGAAATGGTGTTTAAAGACGAAAATGACACAAATGAGACAAGCAAAACTTTAATGTGAATGTTAAAAACAAAGTGGAAAGTATGAGAGAAGTTGAATAATGTCTTAAGTGTCTTCTCAAATTATAATCAATAATCACCCTGAAATTAATGTGTGGTGTTCTCACCTCCTGTTCAGTAGGAGGGCTGAAGTGCGGCCTAAGAAGCTCCTCCTGTTGCTGGTCCTGTTTAGAGAGACTGCGGGGCCTGAATGGAGAACCTGACAGTGCCTGGCAAAAGATGACATTCACTGGCGATGACTTGAACCTGAACATTTTGTGACAAGAACAAGACAAAGGCATAATGCTATGACATGGGAAAGAAAACAAACCCGTGTTTATAACGAACACCACAGCTGTAATACGTTATGCCATTAGCTCTGTGTGTTTAGTACATACCTATACTTGGGATGAGCACAGAGCAGTGGCGTTAGTACCACCACCTCGTATTCGCAGGTCGTCACCTCAGCAATGGACAGGATTTCATGTTTTGCTTCTGGGTGACACACGTACAGTACAGAGGTGGAACGAGGCTGATTTTGTTTCAATACACATGGGGTCCCATTTCCCATCTCCAACGGGAAGTACGGCGTCAGCTGGCCTTCAATGTTCTTTGTTGGCACCTGGAATATTTAACAGCAGTTTTCATATTTATTTAGACACAACCAAATAACTAACACTAACTAATACTGTGGAATCATAATCTTTTCACATACAGTGCCCTCCACAATTATTGACACCCCTGGTTAAGATGTTTTCTTAGGCTTCTAATAAATAGTTTTTTTATTTTAATTGCAGAAGCATAATCACACTGGAAATGTGGAAAAGAAAAAAGAAAAAACACGACTAAAAATTTTTTTTTTATATAAAATCACATGTTCCACAATTATTGGCACCCCTAAGAATTCAGATAAAATTAATTTATTTGAAGCATTTTTGTCATTTTTTTGTCAAGTTGATCTAGAAACTTTTAATTAATAATTCATGACTTCCTGTTTCCCTGTAGTATAAATATGACATGACACAGAGGCCTATTCACTCTTCAACATGGGAAAGACACATTACTTAAGTAAGGCAGATGTGCGTCGACCTTCATACTGTAAGTCAGGCAATGGCTACAAGAAAATAGCCACTCGCCTAAACTTGCCCAAAACTACAGTCAGAGGTATTAAGTATTAACATTTGGGGTGCCAATAATTGTGGCACTCACAACTTCATATAAAAAAAAAAATCTTAATCTGGGATTTTTTTTTCCACTGAATAATTGTACTTTAATTAACATTTTTGCATTGTGGTTCTATATTGTTTAAAAAAAATAATAATTGATTAGAGGCCTAGGAACACATCTTAACCAAAGGTGCCAATAATTGTGGAGGGCACTATACAAATTAGTTGGTTGAGATTTATTAGCACTTCACATACCTCAGTGTTGGTGTCTGGTGGTGATCTTTCATTGGCAGCATCTTCTGTTTTACTAGGTTCTGATTCTGAGGAGCAGACAATGATGAAAACTCCATATCTTTAGTCTAATAATAATAATAGTAATAATAATAACAAAAATAATAATAACCTGCTGCAGACTCTGTGTACTTGCTGGCCATGGTCCCCAGGTAATATTCCTGCATGTTCACTTTCTGCAGACCCAGAACAGACAATTCAGCATTAAAGCTGCATTAGTTCTATAAATGCAGTTCAGTAGGTCCTTATACTAGATCACTTTTCCTCAAACTAGTAAAATACTGTAACATTGTGTAACTTGGCATCCAAAATAAACAGTAGTTTCTGGTTTAAACCATAAATAGAATTGGAACTGTTTAACATACCTGACCAGTTTTTTTTTCCTCATGGTACTGCCTCACATGTTTACCGTGGCACACCTCATAGGACCAGTAAGATTCAATCTGTAACAAACGGAGGATTTATTATATGATACATTTTGAAAATCATGTCAGAGTGAAAATCAAAAGTAACTTTTTATAAATAACGAAACCAAAGATGTGAAACTTGCCCTGTATGAGCAGCTGCTCTGCTGGAATAATGGTGCCAGTAGAGCAGCTGGGCTGTGTCCCGTGTACTCCTTCTCATCGTCCTGATGAAGCAGGCATTATTAAGTGAAAAAGCGATCAAATAAGAAAGATCAGTAGGAAAAAAGCACAGACAAAATGAGACAGCATAAGGGACTCTGTATTTATAAAAGAACCATCCTAGTCTGAAGACTAGAGATTATTACTCATATTTGATTACTTTGACACTTAAATGAATCCAACTATAAGAACTATTTAACTACCCTGCCAGACAAGGTATTTATCATCTAAGATTTTTTTGTACAGAGTCAAATGTTTAAATACACTAAAATTAAACAGGTCTGTAGCCTCATGTTAAAATAAATAACAACACACAGCAAAATTAGCAATAACACACTATTACATTTAGGTATTTAGCAGACACCCTTATATCTGAACAGTTGAGGGCTCAAAGGCCCAACAGTGGCAATCGCGTGGTCATGGGATTTGTACCTGGGACCTTCCGAACCATAGTCCAATGCCTTAACCACTGAGCTACCTCTGAGCCACCATTAAGACCAATAGCTTGCAGAAACCAAAATAATCCTGGTAGAGAAATACGAAAAGACTCCCAACAACTCACCCATGTCAGATGCATGTAAATTAGTTAAATATTTACTCTCCTCTGAAACTTCGTCAGCTATCTGATATTCAAAACCGCAATAATGCATATTACAATCATGCCGTTTGTTCATTTTTCGTTCCATGCAATTTGATCCAAGAGTAACAAAGACTCCCATTTGCACTCAGGCAGTTGATTAATACTGTGCCAATGGTGCAGTCTCAATCAAAACAATTAATGTCTACCATTATCGTTTGGGAACTACAGTGTGAAGATGATGTCAGTTTTAACGCCCAAGAAATCATGGCTCCGATGTTAAATATCGCTGAATTACACAGAAAATCAGCCTTATGTTTCATTGACAACTTGATAAGATGCATCTTTGTGTAATATACAATATTCAAACAGAACAGATTTATAATTTATGACATACATTTTAATCTCATTATACATCTGAGGATTAAGGGCCTTGCTCAGGGGTACAAGAGATTGTGCTTTTCAGTGACTTAGGAATTTAAATCATACTATCCCGAGGTGGTAGTGGCTGAGCATGTTTAGGTTCTGAGGTCAACAGTTCAAGCACCAGCTCCACCCAGTTGCCGCTGTTTGGCCCTTGAGCAAGGCCCTTACACATGTCTGCTGCAGTAATGTTTGTGTGTCGAATAAAGGCTGCACTTATTTAAACTTTTACCTCATCTCCTTTAGACAAAGAAGGCAATAAACACTTGTATTTCTCCTTTTCTGCCGTTGTCATAATAAGGAAGTCATCTTCTTCATAAAGAGCTCCGGATGAAGGCTGTGGAGAACAGAGCAGGTGATCAGCATCACGGTTAGATCTCATTCATGTCACTGTTATGGTTAGTGCCGCGTGAAAGCGATCACGTGATCCACAAACGCGGAACTAAGAGCACAACTAGCCATAACGCATCACAAACAAAATGAATATGCGTGAATTAATATGGAAAGTGACTTTTATTCTTTAAGCATTGTCTGCGTATAATGTCTGCTACAAACATCGTTAATGGTAAATGAGTTACAGCAGGATTAAAACAGAAACAATATAAAATAGAGCAATACGTCCTAGTGTTAGCCTCGGCTAGCTTGAAATGCATTTTACAGTTCTGACAGCATTTGCTATTTTTAAAAGATTAAACGTTTTTACCAAGGTGAAGTGTTCCCCAGGCCAGTTGATTTTGAAGGGGATCTCATCTGTGAATAAATGCGAGGCTCCGCGGTTTGCGTTAGCTCCGATACACAGCAGCAGCAGCAGCGCACAAACACACACAACACGCCAGCGCATAGCTCCGACTAGCCACTTTATCCGGTTTTTATGGGGACATGGGACGGATAAGGAGACAGACTTTATCTGTACCAGTAACTGACTCTCAGATCCGACCACATGCAAAATGAAACAGCAGAGCTCGTTATAGAGCTAACTAACTCAGGCTAGGGCTGAGATTCGTGCACAGACAGACTCGACTCTCTGTTTCGAGTCATTGGGAGTCGATTCAGCGAAATGAATCATATTTGGAATTAAGGATGGGAATCAGCACCCAAACTCCAGGAACGATATTATGACGATACTTAGTTGCTGATTCGATTACTATTGCGATACTATATGTACAGTGATACCTCTGTTTACGAATGCCCTGCCTCATGTATTTAAATTTCACTTTGAAATTTAGCAAGAAATTTGATTCCGCATGCAAAGCATTTTCAGCATACAAGTGAACGAACCGAGCCGAACCGGTTTCACATACATACAGGGGATGTTCCAAACTTATTTACATCAGTGGAAATTCAAGCAAAGCAAGATTACATATTGTTTATGTTTTTTTTTTTTGCATACCGTGCAAAATTTAGCACCATGTATCCCAAGAATGTTTCGTTTTAAAAGCCGTCGGAAACATAAACAAAGGTTAAGTAACTTTAATTACTATTTATTTTATATTTTACTTCATTTACACGTCTTTCCTAAATGCTTTGATTCTTTTTATATGCAAAAATATGATCATAGTTTTGGAAATTGGTAATATTGGTAATATTTTGGGGTGGCTGGAACCAATTATATGCATTTACACTATTTACTATGGGAAAAAGCGTTGCCCATACGAAACTTTGCCTTAAGACTTTGCCTATGTAACGGATTAAATTTGTATGCTAAGGTACCACTGTATAAGGATCACGATTTTATAAATATCCTGATTCTATATTACATTTTACCCCGATTTTGTTCCAATTTTAATCCTTTTTAATCCTTTAAACTCTAATAGTTAATAATAATGAAATAAAGCCTGTTCCTTACAACATTCGTTTTCTTATTTCAAAACCAAGCGCAGCTTCAAATACAAGAATTTAACATTTGTCTGAGCAGCATGTATTTCTATCATTTGCCATAATTTTTATTTCTAAACAAACTTAGCAAATAATTCACTCTTACCACACAGAATGTAAATGTGTTCAGCACAGAGTGCGCCACCAGTAGGATTATAAAGAAATGGCAATAGTTTATAGCCTCAATTGCCTCCAAAGTCTCAAAACTCAACTTGACAGTGACCTTGCGGGTTGAGTGGCTGCAAGCTTTCCACTAATTTGCGCTTGTGATGTTTCAGACTTGTGTAAGTGTGTGTAATAGTAGGTTTCAGACTAATTTTCTCACAAAGTTTGATGAAAAAGGCAGATCGGAGGTTTGCAATTTCTGATAATGTAACCGCAGAAAAATCCATTTCTGTTGCGCCACTAGTGGATCAAACTGAAAGCCAGGCGATTCAGGTCACTGGCCAATTGATCATAAATGTAAAAATAAATCTATTTTGAATCTATTTTGGGGTGGCACGGTGGTGTAGTGGTTAGCGCTGTCACCTTGCACCGCCAGGGCCCCGTCTCTGTGTGCATGGAGTTTGCATATTCTCCCCGTGCTTGGTTGGTTTCCTCCGGGTACTCCAGTTTCCTCCCACAGTTCAAAGATATGTGGATTAGGCTAATTGGTGTTCCCAAATTGCCTGTAGTGTGTGAATGAGTGAGTGTATGTGTCTGTGCCCTGCGATGGATTGGCACCCTGTCCAGGGTGTACCCTGCCATGTGCCCTAAGTCTCCTGGGATAGGCTCCAGGCCCCCGTGACCCTGAATACAGGATTAAGCGGTATAGATGATGAGTGAGTGAGTGAGACTCTATTTTGGAATAAGTGTGGAAATATGTGAATCACCAAACGAAAGAATTGTGATTCATAACTGAATCAATTTTCACCGCATCTTTATTTGGTATAGGATTGGACAGCATTAGATTCTTGTGAATGTAGGCTGAGCTAATATCTCTCCGCTCACTTACTACATTTCATGTTGGCGTTTAAACACCCATACATCACACACTGGTCATGGACATGAAGCTTGAAATCACTGTGAATTCAACTCGTGGAATCGACTCTATCGGAAGTGATTCAAAATCAGAGTCGATTCAACGAGACTTGAGCAGACGCAGCTTGAAAGACCAGGAGCCGGTCAATATGCCACGTCTGTTTCCGGTGAGCAGACGATAGGCTGTCACTAAAGTCAGTATACCTGTCACTACATTCACCATACACCTGACATATATTCACCTCGAATAAACCGTAATTTACAAAAAAATATATAAATTAAAATATATGCTCTCTGTCTTTTGGTGTCGGTCTGATAAAGCTGTAGACTAAAAGCTATTTATTACCTAGTATGAAAAAGATTAAATCTAATTTTCTTGCGTATCAATACAGATTTAACACGTTTTTTATTATTCGTTTAAAAAAAGATTTTTAACGGAGTCGACTAGTTTCGTTAGAGGGAAGCCGGTGAAGTCTCGCGAGATTTACGTTGGTTCACGCTGAGTTACCGTTGCAGTCTTTAGCCATCATTATCCCGTGTCCGGGGTTACGAGGCTTGTTGACGCTTTTAATAAATAATGATAATGTTGATTACGCTTTAAGCATTTTCTACAATGCTTCCAAAATACGTAATAGTACATTGCCATGTTAAAGCAGACATAATTCCAGACGGCTTATAAGACAGAGACAGGACACACAGGTGCAGCATGCTTCATCACACAGCTCATACTAGCTGGTATAAGGAGAGCAACAGATCAGTTATTACACCTGGCATTATGGAAGAGTGGTCAAAAATTCCCATAAACACACTCCCAAACCTTGTGGAAAGCATGAGGTGAATTTGTTATAGGGGACGGGGCCAACATCTTATTAAACCCTATGCATTAAAAATTGGATGTTAATCAAGTTCATATGCATGTTATATTCATGTTATGAATGCTGTTCATATAGATGGGAGATGTTTGTACGGGTGGGGAGTAGGCCATGTCATAATCAACTTTGAGCGTGTCAGATTTTCTCTCCTGACTGTAACAGAAGGCAGCATCGTCTACAGTAAAAACGGGTACGTCAGGCCGAGCTCATAGCTACTGAAACTCTGGTGTGGCTGGTGGCCAGTTTAGTGGGCATCCTTCACTGTGTAACAGTAGAGAGTGTTATCATCACCTTTTAGGCCATAATGTGAGGTTATAATATATCTGCACGTGAGGAGTGGCAGTGAGTTGACCGCACACTCAGTTTCTGGTAAATTTTTAATTAATTTGTAGACATCATGGTTAGCCTTGCACCTCTAGACTCCAGAGGCTTGTACAGTGGCCACTATGCATGATGGGTGCATCGCTTCATGTGCTTCCCTCATTACCCTGATGTGGCCATCATTCTGGATTAGGGTCAATCTAGCCCTGTCCACGGACAGGACCAGGACCAGACCACAGTCCAATCTGTATGCTCCTAAACAAATTGAATTTTTTTTCCCAATTCTGTGAGTTTACATTGTGTGTGTGGAACTATTAAACCTTCTACTGTGAGTTTTTGTTATGATGCAACTTTTTGTTTGTGTTCTCATGGCCATTCATTGAATTTTTTTTCTAACCATATTTCTTCCACCACGCTGAAGGTTCAGCATTATCCTTCGAGTTTTTAATACTTTGCTTTGTTAACCCTCCCTATTCTAGTAAGTTCAGTAAGTTGTATTCTTCTCTGTATGAAGGTCATACAGTAATTCTGTCCTTCTGAAACCCAGAAAAAAACATTTTGACAATTTTTTACCTTGACCATTGGATATCTCTTTCAACATGCTCTTTTTTTTTGCTACCCTGAGTAAGGAAGGTAAAAACAGACGGCAAATCTCAGGCTATGGAACAACCATTTGGTAGTCTTCAGGATGTAGACACTGCCCTTAATCTTTAAGTTTAGACTAAATAACTATTTACTTTGTCAAAACTTTTGTGAATAAAAATCTTAGGTAAAGGCAGACATCTGGAGGGTTCATTTGAGCAAACTGAGATATTTAGTTACTATTGCCCCCTGTCACCATGCATTCACTTTTTTTTTGGAAGGTGGAGCAAATGCCGCCTTCTTTTCCCAGGGCAACCTGATGTCTGTGTTACCTCACTTTGTACTATAGTCTTGGCGGAGTCCCTGCTTTTAATTTATGAACACTACACAACAACATTCACTGTCTTAACCATTAGCATGTCTAATAGTTAAATTTTTCTTCATCCCATCTCTCTCTCTCTCTCTTGTTAGACAAACAGACAGATCAACAATCAACCATATAATGTATTGTCCATAATATACTGTCATATTAGATATGAGTGCTATAAGTGTCAAGGGAAAAAAGAAATTTAATAGAAAGTTCCATCTTATGTAACATGTGTTACCTTATACTCACTCAGTCATGTTATGCAAACAAGATCAGTTGAAGTGAAAGGACTATTGAAACATGAGTGTTTGTGAGCTGCATGTAAATGTGAAACAGATTCTGGTCTTAAAATATCACATTACCAAACACTGAACTGATCTGCTTTTGGTGTTTCTGTTTGCTGGTAAGGACATGGGTCTGAAAGGTTATTCACATGGATATTCACTGGACACACAAACACTGTGACTTTATGCAAAACTCAGTTAAATGTTAAATTAGCTTTATTGATTATTAACTAAGGCTTAAAAAAAGGAATGTGAATGAGGAAAGCGAAGCAATGCAGATTAGTTGATTGATTGATTGATTAGATTTTAGTTGACTATTATGGTTTCTTTTTTGGTAGCTTGGAAAGTAAACTACTCTATAATATTTGCAAAGTACACATAACGCGACACATTGTTATTACTAACCAACAGCCTGGAAAATTTGTAAAAAAAAAAAAATAAAAAAAAATACTATATATAGTGTCTCTTTGCAAACTTGTTTTTTTTTTTGCAAGTAAATGCTGATTAACATCTCCAAAGACCACATGAAACATTACTTCACTTTCCATATTCAGCGCTTGTAAGATAAATGGATAATAATGAAAATAAAACAAATCACTGCAGTAAATTTTATGTGCAGAAAATACTGTATTAAATATCTTTGTATACACATATCAATTTAATCACATAATTAGATATTCATTAAAATATTTTTTGTATAGATGTACATTCTGATTCTCTCTTTGATAGTGTTGTGCTTGAGACTGAGGAATAAACAGTTTTCCTTTTTTTATGTTTCTTTGAAATGAGAATCAGATTTATTGCCAAGTTGGTTGTCTTTCTAATGGTTTAAAAATATCCAAATGAACAATGAAAAAATACAACAAGCATTGAAAGACTGAAAATTAGGAATAATTGGGAATAATTACAATTAACCTATGATAAGTATATACATATAGGATCTTCATTAGGTTTAATAGTTCAGGAGACAGAGAGTTGTGTGAATGTTGACGTGCTCACTGTCAGCAGATCTGTGCAGCAGTAATTAGAAGAGCCACTGAAATTTTAATGTTGAAGCTGCTTAATTTTTCTCTTTCAAAGGAAGGAGTGAATAGTGCATAGTGATTTTAGTTTTAGTATTTTAGCGTTTAATCTTTGTGTATTTCTGTACTTGAAGCACTTTTCTTCCCAGAATTAAAGGATTGTCACTATACTTTAATTACCCTTATGAATTATTGATAGGTGTGTGCACTTGAGGGTAATTATATATTATTTATGTGTCCATGCCAACAGATTGTCTTACTCCTCACGCACACATAGAAACATGCCTTCTCGTTAACTATTGAATACTTTATATTAAGACTTAAAAGGACACATTACTTTGAGTGAATTTACAGAATAAAAAAAAAAAAACAGACAAAAGCAAAAGTATATTTGTGTGCTGTAATCAGCTTATCCTTGAAAATATAAAGTTATAGGTGTGTGATCAGAAATGAGGTTTTTTTATCTGATCTAGTCAAAGACAAGAAACAATTTAATTAATACACTTTAATACTTGTTTAATATAATATCTTTAAAACATACAGATTCTAGTATGATTTGTTTTTCATACTTTCATTCATACATTCATTCATCAATCAGAGTTTTGTTGGATCCTAAACCAATAGGACACAGTAATTCCGAACTGTAAGGTGGCAACTTAAATATTTTGGTTCGTTATACACCAATAATCGGTCACTCATTTGTCACCAGTTCAATGGGATATTGTATCTATTCCAATAATCATTTTTCATTATCCATCTTACATTCTCTTCCATTCAAACTATTTAGGAACTGCCTACATTACTTCTGTCTTCAATATCTCATATCATAAGATTTCAGGACGCCTTGGCCATGATGAGGATACTCATGAGAAAGACCATGATGAAGAATACCCACATGAAAAACCTGTCCATTACCTTGGCAACCTTCTTCCACTCTGCTCCTTTGGCTTGGTTGGACCGTTGCTCACGGAAGCAATTGGCAATGTACTCAATGTTCTGCACCACTTTCTGGTGCTGAGCACACACACACATGCACTTTTCCGTGCTAGTCTTTTTACCGTAGTCTTCCACTGTATACGGTTTGGTGTACTCATTATTGTGCTGATAGCTAGTGCCATGTTCATAAGTGTACCCATTCAGTTTTTCAGAGATAGAAAGATCACTTTGTCTTAGTTTTTCCTCTTTCGGGTTAACTGCATTGCCATCTCGCCCAATGTGGTGTATGTTGTTGGGCTGGTGTGTTTTCTGTCTTGATGAGAGCTGTTGAGGCATGTGCGCCATGTTCAGGGCATTGAAATGGTAGCCGTTTGACTGGTGACCTCTGGCATTATGGCAATCTCTGCCACAGTTACTATACCTGTTATACCGGTTAATAGACACATCATATATTTGACTGCTGTAAAGGCTGCTGGAGAAATAGTCATAATTTTCCAAACTAGCCAGTGGGTCTTCTGCAAAAGTTGGACCACATTCACTCTGAGGAGTAGTGCAGTTCTCCCCTACCTCGTACACAAAGAAAATCTTCGCCATATAGTCAATAATTAGGACTTTGGCCCAGTGGGGTACTGGTTTGGCTTCTGCACCACAAAAGTGAATGTTCATGATGAAGATCGTCAATGAGGTGGAGGCAGTTATCATTGTCATTGTCGCTATGTAGTATTTACCTGTGACATAAGAACATGCAGCAGATCAGTGTATCAGTCACATTAACATAATTAGAAGATACAGTCTCCAGATACTTTGTGTTCTTATGCTTTACACCAGTTATAGAAATACCCATTATTCAACATTTTACAATTCATGGCAATGTATTTTAAGTAAGGCGGCACGGTGGTGTAGTTAGCACTGTCGCCTTGCACCGCCAGGGTCCGGGTTCGATCCCCGGCCAGGCTCGATTCCCGTCTCTGTGTGCATGGAGTTTGCATGTTTTCCCCGTGCTTGGTGGGTTTCCTCCGGGTACTCCGGTTTCCTCCCACAGTCCAAAGACATGTAGGTTAGGCTAATTGGCGTTCCCAAATTGCCCGTAGTGTGTGAATGAGTGAGTATGTGTATGTGTTTGTCTGTGCCCTGCGGTGGATTGGCACCCTGTCCAGGGTGTACCCTGCCATGTGCCCTAAGTCTCCTGGGATAGGCTCCAGGCCCCCCGTGACCCTGAATACAGGATTAAGTGTGAGTGAGTGAGTGAGTGAGTGAGTGTATTTTAAGTAGCCTAAAATCTAACATGTTCCACTTATAGATAGGGACAAAGTAAAAAACTAAGTGAATTAGTATAGAAACCACAATAACAGACCTTTCAAGAAAAAGTGACTAACCAACCACCGTGCCCTGTGGCATACCAGAATGCTAAGCAAGCCAGTTGACTTTGATGTTAAATTAAGCAAGAAAATTTTTGGGGGGACTTGATTCACAAAAACCGTGTTAAATAATATAGTGTTAAATTGAAAGCTAGTGCCCTGGGGTGTACAATCACTTGTTCCACATGCCAAGTAGTGCCCTTGATTAGGGGTTAGAGAGGGATTTGGGATGTTCTGGCTTGTGCTTAACAGGATTAGTGACATCTGACTTAGGATCTATAGGGAAATAAATAGTTAGATCCATTACTGCTCTGGATGTTCAGTATATAACAGAAATATCAAATTAAAATGCTTCTTAAGAGTGTTAATAATTCTACTAAACACTAAAGCCAAACTCACTGGGATGTTTAATGAGAATAATGTTGTTAAGCCAACATGCAGTTGTGGCAATATACAGTATATGAGAAGTATGGTGTTTATCCATCCATGTATAATATTTTATGCTGTGACAAGCATTAAATAAGCATTAATAATCTGTAAGGCTTGTCTGAGTGTGGCTAAATATGTTACTAAGATGAGTACTGTATTGTTTATAGTATATTACATTACAGTACAGTAGAAGACAGCATAGTATAGTATAGTATAGTATAGTATAGTATAGTATAGTTATTTCTAACCGTGTAATCTGATAGGACAACAGGCATTTCAAAAGCAGTGATAATAGACCAATAGATAGTAATAGCATTGGGAAATTTAATTATATGTATAACACCATGTCCCAGGTGTTCTAATAATAATTATACTAACTGTTGGTCAATAGCATGGGTGAGAATACGTTGGTACACACTGTAAACCCGAAAAATTTGGCAAACCTAAAAAAAAAACTATTTTAAAAATTAGTTTTTGAGTTTGTTGTACTCATTCATATTAATCATTATTTACTTGCATTACTGAGTAGCCCAACTCATACTATAATTTTTTTTTGGTTGTTGCAAATTAGATAAATTGTTTTTGGTCTTTCACCTGCTCCTGGCAATGGGTCACCACAGCGGTTTGTCACAAGTTTTTACACCAGATGCCCTTCTGCACACAACCCTCCCATTTTCATCTGGGCTTGGGACAGGCACTTCATCCAGTGGCTGGGAATCGAACCCGGCCCTTTCGCATGGCAGGTGAAACACCTACCACTGAGATTTGTAAAGATTATGTGAAAACAGACCAATCCATCATCTTGATTAAAACAATTTAATGTGGGCAGTTTACATGTGCATTGATGACGTCAGACACAAAATCGCTAGTCTGAAAGATTTTAAGTTGGCGGAACTTTAAGGAGACAGTTACCGTGGCTTAAAATATCAAACTTGTTCAGCTAACTTGAAAAGTGCCATTTCTACAGACTCATAAATACCAAAAAGTTCTAAATACTCATCAAGGTCTATTAATTTGAACTAATTGTAATTGTTTAAGTTAACAGTACTCAATATGTTTTATTACTTTGGTTTACAGTGCAGTGCTTAGTACTGAGGAGAGAGCAGGTGCCTACCAAAACCCATATTTACAACCAGAAGCACTTTCAGCAAGAAAACACATCTGTTAACATTATGTTATCTTATAAAAGTTTGATGGCTACAAAGCTACCCAGCTTTTAACACAAGGCTGAATCCCAAATCCCTCTCTAACCCCTAATCAAGGGCACTTCTTGGCATGTGGAACAAGTGATTGTAGATCCTAGGACACTAGCTTTCAATTTAACGCTATATTATTCAACCCCTGAACCCACAAGTTAATGCAGCTGATATTCTAAAACGATTTATTCTTCTAACCTTTACTAGTACTATGTAGCCAAAGAATTTAAAACTACTTTTCCCCCTGTTAACAACACTAAATGCACTAAATGCTCACTAAATGTCTGTCCTCAGCTCCACCAGTCGCAGTTAGTTAGTTCGTTTTACAAGGATATGTGTTGGCGGAGCAAAATAACTGGTTAAATAAACAAACAAATCTTTATGATGATTAATAAACAGTGTTTATGGAACTGTTTTAAAAAAGCAATATGACACTTGAGGTCATGCTGTTGTGCTGCCTTCAGACTACCACCTCATCATAGCCATGCTGATATCCAGCACAACAGCACTCCTTCTCATGTGATATTGCTTACTGTAAGTATACCATAATACTTAAGTGTAGCATAATAATAATATAGTATGCTACAGTATGTGTAGAGACATACATACAGTACAATAAAATACAGTATAGTATTAAAAGAGCTTCTGTGGCTAATCTGCATCTTAAAACATGAAACACTAAGTATTTTATTATCCATTTCCAAATATCCCTCCTTTGTTAATTTATTAAAATCATAAGGTTTAATTGCGCCTGGCGATTTACCACTCTTAATGCAGGTGTGCCTCAGGGTTATACTGCACACCAGAAATGTGCACAAATATATAGTAATACGCCTTATACATCTGCTTGCGGTGATGGGTGACTTCAACAAGCAAGCATTTATCAGTTATCAGTTATGCTATCGCCAAAGGATTCAAAAGTATAATATGAAGTCCTTCCTCTCTTCCCTGTTGTAAAGACCAGTGTTAACCAAATTAATATTTTACCCAGTTTAAAAGAAAAACTTCTATGGCTGTTTATAATGTTAATAAAGAAATATTTTATCAACCACGCCACCCCAGACTCACCGATGAGTGGCACACTCTCAGACGGTGGCATGCTTTCAGCCACCATCATCTGGAAGACAGTGAGGGCCAGAAGCACTGTGACTCCCAGTGAGACCTTCTCTCCAGAGTCAGCTGGGAGGTAAAAGCCGAGTGGAGCCAGGAAGGAGATTAGAAAGCACGGGAGGAGCAGATTATAGATATAGAATGACGAGCGGCGTTTCAGCAGCACCGTATAGGTGATGTCCGGGTACGGATCTGAGCAGCAGCCATACATGATTACGTTCCTGACTGCTGGCATGCCATGACATTCCCATTCCACATTCTCCACAAAGTCTGAGAGGTCACCGCTCTCCATACCACCCATGTTGATGTCCACCTAGAGTGATATGGTGCAGAAGAAGAATGATATAATAGATCCAAGATATGCAGTTTCTGGATGTTTATATAGAAATGTGCAAATTTGCAAAGTATCGAAGATTCATCACTTTCTGTATGAACATATCGTAAATAAGATTCCTGGGATGAGCATAGAACAATCTTAAGGATTGCAGCAGCAGTTTATACTGTAAGTACAAACCTAAAGTACCCACATAGGATTATTCTAGTCATAATATATGCTCCTAATTAGAAATTCAGACACTGTGTGTACAAACAGACATACTTAACATTACCATGCTCACTCTTCTTATCTGGCAGGCCCTAAAGGTTTTGTTTTATTTAATTCTCTAGTGCATTATTTTATGTTTCACATTTCAAAATAACACTCAGTGTTTGTAATGTGTATGCATCACCTGGTTGCCGTTGTAGGTCCAGGAACCAAAAGTAAGGTTGCATTGCTGGCTGTCGAAAGGGAAGTAGGAGACATCCACTACACAACTGCTCTTTGTGATTGCAGGAGCATCCCATGTGATCTCCCCTGTGTACCGCAGGACTACATTAGTGTCAGGAGGGCCTGATGAGTCTTCTTCATCAGCGCTAAAAAAGAAAGAGAAAGCATATACATGCAAGCCCAAGATTTTGCATTTATATGTTCTCAGTTATTTGTTTTCCATTTAATATTAAAGCTTAAAAGAATGCTTATTATTAAAATGTATTAAAACTTTATTTGCAAAATGCTTTTAACAACCGTCATTGTCACAAAGCATTATGTGATTCTAGTGTGACTGCAAATTGTATGATGAGGAAATCTGATAAGAAGGTTTGGTAATGTGGGTAATTCCCTAATCATGAATTTAGATCATGAAACGCTTGATTAAAATGAAACCTTTTTTTTAACACTGAATCTAAGAAAATAGGCCTTCCGGTAGTATATCTTTTTTTTTTTTTTTAACTATGGGCCTGATTTGTCAGTTTTTTACTAAAGTTGTGTGTAAGTCTGTTTGTGTAAGTCAAATTTAACAAAAAAAATTGTCTGCCAGATTTAGTTTGGCAGATTTTTATCTTCATACACTGATGCATACAGTACTGTACACTGTAAACCCTAATGCTCAAAGTAATTAAACATATTGAGTAGTGTTAACTTAAATAATTACTGTTAGTTCAAATTAATAGACCTTAATGAGTATTTAGAACTTTTTGGTATTTATGAGTTTGTAGAAATGACACTTTTCGAGTTAGCTGAACAAATTTGATATTTTAAGTAACTGTAAGTACTTTAGTAACAGTAACTGTCACCTTAAAATTACACCAACTTTAAATCTTTCAGACTAGTGATTTGGTGTCTGATGTCATCAGGGCAATCAATAGGACACTGGTGGCTCAGTGGTAGGTGTATCTCCTGCCATGCGAAAGGCCCGGGTTCGATTCCCAAAAACTGGATGAAGTGTCTGTCCCAAGCCCAGATAAAATGGGAGGGTTGCGTCAGGAAGGGCATCTGGTGTAAAACCTGTGCTGAGCTTGTGTGTAGACCGGATTGTCTGCTGTGGCGACCCGTTACCGGGAGCAGCCAAAAGACCAACAACAATTTATTTGATTTACCACATATAAAAAGAATTATGCTTGCTATTAAATAGTATGAGTTAGGCTACTCAATAATGCAAGTTAAGAACAATTAATATCAAAGAGTACAACAAACTCAAAACTAAAAAAAAAAAAATTTTACTTAAAAATCTTTTTTTGAGTTTTGCCAACTTATCCGGGTTTACAGTGTATGTTGATGACCTGTAAAGCGCAAACCACTTTTCCAATAAACCTCCCTGGCATTTAGTGATGCTAAATAAAAATGGCAGCCAGCTGGAAGCACGAAATATACAAGCAGCACAAAGGCTGAAAGACAGAATTTATTTTGACACAAAATGAATGGTGAGGATACTTAAAACCCAAGTGGTACAGATTTGTGCCAGCAACAGACATAGCTCAATGACAATAAAAAATAAATATGTGTGCTTACAGTATATAGAAGACTTGCTGGTGTTTGTTAATGGGAAAGCCTCAGATTTTAAACTGTGTCCTTGGGTATTTTGATATGTCAAAAATTATTCAAAGTTATTATTACTTTTATAAAAAGTCAATTTTACCATTACCGGAATATGGAAATGACATTGCAAAAATTCTAAACTCTCAAAATTAGCTTATTATTATAATTATTATCATTATTTGGTCACAGAAAAAAAAACATAAAAACATATAATCATGTGTATCTGTGCTACGTCTTTCCCTATAGGACCCAGTTCCTAATAATTTGCTCAGTCGTGTTTGGGAAGTTGGTTAAAATGAACATTCGGTTCATCATATTTTCTGTTTTATGCTGAAAAAAATAATAATGTCACCTTATACTGCACATTCCTGAGCTCTAGATATGTTTATTAAAAAACGGCAAAACAAATACTGGCTAAAATGCTCTTAATGCTTTTAAAGGCTACAGGCTGAAACAGTAGATAATATTTTACTCATTTCTATGTCAATAATATATAAATAAACATAAGCTTTTTTTTATAAATAATAATAACTTTTCATCTTTTCTTTTGGAGGAATTTAATTGTTCACTTATTTGTGTTAGTCTTATCTGCCTCTGGTCTGTGTGTGTTTGCATGTTCCCCCCGTGCATGATGTGTTTCCTCTGTGTGCTCCAGTTTCCTCCTACAGTACAAAGACATGCAGATTAGGCTAATTGGTGTTCCCAAATTTCCTGTAGTGTGTGAATGAACATGTGAGTGTGTGTATGTGTGTGTGCCCTATGATGGATTGCCCTCTACCAAAATATCGTAATACGTGTTCCTTTAATAGTAGCTACTTATAAACCTATATTATAAATATAAACTGTTACTTGTTGTAAAGAACAATGTCAGGTCTCCAGACGAGGTCGCTAGGGATGCGGATGACCTCCAGCCCGTCGTACTCATCTTTATCCCAGCGTAAGTACGCATCATGCCAGATCTGGCGCACCCATAAGTATGTGGTCAGCACCTGATTTCTCTCGTCCTGTCAACAAAGACAGAAATTTACTATTAGCACAAAATGAATCACAAGGAATTATCAAATGTTGGTGGTTTCGGTTTTGTGATATAATAACAATAACAATATAACATGATCGACAATATATCATAAAGAAGTCCGGTAGTAAGGAAGTACAGCTTAAAGGTGCACAATAGTCCAAAGTTCTTAATCTTTGATCAAGACACATAAGTATGTGGTCAGCACCTGATCAATAATAATAGAATAATGTACTTTTATTTGTAATTAATTAAAATGTAATAATTAAAATGGAAAATTGTATATTTCAAATATGACTTCTTATTAAGTTGGCCAGGGATGTGTAGTGGTCAGCACTGTCGCCTTGCACCTCCAGGGTCCGGGTTCGATTCCCGTCTCTGTGTGCATGGAGTTTGCATGTTCTCCCCGTGCTTGGTGGGTTTCCTCCGGGTTCTCCGGTTTCCTCACACAGTCTAAAGACATGCAGATTAGGCTAATTGGCGTTCCCAAACTGCCCATAGTGTGTGTGTGTGTGTATGTGAGTGCCCTGCAATGGATTGGCTCCCTGTCCAGGGTGTACCCCGCCTCGTACCCCAAGTCTTCTAGGAAAGACTCCAGGCCCCCGTGACCCTGAATACAGGATAAAGTGGTCTAGACGATGAGTGAGTGAGTGAGTATTTCTTATTAACAATTTGCTAAGAGCCAGGGGCAACATGTGGCAAACATTTTAGTAAAAAAAAATTATACTATTTAGTTACACAGTGGAATCATTGTCAGTTTCCTTCCCCAGAACACATCACAGACTACAAGTGTAGATACCAAGATTGCAACACCCCTGCATCTCACTCACTGTCATGTTCAGACTCACACCAGATAGCTCTGCTGCCTGAAACATCGTTATTTTAGCATTTGCCATTTCATTCATCGTTCTGAAACAGACAGCATGGGTGTTTGACAATATCATTGGTCTATCTTTGAGACAAATCATCGACAAGACACTTGCTAGAATGTTTTGGTGGAATTGTTTGGAGAACACAGGAAGCATCGCCCTAATCAGGGTTTGTAAGAAACCAGACTCAGTTGGTGGAAAGTTTTGGGTAGATCAAAAGTGTGATATTCGATTGAGTTTGCTGTGGCTGAAAATACACTTAATGTGATTTAAATAACAAGATTAGATCAAGCACAGATTGAACAAACCATCAAATCTGAACAGTTTAGCACATCACCTAATTTTTCTTATCTTCAAATGTCTATTTTTGTTGCACCTCACCATTCTGAACTCCAGATCAAACTATCACAGTCATATCGCCAATGTTGTTGCCAATGAGACATTTTTACATTCAGTCATTCGTAAGATTTATTATTTTATTTAATCCTGTTTGCAATCCAAAGATATCTTCATCCTTAAAACTTATAAGGGTACAGATACAGGCTGGCAACACAACATAGGTCAATGTTGATTTATTAATTTTTTTAAAGTGCTTAAAGAGCCATTAGAATTGAAACTGGGTATTTGGGTTTTCAGATGTCAGGTAGAACAAAAAATGTATATCAGTGCCGTTTCTTTGCCTATTTTATTTTATTTTATTTTTTTTCTTAGTCATGTTTGGGTAGTGGGTTAAAATTAATTTAAATTCAGTTCATCATATTGCCTATTTTTGCTGAAAAAAGGAGCTGTCACTTTATAGTGCACAGCCCTGAGCCTTATACTGTATATGTTTATAATAATAATAATAATAATAATAATAATAATAATAATAATAATGGCTAAAATGCTCTGAGCTTTGAGAGGTACTACAAAAGGCAGCATTAACCTTCTAAAAAAACAGAGGACTTCAAAGTGACTCTGTTACATTGATTCTGGTCACATGACACACTATGAATAATACTAATTAAGCAGCGTGTTTTACTAAGTAACACCACAAACCACAAGCTACCTTTATGATCTCATCAGATAATGCCAAAAACCCATTCATTTAATCATGCACATGCTGAGTGGGAGTGTACTAAAGTAGGTCAGGTCAAGTGGTCTCAGAAGATCTGAGTTTTCTCTATAGGCTTTAGAGGAATGTGCAGTGCAAAATAATTTCAATTCATTGCAGGTGAAAAAGGTCAAATCCCTACTGAGCACTGGTGAATCTAAATGATTTATAACAATATATAATATATATTATATATTACTTATATAATACACACGTGGACAAAATTGTAGGTACCCTTATGTCAATGAAAGAAAAACTCACAATGGTAAATAATAAGTAATAATAAATAAGAATTCTATGAATGTTAACCAATGAAAGTCAGACATTGCTTTTCAACCATGCTTCAATGGAATTATTTTAAAAAATGAACTCATGGAACAGGCCTGGACAGGCTAGTTTGTTGCACAACCTTTTGAGGCAATCACTGCAATCAAACGATTCCTGTAACTGTCAATGAGACTTCTGCACCTCTCTGCAGGTATTTTGGCCCACTCCTCATGAGCAAGCTGCTCCAGTTGTTTCCGGTTTGAAGGGTGCCTTTTCCAGACAGCATGTTTCAGCTCCTTCCAAAGATGCTCAATAGGATTGAGGTCAGGGCTCATAGAAGGCCACTTTAGAATAGTCCAATGTTTTCCTCTTAGCCATTCTTGGGTGTTTTTAGCTGTGTGTTTTGGCTCATTGTCCTGTGGCAAGACCCATGACCTGCGACTGAGACCCAGCTTTCTGACACTGGCCAGCACATTTCTCTCTAGAATCCCTTGATAGTCTTGAGATTTCATTGTACTCTGCACAGATTCAAGACACCCTGTGCCAGATGCAGCAAAGCAGCCCCAGAACATAACAGAGCCTCCTCCATGTTTCACAGTAGGGACAGTGTTCTTTTCTTCATATGCTTCATTTTTCTGTGAACATAGAGCTGATGTGCCTTGGCAAAAAGTTCCATTTTTGACTCATCTGTCCATAGGACATTCTCCCAGAAGCTTCGTGGCTTGTCAACATGTAGTTTGGCATATTCCAGTCTGGCTTTTTTATGATTTGTTTTCAACAATGATGTCCTCCTTGGTCGTCTCCCATGTAGTCCACTTTGGCTGAAACAATGATGGATGGTGCGATCTGACACTGATGTTCCTTGAGCATGAAGTTCACCTTGGATCTCTTTAGAAGTCTTTCAGGGCTCTTTTGTTACCATTGGGATTATCCGTCTCTTTGATTTGTTATGAATTTTCCTCGTGCGGCCACGTCCAGGGAGGTTGGCTACAGTACCATGGATCTTAAATTTCTGAATAATATGTGCAACTGTAGTCACAGGAACATCTAGCTGCTTGGAAATGGTCTTGTAGCCTTTACCTTTAACATGCTTGTCTATAAGTTTCTTTCGAATCTCCTGAGACAACTCTTTCCTTCGCTACCTCTGGTCCATGTTGAGTGTGGTACATACCATGTCACCAAACAACACAGTGACTATCTGGAGCCCTATATATAGGCCCACTGACTGATTACAGGATTGTAGACACCTGTGATGCTAATGAGTGGACACACCTTGAATTAACATGTCCCTTTGGTCACATTATTTTCAGTATTTTCTAGGGGTACCATCATTTTTGTCCAGGCCTGTTCCATGAGTTTATTTTTTAAAATAATTCAGTTGAAGCATGGTTGAAAAGCAATGTCTGACTTTCACTGGTTAACATTCATAGCTTTTTTTTTTATTACTACTTTTGTCAGATTAAAGTTATTTATGTGACCATTGTGAGTTTTTCTTTCATTGACCGAAGGGTACCAACAATTTTGTCCACGTGTGTATATGTATTACTTCATTTATCTTCACCAGATATTCTCTTTATTCTGGGCAAATTGTCAGTGGATCAGGAACATTAGGCATTAGCTTATTATACACTTGGTGGACATGCCGATCCATTGCAGGCATTAACAGTAAGAAGCAGAAGAAACCAGAGACCCCATAATAAAACCAGGAAGACATGTGGAGCACATGTGAAACCCTGCACAGACCATAAACAAAACCCATAACTTTAAAGAGTATTCTGAAGCTCTGAGGTGAGAATGATGAAACTCAGCAAAAATAGAAAGTTTTTAAGGTCAGGCGATGTGTTCAACTGTTCAGTTTTTATGGTTTGTGCACTTCCTCCTGCAGAAGTGCGGCTCACTGATTTTTTTTTTCTCTTCTTTCTTTCACAGATTCCGTGTAACGTCTACAGTGTTGTGAATGAAAATCATCTTTCAGGAGATCCGCAGGTTCTAAAATTCAAAGTAACTGAGATCGCATTTATTTCCCCATTCTTCATGGCTGCTGTGGACTTACAGTACCTGAAGCTCTGGATGTCTATACTGTAAATGGGCCATGTGTATAAATACTGTACCACATAAGCCCATAATCACAAACCAAGTGAATAACTATGCTAGAGTTTTACTTGCAACTTTTATTGATAAGAATATTCTGTTGTAGGGTTGTGAATAGAAACTCTCATGCTCCTCCGAGAAAGTCTGTTTATGCTTATGACAGCATCATGACTCTGTGGTTTCATCACTGCAGACAGACGGGCATAGAGAATACACAAAATACTGCACAGCAACCACAAGACGACCAGAAGGAAGTCGTAGGTGGTAGGTCTTTTGTGTTGACCTCAATATCAGAGAGAATGGTTACAGCTGAGAGGTTTCTCACCATCTCACCAGGCCAGCTCAGTGCAGTTGATGTTTATGATGTGTGCACATGTGTGTGGGGGGTGGGAATTGGAGGGATTGGGTGTGACCTCACCATATCTTTGATCTGCGACAGTGTAATCTGCAATGTTACATTGAGAGCTTTGTCAGTGTCCTCCACAGGCCTCAGAGACTTAGAATAGTTCTCCATCAGAGTGTTTAGAAGTTTCTGCGCGTAGTGGCCTTGAGCAGATAGCACCACTGCAATAAAAGAGAGATAGAGAGAGAGAGAGGTAGGACAGGTGGGTTTCAATTTCATTATGAAAATACAGTATAAAGAGATGGGCTCTAAGCCACTTCATTCAGGCAGATGGATAAAACATACAGTGAAAGCTATCCAAGAAAATGGAATATTTTGTTCTCTCTATTTCTGACAGCCAACATAGCAGGTTTTTCACTTATTAAAAACAAGACTGAAGGCAGAAAGCCCCTCAAACAAGAAGCAGGGAAGCTGCAGTAAAGACCTGGCAACGTGTTTTCATTACTGTTATTGGCTTTTGGTTATTGTAGGTCCAGGGGTTCCAGACTTCAGCCAGTCGTGGACTGGAAAGGATTTTCATCCAAGGCAATTCTTATGGCTGCAATTATGTAATTTTATTCTATTATTTATGAGCTTCCCAAAATGGGGGTATCTGTATGAAATTGGCTGTAATTTATGAATGGTTAATGCTATGCTTTTGTCAAACCCCAAATTCTAGACTGGGAGTCTAGACTTCGCTCACATCTTGAATCTTTCATTTTCAAATTGAAAATTCAAATTCAAAATACAGAGACCAAATGGCAAAAATAACTTATCTTTGTTCCAAAATTTATGGACCTGAGTTGTATATAAGTGCTCAGTCTATTCAAACAGCAGGGCCAGTTTAGCTATGACATTATATACATTTTATACATTATGTAATTTGCCTTTCTGCCAGACCAGCTTTTATTTAGGAAACATTGTTATTGTTCATCAATAACATTATAACATTTTAAGTATTTAGACAATTTATTTTTAACTTGCAAAGGAGAAAAATTAATGTTAAGGAGAGAAACTTAAGTTATTTGTAAGGTATATACATTATAAATTTATACAGACTGTATGTATATAGGTTAATAGTGAAAATTGTAAATAAATAAATAAATACTAATAAAGGCAATGACATTACTTAGTATACAATCCATCAGTCACTTATGTGCATATGTTAAATAAAGATGCTAATCAAGACTTACCATGTAGCTGCATAGTCACAATAAGCCCAAGAACACAGACCTTCATCTTCTTTTTAAAGTCTGAACAAGTAGATGTTGGTTATTTGGTGGCACAGTAGTGGCTACACTTTGTGCTGACAAGAAGAAAAAAAATACAAAAAAAACACCTCTTAAAGGTTGAGACAGGTTTAGGGTAGCACTGACTGAACACTGCTCAGGTTAAACCTGGCTTTACAGCACATAGTATACAGAACCCAAGGCCTGAATGTCGATCTCCTTGTGTCTGTGGAACAAGACCTGGGGTATCACATATCACACACAGGCACACACACACAGGCACACAAACATGTTCATTGAGTAACTAAGGAAGCCAAGTGAAATCATGATTATGTACACACACACACAAAAAAAATAAATATATATATATATATATATATATATATATATATATATATATATTTTTTTTTTTTTTTTTTTTTTTTTGTGTGTGTGTGTGTGTGTACGTAATCATGATTTCACTTGGCTTCCTTAGTTACTCAATGTAGTGGTTAGCACTGTCGCCTTGCACCTCCAGGGTCCGGGTTCGATCCCCGGCCAGGCTTGATTCCCGTCTCTGTTTGCATGTTCTCCCCATGCTTGGTGAGTTTCCTCCCACAGTCCAAAGACATGTAGGTTAGATTGATTAGCATACCCAAGTTGCCCATATTATGTGTATGTCTCCGATGGATTGGCACCCTGTCCAGGGTGTATCCTGCCTCGTGCTCTAATGGTATTAGTTTTCATTGTTATGCTGATGACACACAATTATATGTCTCAGCAAAACCAGATGAGAAAAACCAGTTTGCTAAAATTGAGCAGTGTGTGCAGGACATAAGAGATTGGATGTTAATTAATTTTCTTCTGCTTAATCCTGATAAGACAGAATTTCTAGTCATGGGACCACAAGTAGCTAGAAGTAAGCTTTCTGATCACACTGTAACTTTAGATGGCCTTTGTGTTCCATCAAATGCAACAGTAAAAGACCTTGGTGTGATTATAGATTCCAGCCTTTCGTTTGAAGCTCATGTAGATAATATTACCAGGATAGCTTTCTTTCACCTTAGAAATATTGCCAAGATAAGAAACATATTGCCACTAAATGATGCAGAAAAACTAGTTCATGCTTTTATCACCTCTAGGTTGGACTATTGTAACGCCTTACTGTCTGGTTGTTCAACTAGGTGTATAAACAAGCTTCAGTTAGTACAGAATGCAGCAGCGAGAGTCCTCACTAAAACCAGAAGATACGAGCACATCACCCCTATCTTATCTACACTGCATTGGCTCCCTGTGAAATTTCGCATTGATTTTAAGATGCTACTTTTGACATTTAAAGCACTAAAGGGTCTCGCGCCGCAGTATCTGAGTGAACTGCTAGTGTCTTACGATCCGTCACGCCTACTTCGATCAAAGAATGCAGGCTGCCTGTCAGTACTACGTATTATTAAAACTACAGCAGGGGGCAGAGCTTTTTCTTACAAAGCCCCAAAGTTATGGAATAGTCTTCCTGTTAATGTTCGGGACTCAGACACAGTCTCAGTGTTTAAGTCTCGGCTAAAAACGTATTTATTTAGCCAAGCATTTTTGTAAATAGATTAGCCTTAGGTAAAGGAGCAGATCTGGGGGACTCATGGATGTAGAGTATTCTGGTGAACTGGTATGTTTAGATGCTGTCCTCCCCACTCTCACTGATCACTCAGGTTTGTTGACGGTGAGGTGGTTGGTTGCTTTACATCTCAGGGAGCCCTCATGTCTGTTTCCTTCTGGCTCTCCCTTTTAGTTATGCTGTTATAGTTAGTCCTGCCGGAGTCCCTACTTGCACTTTGCACTAATATACATTCACTTTATACATGTTGACTGTGACCATACCCAACTGCCATCTCTCCTTATTTTCTGTTCTCTCCTTTTCTGCTCTCTCTCTCTCTCTCTCTCTCTCTCTCTCTCTCTCTCTCTCTCCTTTCCCTCTCTCTGTCTCTCTGTCGAGCTATACATGTTCGCTCCTGAGTTGCCAGTGATCCAGACCCCTCTGCCCTCTGAAGCCGTCTAACCCGTCCTGGAGTCCTGCTTCTGGTTGGAGATCTCATCGCATGGATGCCCCGTGTGGTCTGCCTGGATTCGTATGGTGGCTGGGGATGGTTTCCATTAAGACTGTCCTATCATCGATTGATGCTCTGGGGACCTGTGACTTCAGTTGTTCGATAGCTCAGGACTGGAATCTCCTACAGTCTACCTGAGCCTCCAGGAACAAACTGAACTCCTTTTAATTTTAATTTTATTTTCCAGTACACATTATTATGCTGATCAATCCCTGCTATCCGTTATCACCCAGATGAGGATGGGTTCCCTGTTGAGTCTGGTTTTTTTTTCTCTCAAGGTTTCTTCCTATTACCATCTCAGGGAGTTTTTCCTTGCCACCGTCGCCCTCGGCTTGCTCATCAGGGACAATCTTATCATTTTGATTCATACACATTGCATACAAACTTACTTCTTTTTATTGTGTAAAGCTGCTTTGCGACAATGTCAATTGTTAAAAGCGCTATATAAATAAAATTGACTTGACTTGACTCTAAGTCTCCTGGGATAGACTCCAGGTTGCCCGCGACCCTGAATACAGGATTAAGCGGTTATGACGATGAGTGAGTGTATATACTGTAACCAGTCCATTTTTCATGGAAGTGTGTATAATTGTTTTGACTGACTCTGTATACTGTATACGTATATACTGCACAGTATATAGTGAAGTGAAAGAAACACAATTTATTGAGTCCAATTTATTTGTCCATATTTTTGGACATATATATGAATATTTGATATGTACTGTATGTGTGCTCTGTGATGGAGTGGCACCCTGTCTCGTGCCCTAAATCTTCTGGGATTGGCTCCAGGCCCCCAGTGACACTGTGTACAGGATGAAGCGGTATAGACGATGAGATGAGATGAAATGAGATTAAATGAGATGTATATATATATATATGTTTTCGGGATTAAGAACTGTCAGGGATTATAGACTCAGATGCGAGTGCATGTGGTTTGTTTAGGAGTAAAACACAAATAAACATAAAACAAGAAGATTCTAACCATGAGCTACGGAAACCATGAACACAAGATAAGCAACACACAGACAGCACGCAACACAGAACAAACTCTAGACACAGGAACAACTAAAAAACTAGAATTAAAGTGTAATATAGTGCTCATTATTTACACCAGTATTGACCTAATCATTCAAAATAACTGACTTTGTCAGCTGATGATTTTAACCTCAACTGTGATACGAGTGATGTAATTGTTTTGCTTTATAATTGTTTTGATCTATATATGCTGACGTTGAAATGAGTTTAGATGATTATTACAACTGTTTCAGGGTCACATAATGATGATAAAACAAAAGTCCTACTTTTTCTTAATTATGGTGAGATATTTTTAAATTAATATCCTATAAATAGGAAACTCCCTTTGCATGAGAGACAGAAACACAGATACACAGCTCTGTTATCACCGTGTTAACTGTCTGTCACCACGGAACAGTGTAAGAGAATTACATTTTCATGCTGAGACGCTCCTGTTTTTCGAAGATTAAAAAAACATCAAAATAAATTATTATTTCTTGGAATAGACAATACTGTTATGAAATGTTTTGTTTTTTTAGAATTTTTTTTCCAGCATGCATGACGCAATTCATCTTAAATCACGTCACTGATTGTAGTTCATATATCCTGAAACGTGTTGACCAATCATTTACTTGCTTCTCCTGTTTTTTTTAAAATGCCAAGTCATTACAAATATAACTGAAAGTTATAGGGCAGACGACGATACAAATGCACGCAGTAACTCTTATCTTTACTCATCAAATTCAGCTACAAAAACGTTCAGTTTTATTTATTCATGATGTGCCTGAATCGCTGAACTGCTTAGTTTGTGTCAGTTATTTTGAGGTCTCTTTGATAAAATTGCTTAAACTTCAACCCACTCGTATTTCACAACCCTCTCAACTGCCTACACCTTAGTCAAACACACACGCAGAGTATGGCACACTCGGAGATGAGAGAAGAGACAAGTGAGACAGGAAGTGGTTCGATTCAAAGCATCATGCTCTTCTACCTCATTCACTCACAATTTCTCGCTCACTCACAGCCACCCCTGCCTTCCCCTTAGGCGAGATGCTTTTGCGAACTCCATTTCCCAGAATGCTCTAACAGATGTTCAGTTATAGTCATAAGAAGAGGTTGTAAGCTTTTTTTTTATTATTTCTCTTAAGAATTAAATTATTTACAGATTTTGCATTTGTTTCTATTAGTTTATAATTACTGTATGTTCAAACAACAAATGTACTATTTATAGATGAGAATGGCGTGAGATGTAGATGAAAATTCATAGTCACACTTTTTTGTAACACTTTTTTTCACACCGACACACACACACACTCTCTCGCCTTTACACCAGGTTATTTTGTTTTATTTTTACTTTATATAATGTATTAATTATTTTTCTGTATTTATTTTTTTTTGGGCTGTGGAACGAATTATTTGAGTTTTCATTATTTCTTATGGGAGCCCGCTTCCGGAACGAGTTATG
Source organism: Clarias magur (assembly GCA_013621035.1). Classification (NCBI taxonomy): domain Eukaryota; kingdom Metazoa; phylum Chordata; class Actinopteri; order Siluriformes; family Clariidae; genus Clarias; species Clarias magur. Next base: position 1,801,217 of record QNUK01000094.1, on the reverse strand, counting down.
CTCGTTATCCAAGGTTCCACAGTATATATATATTTTATTTTATTTATTTTTTTTACAGCTGATTCATAGAAGGGAAGAGAATCGAAAACTAATCACCATACCACCCTCCTTCTCATTCCTTATATAGGGATACTTCCTATAGCCTGTGTCGGCATAGATACTGTAGTCATTCTTTAACACTTCAAGCAATTTGTCCGTTAAACCCATAACACACAATAAAGTTCATGAAAAGTATTTTTTAACTTTTCACAAACATTTCACGTAAATATTAAATCAATTATAGAAAAAATTCTAAAGAACATGACACAACCAACTCATCAAAAAAAGCCATCTACTGTATATACAGTCAGTTCCAGTAAGAAGAGCATTAATCAGACAGGCAAATAAGAAGCCAACTGTATCTCTAAAAAAAGCTCAGAGGAGAAAGGCTGTTCAGGGGACAACCACAGCCTGGATATGAAATGAAAGCAGGGTGTAGGCAGAGAAAATATTTCAAAAAAGCCTCTCTCTCGTCTTATGAGCACATATTTAACTTAACAGAAAGTAATACATTTGGAGAAAGCCCATCATGAGTCATGATGAGAACATCAACCGCCTACAGTGTACACACCAGTCAGCTGCAAGTTAAAAAAATCAGTTGTCAACTAGACAAGACAATTCAGTAAGCAACCAGGTCTGGTCTGGTCAGCTTCTCTTTAAGGGATGTTTGGGAACACAGAAGGTACGACAGCAAAAACACCCCTAATTCTGGTCTTATCTTTAGGTGGCACGGTGGCATAGTGGTTAGCGTTGCACTTAAAGGGTTGAGGGTTCGATTCCCACCTTGAATCTGTGTGTGTGGAGTTTGCAAGTTCTCCATGTGCTTGCTGGGTTTTCTTCTTGTACTCTGGGTCATGGGTAGCTCAGTTCTTAAGGCACTGGATGACGATTCAGAAGGACACAGGTTCAAATCCCATAACCACCAAGTTGTCCTTGTTGAGCAAGGCTCTTAACCCTTAAGTAAACCTCAGGGCCCATATTCACAAAGCTTCTTAGAATTCTCTCAGAGAGCTCATATCTAAGTTTAAAAAGTCCTAGCTGGGAGTCTTAGATTAAGAGTGATTTAGGAAACTTTTTAGAGCGACTCTGAGTAAGGAAATTACAAAAACCCTTATCTTAGTGAGGAGGTGTGGTCGACCCCGTTGCTAGGGATGATGCAGCAATTCAAGGACTGTGATTGGCTGATAAAAAAAAATAATAAACTCTGACCTCTGTAAAGGTCTTGAAATGTGCTCTTTGTGAAAATAGAATACATGATAATAGAATAAACAGTGAAATCACAATTTTTGCATATAAAGGAATTGTATATGTTAATATAAATATCTTAAAGATAATTAAAACTGCCAAATGTTGAAAATGTGTCTACTTTTGAAGTAACCAATTTCCACACAGTTTTTACTATATTTAAGTTCTTACATTAATTTACCGTACTGATTTTATTACTTGTAATACATTTCAGATTGATGGGAGCAAAACGTCTCAACTTTTACCAATTTACACGATTGCTGGACAGTCTGTTTGCGTTGCACTTTTGGATGGTATGTAGCCAACAATCCAAGAGAGATGGAAGGAAGTAAAACAACAAGAAAACCAAATTGGACAGAAGAGCAGTGTTTACTTTTAGTTTTACGTTTAGTGTTTGGAGAATATTTCTTCTTTCCACCATTTTGTCCTCTGCTATAGAAACTCTTAAGCACCTTTATACTCCTCTATATTCTTAACAATTTTTACTTTAGGAGCTGTTTTTAGGGGTAAGATGTTTTGTGAATCATTTTTATCTTTACTAAGATTTAATCCTAAATTTAAGGGGAAATTCTAAGAATTTTCCATTTTCTTTTTCTTTTAGACTTAAGATGCTTTGTGAATACGGGCCCAGATGTATAATGAGATGATAAGAGCGTTTCCTAAATGCCCAAAATGTAAATGGTACTCCAGTTTCCTCCCACATTTAGATTAAGCTAATTCCCGTTCCCAATTAGTGGCGGTGCATGTGCAAGGTGATGGATTGACACTCTGTCCAAGATGTACCCCTCAACATGTTCAAAGTCTCTTTGGATATTTTCCAGAGACGCTCAGTGCAGGATAAGCGTTATAAAACATGCATGAATAAACAGCCAATTGTTACACCAGCACCATCCAAACACACCTAACACACACATATAAGAGGGGGTACAGCTAGTCATAACTAGAATCAAAAACATCTTTCAACAGGACAATGACTCAAATATTGCCAGTGTTACATTGGTTCTAAAACAAAAACCTGTTTTTTTTTTTGCCTGAGAACTGGTGTAAACTGGTGCAGTGGTAGCTCAGAGTTAATGATTAGAAGGTCAGGGGTTCAAGCTGCAGTTTCCCCAGGCTGCCTGTGTTGGGTTCTAGAGCAAGACCCTTATCCCTATCAGCTCCAGATATGCTGTATCATGGCTGTATCTTGGTCACGCTGGAATATGCGCAGAAAGACTTTCATTGTGAAGTAATGTCTATTTGACAAATAAAGGCCTAACTAGTTTAAAAAGTCGGGATATGAAAACCAGATGGAGACATGGCTCAGAAGACTTGCAGCTGTAATCGCAGCCAAAAGTGGTTCCAATGTATACTGCAATGCGATGAGGAAGACCATTAGAGGCCTTGAAGTAAAAAAAAAAAAAAAAAAAAAGGTTAACAATAAAAAACTCAATTCAATTGTATTTCAGGTTCAGGCTGTATGCATTGTAGAAGTAATCACAACCATGCTAAGGTGTTACACACAGACAGTGCATGCAAAAAGAATCAGTCGTGGGGAGATGGAGGGCCTCTGTGAACTCAAAGAATTATTCAGTCTTCTGTGTCATATTTAAAGACACATTAGCGTGATTTCTGACACATGACGCATGAACAGAAAAAAAAAACAGAAAAAAAAGAATGATTGTGGGTTGGCCTTATCATCTTCAAAGGCTTCGGAGTGACTGTGGAAAGAATTAGGGAGATGCGAAATGAAGCCTTAAGTAAGTGACTGATCTCTTTGCACAGATACACTACAATATGCCTTTAACAGTTCTGGCAAGTCTAGTCTCTTGCTTTCGCTCCATGTTGACAGGTGTCATGCTACGACAACGTTCAATCACATTACATACCTGCAGATTTTACATTCGTATGGATGCATGAAGTAGAACTGATAATGAACAGAAAATGCATCATCTCTGCTCAACTGTCAAAACTACAACTGTGACTGTTTGTGATAGAGTTTGTGATTAGTTGTGTGTGTGTGTAAGAGAGCGCTTGTGTGGTAAAAGCTCACTGCAGGTGTTTCCTGTTGGAGAGAGAGAGAGAGAGAGAGAGAGAGAGAGAGAGAGAGAGACAGAGACAGTGAGGCTTGTGGTTGTGTGTTTCAGCAACCCTGATGTTCATTAAACAGAGAGTGAACTGACCTATGCAATGTTCAAGTCATGTAATAAACCTTCACCTATCTCTCTCTCTCTCTCTCTCGCTCTCTCTCTCTATCACACACACACAAACACACACACACACACACACACACACACACACTGCTGCTAAGTATAAATGTTCTAAAACAAAATTGAGATTGATCTCATGTTATGGGGATGGAGGGTGAGAAAATCTTTATTAAACCAAAAGCAGAAGAAAAACTATTCAATCTTTCGTATAATATTTCTATACACTACACCGCAGTCACGTCTGACATGTCACACAGAGCAAAGAAACACAGCTCGACCATTTTGAAGACTCCAGAATGTCGTAAAACTCAGGTCTTACAGTGAGTGTAAAGAAGAAAGATGGAGTATAAATGCACAATGCATACAAAGAAAGTTATTAGAAATAATACGTATAAAATAATAGTTTTCATTATATTTCATATTATACATTGCTATAAATATTAATTAATGTAATAGGTAAACAAATCAATTGGCATCTATTACAACTAAATGCAAAACATTAAACATACAGTAAATATGTATATAGTAAAGATTCTATCACTGAATATCTCGACTCATATCACAGTTATATTTCATACAGAAGCATTGGTTAGATAATAATAATAATAATAATAATAATAATAATAATAGATTATAGATAAAAGATAAAATAAATGATGATAAGACCAAAATTAAACAACTTATTTTCGTAAAAGATTCCGCAGTAAATATGTTCATGTCATTTTTTTATTTCTACCTGCTGTGCTCATGTATGAAGAACAAAGGATGAGACCATTCAGTAAAGCCTGTGTAGGATTCAGAAGGTTGTGAGAGAGCTGAGAGCTCCTACTGGGAAGTGGTTTTGGGGTTTGTACCATCTAGAGTTCTCTAAAAGCATCTACTTTAAGCCACCATCTCTTTAGACCACATCATTTATGCATTAATCTCACACAAAGTCATTTTCAGCAGACAATTCTTTCTTGAAATGTGTACTTCGAGACACTTTAAAGAATGCTTATATGTAATAAAAGAGATGTCAATCGCCATCAAAAAAAAGTTTTATATATATTTATATGTGTGTGTGTGTGTACATGCTTAGACAATGTTCAAAGCTCATTTAAATGAGTACAATAGTACAAAACATACTTTATACTGGTAAAATGAAAAGATTACGCTCAGTTATGATAAATACACATTTAAGAAAAACATTTGTGTGTGTCTGTGTGTTTTCTTGTGAAACTTGCACACACACATGCATCAATACACACATGAAAAACAGCATAAATGGGCAGGTGCCTACACTTCACTCATGAGAGATTTCAAGTACACACACACACACACACACACACACACTGGTTGTTTCATAATATCTTTCCTCTGAATGCATCTGGAGTACAAACTTATGTACATAGACAGAACATTACACACTCCAGTTTGCACTCTCAGAATGTAGAATAGTTATATTCTGTGCAGAGACGCACCTTGGAGGCAGAATTATTTAAAAACCTTATTTACAATAGTATTTACAGAATGAAAGTTGTTAGCAGAATGTCAGCGCACTGCAATGAAGCCTCATTTTTTATACATTTAACAAAGTTCCTGATCCATAACAGAGAGTCTTATCTCTCACATCAACGAGTATGCGTATCTATATCAGGCTCAAGATGTCCTCGTGTCAAGCGTGTTTTAGCACGTCCTATACGCAAATTAAGTTATTATTTTTGATTCATTTTGTTATATGGACAGTTTGAACAATAAAAAGGAATAGCAACTTTTAAAGGAACACATTTTTCTGGTTATAATGACACAATCGCTTGTCATGTGTAATATTAATAAAACCTATATGCATGTGCGTATGGTACTGTATTCCTCAACATCTGCTGGGAAAAAAAGGCAAATAGGTTTTAATTCACTGTTTATTTGTTGCACCTTGATCGTCATCATACCGTACATTAACATGGCGATGGCAGTTATTAAAAACAGTGCATTAAAATGAATTAAGGAATAAATTGGAATTTAATTATACAGAGACTTGTGTAAAAAAAAAAAAATTTAAATTAACTATTTAAATTTGAGCAAAAGGGTACCGTCAATGACAAAACATGTCATTTTTTTACAAATAAAAACCATATCACTCTGTTTTAGTATTGTGACTGAAAAAAAAAAGAAAATAATCATATCACTATAAAACTACTGACATATACTTTGCATGTTATCTGGGTGATCCCAGGTAAAAGTGTGAAAAGTACATTTAACAAAAAACCTTGCAAATATACAAAAGCTTCCATTATTACATAACAAAAATGCAAACCCTCGTGCCTCACCATATAATTAACTGTTTAACCCAGCATATGTACATCAGTATCCTCATAAGACGTCGAACGTAAAGTATTTCGAAACTCTACACATTCTAGTGTCTGCACAAGCGTCTGGTCGAAGTCTGAAAAACCTTTACAGCCTCTGTGTTCGTTTATATAAAAGCTATATTACTGTATGTACTTTTTATAACGTATTTTATATTTCTGCTGTAAAACAATACGTTTTTGAAATTTTACTGTCTATGAGAGACGGAACACATCAATCTTCTTTGGTGGTCAAGAGAACAAAAAAAACCTTCAGGAAAGACGGAACATTTAACTTTAGAACTTTAAATAAAATATATATTCATCTTCCTACTGTATGAACGGACTTCTAATGTGAAAATGAATACATCTGTTATATATATATATTTATGATATGATGTGATATACTTTATTGTCAATTTACTCTAAAATTGGTCTTACGTATCAAAAGCCTCGCCCAAAGACACTTGGTAAAATAGTCTCCAGTGGTTCTGAGTGTCACATAGAGACAGTGAGATTTGCTACAGACTGAAGTTAAAGAGGTTTTTTTGAATGGCCCATTCAGTTCAACTAAAGTTTATAGAGTTGTATCACCTACAATGTCTTGATTCAGAGTGAGAGCTAAGACAGGACATTTATATATAAAAAATAAAAAAAAAGAAAAGAAAGAAAATTCACAGACTTAATCATTAAGGACTAACGTTTTTGAAAAGTAACATCTTCATAAAGAATTTAAATAAATAAAAAAATTGTTAGATTAAATTTTATTTATTTTTTAACAACAAATCTGAATGTTTTTTGAGATTTGCAGGTTTGGATTAAAAACCCAAACAAGTGATTAACTATAAAACTTCTTTATGGTTTGTAATTTGCATCACTTGTAATCAATTTAAAAAAATCGATGCCTTACGACCCCCTGGGGAACCCCAGAGCCCACTTGAGAACCTTGGATCTGAGATGACCGGTTAAAGTGTTTAAGAGATCAAACAACTCTTGTAAAATGACACGGAATAAATACGAGGGTGTACCAACAAGACGGCTGGATTGAGTGTAAAATCTTAGAGGTTTGTTAAAGACGTTGAGTTCATTTGGTCCTCAAGAGATGTGGCATGGATTCAGATCAAAGAGTCTCCGGCGTGTTCGCTTGCGCGCCTGGTTGACGGCCGTTCGCACAGCGCACTCGAACACTTGCTGAACGCCACGATTGATGAGTGCCGAGCATTCGAGGTACCCTTTCGCTCGAATTTCATGAGCCACCCTCTTGCCTTCGGACGCCGTGGTGCAACGGTCACGATATGGCCCCATCTCCCGGTGATCTGTCTGAGTGCCCACGACCAGGACAGGCACACGAGGCAGATATTCACGCACCTCAGCTATCCACTTCTGTTGGATGCTGGCCAGCGTGGAGGGGTTGGCCACCGAGTAGCACAGCAGGACGACGTCGGCTTGTTGGTAGGACATGGGGCGGATCTGGCGGAACGTGTCGTTTCCCGCCGTGTCCCACAAACCCAAGCTAATCTGGACGCCGTCCATGAAGACGTCCACACCGGTGTTCTCATAGACAGTGGGCCTGTAGCTGTCAGGGAACGTCTCAGAGGTAAAGCGCACCAGCAGTGCCGTTTTGCCCACAGCGCAGTCGCCAACGAGTACGCACTTCACAGATGTCCCAGTCGTCCCGTTCATCATTCTGTCAGAAGTTGTGCTTCTTTTTCTTAATCAGAGAATCAAGACGTTTCCTTTTCCTTTGTACCAGTGTAACCTTCAAAGCAGGCCATTACGGTGTCCAGTCAGAAGAATGTGGTTTTGGTCATAAGGTAAAGGTGAAGTGGTTTCCTCAGAAACAGAGTAAGCAGTGGAGCGGTGGTGCGGTGGCACAGTGTAGGTCTCTCATTGCTTCACTTTCCTCAGGCCTGCATCCGAAACACCTGCTAATTGTTCTTCTTTTCTAGATTAAAGAGGGAAAAAAAACACCACTGCATTATTTGCATCATTATAATAACTGTGTGACCCCCCACCTCCAAAGACCATCTGTATAGTTATAAATAGATTTAGAACAGTATAGTGAAATTGTCCTCTCTAAAAATATATGTAATGTATCCAAATTTAATACTTGATATGTAAATATTTTAAAAATAGAAGTAGATGAAATGAGCAGTTTCTGTCCACTTTTCCAACATTAGATGCATCAAAAACGTCTTTCGTTCTGGGTCGTTCTTTACTGGTGGCACCAGGATCATCGCCTGAGTATATTTGTAATTACTTGAAACTACCTTCCTAAAATATATTTACGCTGCATATTTCAGTCCTATGCATTATTACATATAGTAATAAAATACATATTTACATATGATTATTTTTAAAAATTTAACTAATGAAGTTGGTATTTTATAAGGGCAGAACTACACAAATAGTAGAAATACACAAATAAGTAGAAGTCATGTTTGTCCACATAAGATCTTATTGTCTTGCCAAAGGATGTTGTTTATTTTATGTGCAGAATTAACTTTCCATAGATATTTCTCAGATCTCCAACAAGGTAATAAACAACATAATATAGACGGATAGAACGTTTCCCTGTGAAGGCCTACTAAAATTTATTTATTTTTTTTCATAAAAAGGGAAAATAGATTTTCTTTTTTAAATAAAAAAATCTTTAATCTAATAAGAAAAACGTTTTCATTAATCCAAATGTATTTTGTATTCATAAATTATTATTCATAATAAACTGCATTTGTACATTTAGAAATAAATACGTAACCACCAGACATTTTAAGTCACATTCAGAACAGGCCTCTCTCTGTTCGTCGTCACTAATAAACACAAACCAAAAAAAAAAGGCAACAAATATTGTGGATTTGTAAGTAATAATAACAATAATACAACAATGTACATTATTTACTATACTACGTTTTTACAATTCCTATTATGAATGAATTTTGTTTAAAGTTACTCACCAGTTTTCAGTCGTTCGAGTTTATCGGATCAAAGCAACATCAAAAGATTTTTTTTGGAATTCTCAAAACAAAAAGCACTGTAAACACATTTATCTCTAATGTTATATACAAATAAGTTGTATTGTCGAATTTTCTATTATATTTCCTTTATATTATTCACGAGTTTCTAAACAAAGCTCGAAGAACAGATGTGGCCTCCTCCACCAAGATCTCAGGGGAAGTGAAATAAGGGGTGAAGGTTTTTTTTTTTTTTGCTTGAAATTTGTGCATGACACCGCCTTGTATCCGCTGTGTGGTGCACGGCAACCCTGATCTGCAAGCTTCACTTTCTGTGCTTCTTCACTGCCTGCTCCAGCAGGCTTTTTGACAAAAGACATACGAATGTTTTTACTGATTTAGTTATAAGAACTACATAATTTAGTATATAAATTGGCCCTTACTCAATAACCCAGTGTGTATACAAGCCCCATAGTTTTTTTTTTCTTTATCACAACAAATATTTGACCTAAGCTGGATGCTTGTACTTGTCAACCTTGCCTAGACATTTAGTATTTTTAAAGGTACATATCTATAGGCACAAAATCACATTATAATTAATGAACCAAACCCTGTGGTGTGTAATCATATACTGATTTACATGATTCACTAAATTCTACTGTATATGTGGAGTGCAGTCCAGATACAGAACCAGAAAAGTATTTCACTGGACATACTGGGAGGAATGGGACAGGACGGGTTTATAGTTATAAGTGCATCTACAGGGCTAATGTTATTAACTTTCACAGACGTTTACAGATTTTTCAGTATTTTTTTCCCTTCAGGCATGTCTATGACAACCTTTATAACTGAGAAAAGACAACTGGACAGAGACGTACGAGTATATTTTCTGCCAGTCAAAATCAATATGAAATGTATTGGACGTGTTGAAGTTGTGGGGCATTGCGCATGTAACACCATGACAGAACCCCCCACCAAGGAGTGGAATCTGGGCCAGGAATTGGCCTGTGCAGTGGGCCGGGCGGGACATGTCGTGAGTGCCAAGCCGAGGACTGGAGTGTGCACTGGGTTGAGGGTTGGCCACAGGCCGGAAAGGGTGCCTTGTGGGCGTCTGGAGACTGCCTGACTAAAGCATGCTTAGTGTTCAGGACAGCAGAGGGTCTATGTTGTGGGCCTTCAGAAAGCCTGACTGAGGCATTGCATGGGTCATGAGAGGGAAGGTCACCTCGTTGGCCTTTGGCAGGAGCCAGACTAGGCCACAGCTGGGACGCAGCAGGCAGGAGGCAGGGTTATGGAGCTTGCCGGGTTATCTTCCACAGGGTGATGGGCAGGAACCGGAGTAGTGGAGGCCCCAGGCTGACCTTCATTGGGCAGTTGGTGGCGTGAGCCTCATCCTGGTGCTTTGCTGTTTCAGCTGGCTCACTAGCTATGGCCCTAGATGTTGCCTGACTATTGTATTGTGCTGTTGACCTCGTTTGGGAGCTCAAGGCAGGGAATCACCCTGGTGCTTTGATGCATCAGTCAGCTCACTTGCTGTTGTCCTGGCAATCAAACAAGAGCCATGCCAGTAAGGGCCACCAGAGAACGTACTGTAAAACCAGAACTTCAATAACTGACAAGTACAAATCAGATTTCGACAGGAGACATGATTACAAAACAGGAATTAAACCTTGACCCACAGTGCTTGATAGGAGTCGCAGTCCAGAAATAATTCGAAACAAACAAAAATCATGAAGTCACGGCATTATTAGCAATGAAATAATCAACATTTTAGTCCCACAACATAAACTCAATCTTATTACATGAACTTATTTGCAATATTCCACACATCATGTGTTCAACGAGAAGTTGCATGGTACACAAATCACACAAATATCTTTTTCTTAATATTCAAAGATTTAGGTGGATTTTGAGTCGTTAATTGTATGTTTTCTTAAATTCAGTGCTATAACTGTGCTATATTTTGTTGCTTCTGTTTTAAAAGTAGATATTGCATCAGACTGGCTGTTTTTGCTGTTGTCTACAGTTATGTCGCAAAAGGTTTAGGAACAGCTCCCATAATCTCAGGATTCTCCAGGACAGGAAATGTACACGAGGTGATAAAAGCAAGCCAAATGCTAAAAACATTGGATGTGGCCCTATAATGAGGAGACAGGACTTATGAGAGCTCTTATATCGTCCCCTAGTGGAGCAAAAGACCCTAGTTTTGATTTGCAGCCACGTGAAAGTCACCTCATGGAGAAACCTGACCTTTGCAGATATGGATAAACGTCAGAAAAAAAGCTGCTGAGTTATTCCCCCCCCCCCCCCCCCACAGGCAATTTCGACAGAAACTACAGCGAGCAAAATTGAGAAAGATGAGTGCGGGACTGAGTACACGGAGTTACTGACACACTATAAAAATCCCAAAAGAGAAAATACATCGCAACTAATTAAAAAAAACTGTTTTTATTCTTCAAAATATACAAATCTAAAGAATCATAAAACACCAGCATTACAAAAATAAAATGATACTTATAGTAAAACCAGAACAGCTGCAAAGTAGTGTTTAAGAAAAACACTCATTCATAAAACATCCAAAAACATTATGAACTTCTTCTTTTTTTTTTTTTTACAACATTGTTTGTTATTCTAAGCAGCTTTATAAAAGTTTGTGTGTAAGTATACTTTATAAACCCTTTTTAAATCTCTATGTGGAATTATTTATAAGCTTTCCTCGGGGGGGAAAAAGGACTAAAATTAGTATGAAAAAACTGCCAGTGTAAATAATCTATCAATAACATGCATCCACAATTATGTGCACGTACGCATACACACAGACAAAACAATCCTAATCCTTCTAAAAAATAATAATAATTTAGGAGAGGGAAAAAAAAAAAATATATATATATATATATATATATGTAAATAAACTGAAGGTCAGCCCTCGATTATACAGAATTGGTCCATTGTTAAGAATGACTTAAACTATAAAAGCATCACCTGGTTAGTACTAATAACTACTGGACAGTCCATTATCAGTAGTTCCACACACACACGGCGAACATTAACATTAACATCGCAGTGAAAGAATCAAATATACTGTATGTTGAAACTTTGGCACATTTTCTATGCTGATATATGAACCAAATTCTTTTTACAATATTTATAAAAATACAGTTTCAAGTATGATAGATACAGAGAAATAGAGAGAGCGCGAGAGAGAAGAGAAGAAAATGAGCGAGAACAGAAAGATCATAAAAATATGAACATAAGGTCAAGTGTGAGTGAAAAAGCGTAAAAATGTGTTCGATCTTTAAATGCGTCTAAAAGAAGAAATCTCCCGTCGTTCACAATGAACAGCAGCAGCTAATATTCAGCACATGGCAACATGACGACCACCAAACCCATTTTAGGCTCCGTGTACCTGAGAGGAAGAGAGAAGGTCAGGGGTTGAGATTCCATTCAAGAACAGTGTCTGAAAGCGACATCATATTTAGTGTGTGTGTGTGTGTGTGTGTGTGTGTGTGTGTGTGTGTGTGTGTGTGTGTACTTGTAATGGTGGCTCCTGAGGTAGTCGAGAACAGCAGGTCTAATGCGAGCCACGCCTCCTTGGCTGCGATTGCCTCTCCCGGTGATGACTGACAGCTGGGGACGGCACAAGCCCTGCTGCCATTCTAACAGGAAACAGGAAGTCTATTACACAAACGCAAAGATCAAGACAGCGATTAAAAAAAAAAAATGTAAAAAAAACAAGAACGAAAAACCCCACCGATGTGACTCACACCATGAAACTATTTAAATACAAACTTTTCCTAGTTAGTCGTGAACCTACTTGTGTTAGAGGATCTGAGTGTCAGCGTGTGTGTGTTTCACTAACCCACTGTTTTCGCAGTGAGAATCTGCTGTAAGTGATGCAGAGCCTCGTTGACATGCAGCCCGTGCAGATCCAGAACGTTCTGAGGCAGAAGTGTCGAGTTAACGCGTTCAAATATTTGCACGGCTGCACGATGGTTCGCCTCCTTCATCTTCTGCCCGTGTAAGTGACCCTGCGCGCACACACACACACACACACACACACACACACACACACACACACACACACACAAAATGTGACTTTTTTATATACAGTATGTGTCTCAGCAGAACAGTGTGTTAGTGGTATAGTGATGTAGAAATCCAATTTTACAATATTTCACAGCAGTGTCATAAGTCTGTGATCGCGGTGGCAATGCATGGATATCATCACCATTAGAGTGTGTATAGTGTAAAACCTGCTGAGCGTAGAAGCTGGCGACGTCCTTGCGCCCTTGTCTGTAGGCTTCGGCAGCTTTATCAAAACTCTCCTGCTGCCGTTGTCTCTGCAGCATGGCTTCTGTACGAAAGTCTACGTATTCTGGATCTTCTATGTCTTGGAACTGTGCCACGTCTATCTCAGTCTTCTGTTTCTGGCAAACAAGGAACATAATGAAACACACAGTTAATCATTTTATTATTCAAATAAAGCCTGCATGATAAATAATAATGGTATTAGTATAGTTTAAGTCACTCAATGTGATGTCACACAACAAAGTTATTAACCACTTTATGGCACAAGTTTAAGGCATCGTCACCGCTGACCCGTTTGAGAAATAAAAAAATCATACTCAGTGTCTTCAGAGGCCCAGTTTGGTGGCGAACATATGTATTATATATAATATACCCATTGTATATCAAATTCCATTGGGTGCATTTTGCAAATCACCCAAAATAACAGTTAAGCAGAGCCCATCACATGGAACGCAAAAACTGTTCAGCTCAGTGAGGTCTAACTGGTACCGGGTTTCACAAGTATAAGTGCAAGTGTACAGTATATGAGCCATGCAGCACAAATCCTGGACGCTCAGGTATCCTAACAGCAGCAGATTCCAACCTGTCTGCCGATTTTCCTGAATTATGAGCATGTTTAGACCCCCAAAACGCCCCAGATGTTGGAAAAGATGTATCTAGTTGCAAGCAACGATGAGCAGGCATCAATTGGAGCCTCTTCAATTTTGCATCCTAATGTCTTGAGATCACGTAGGCCAGGTTTGGTGGCGATCGTATAAATTCCCTAGGAAGAGCATATCAAATTCCCATGCCCAGGCACAGACTCTCAGGTATGTCTGCCAAGTTTCATGAGTTTTTGACCTTGTTAAGATCCCCAAAATGCCCCGAATTGTGGGGGGAAAGTAATTCTTCGAAAACCAATAGGGCCCTTTACACAGAGACATCAGCACTTTCTGGCATCCCCACTATCATAGCGATGACGATGATATAATAGCCTGATGTCATAGTGCCCTAATATAAGGAAATACACGAGATGAAATAAGTACAATAAATGACAATAAGGCTGAAGTTAAATGTTCAACATATTAAATAAGAAATATTTATCAATACAACAAACATTATAACATCATTATCAAGTGCTTAGAGATACTGAATGTGATTCTTACCCTCTCTTTGCTAGGTGTTCTACCCTTTTCGCTATTGTCCGGGGCAGATTCAGATGCTACTACAGTTCTCACAGGTTCATCGTCCAACAGTGTGTGTAGAAACTGTTCAGTCTGCTCCAAGGAGTAACTGGATTAAAACATAGTAAAGATTAAAAATATGTTGAAACACGTTCCTTATTTATTAATCTTTTAGCAAGGTTGCCCAAGTACCCAAGTAATGTTTAACACCAAACCAAAGAAAAAACATTTTTACTGTACATATACAGCATGTTGGTAAATGCTAATCAATCATTGATAAATTACTGGACACATGCATGACACAGGTGATTTGATTTGCCTTTCGCAGCACTCGCTAAAACACTTGCAAAACAGAAACCGCACAACAACAAAAAAAGCTGAATTTCTCATGAGTACTTTCGATTTGTATCTACAAGAATGATTATCATTTAGGAGCACAACCAGTGAAGCAGGAGCACCTTAAAAGGCCAAAATATGGAGAGAAACTGCATCCTCACCGGTGACATCTTGGAAAATCTCAGTGCACAGAATGTCTAAGAGACACGAGTTCAAGTTGAAAGAAAATATGCCAATTTCTGCAAAATGTGAAGAGATAAAAAATAGCGCTTGCTTGTAAATTGAATTTAATTCTCCTCTTCATCCCAGAAATGATTACATGACAAGGTTTTTGATGTCCAGTAACCACTGACGTATTGAAGAAGATGCATGATGTCATACAGAAGGCTTGGGAGTATTGCTGTTCAGAGCATCTTTAAACGATTCCAGTAGCATGCACAGGAATGAGCCAGATTACCTATAGTGCACGGCATTAGAAGAAGATACCACGGCAATACATAAGCCAGCATACAGCACATCCTACAGAAGAAAACATCATTCCTTCAAATAGTCTTTGAAGATCGTCTAATAACATCGATAATGCAATTTGCACCTGTTTGGTTTGAGGCTAGCATACACACAGACCAGCACATCCTCTACTTATATGATGAAGTTTCTTCTTCATTATTGATCTGGCTGGCTTGTTTCTTTTTCTTTGTTTTGTTTCTTTCTTTTTTTTTAATATGTAATGTTTCTTCAATGCTATTAAAATAATTTAAATGTGTCCAATAATACAGAATACAACATTTCTTATGTAAATGGTCACAAACAAGTTACAAATATATGTCCATTTATATTCAGTGCCTTGCAAAAGTATTTGTACCACTGATCTTTTCCATATTTTGTCATGTTGCAATCACAAACGTAAATGTATTTTATTGGGAGTTTATGTGATAGACCAACACAAAGTAGCACATAATTGTGAAGTTGAAGGAAAATGATAAACGTTTTCAAATGTTTTTACAAATAAATACAATGGAACCTTGGATTACGAGCATAACTCTTCCGGAAGTGCGCTCATATTCCAAAACACTCATAAACCAAATGGAATTTTCCTATAAGAAATAATGAAAACCCAAATTATTCGTTCCACAGGCCCCCCCCAAAAAATACATAAAAATAATTAATAGAATACATAAAGTAAAAATAAAACAAATTAACCTGCACTTCACCTTTAAAAAAAGTCAAAATGTTTCTATTTGTGCCCGCAGGCGCCATGTGTTTGTGTATGTGAGTGTGTGTGGAAATAGCCCCTTACCGCGCCTTGTCTTACACAGTAAAAAACTCCCCCTCCCTCTCCCCCACCTCGCTTTTTAAGCAAACACACAACAGAAACACTGTTTTAACGGGGGAAAAAAATAAATCCCTCTAATGACACTCGTGTGAGCGCATACTAACGGAATCACTGCAGTAGAGAAAAATAAATACAAGTAGAGAAAATAAATAAATGAAAAATGAACTAGCACTTTACCTTTGAAAAGAATCGCAGCAGAGCAGAGAGTGTGTGTGAAGCCGGGGAGGGGGGTGTGAAGGCAAGAGAGTTGTGTGTATTGGTGTCAAATTATGCGCGCACCTCTGAGTGGCGCAGTGGTTAAAGCGCTCGCCCTATCATCCGGAGATCGCTAGTTCGAATCCCGAGTGGTGCTATAACCTCTCGCAGCCGGAGGTCTAGAGAGAGCTGATTGGCCGAGCTCTCAGAGTGCTCCCACATTAATCACGGCTCTACAGCCAATCAGGGGCGTCTGTGAGCCTCCGAGTGTGTTACGCCCCCAATGATGCGCGAGCAAGCAGTTCGAAAAGATGCGGTCGGCTGGCATCACGTGGTTCGGAGTCTTCGGCCCTCCCGGCTGAGTGGTAGTAGTAGTAGTAGCCTTAATGTGGGAGGCCCCTAGTGATGGAGACGAATTGGACAAGACTAAATTAGGGAGAAAAATCAGGGAAAAAATCCAAAATAAATAAATAAAAATAAATAAATATGCGCGCGCACACACATAGGAGACACTCTGAAACAGAGAGGGAGATGTTGATTATACCAGTAAGAGACGAGGACTAAGACCCAGCAGGGGAGACGATTACCCACAATTCCGCAGCGCAAGCAAGAGAAAAATCATTGCCTCAGTTGTGATCAGATGGCGCTCTGTGTCAAAACAAGAGGCGCATGTGTGATACATGATACTCGTAACCGTAAACCAAGACTTGCTCGTTTTTCAAGTCAAAATTTATTTAAAGTCTTTGCTCGTCTTGTGCAACATTCGCAAACCGTGTTACTTGCAATTCGTGGTTCCACTGTATCTAAAACGTTTGGCATGCATTTGTATTCAGTCCCCCCAAGTCAATACTTTGTAGAACCATTCACTGCAATTACAGCTGCAAGTCTTTTGAGGTACAGTATGTATCTACCAGTTGTAGATACGCATCTTTGCTTTACGCATCTAGAGAGTGAAATTTTTGTCCATTCTTCTTTAAAATAGTTCAAGCTCAGCCACATTGGATGAAGAGCGTCTGTGAACGTCAATTTTCAAGTCTTGACAAATTTCTAAATTGGATTCATGTCTGTACTTTGGCCTGACCATTCTAACACATGAAACATATAGTCAAATACACTTCGATCTAAACCATTCTGTAGCTCTGGCTTTATGTTTAGTCTCGTTGTCCTGCTGGAAGGTGGATCTCCACCACAGTCTCGAGTCCATCTTCCCATCCACTCTCACCAGCTTTCTTATCCCTGCAGAAGAAAGGTTTCCCTACAACACGATGCTGCCACCAACGTGCACATTGTTAGTTTTCCTGCCACACATGGTATTTTCCATTTAGACCAAAGACCTCATTCAGAGTTACCATGGGCCTCATTGGCTCCTTCTCTGATTAATGCTCTCCTTGCCCAGCATTTCAGTTTAGGTGAACGGCCATGTCTTGGTAGGTTCGCAGTCGCGCCAGACTCTTTCCATTTTCGGATGATGGATTGAACAGAGATCAGTGAGATGTTCAAAGCTTGGGATATTTTTTTACAACCTAAAAGTCTCCACAATTTAATCCCTGACCTGTCTGGTGTGTTCCTTGGACTTCATGATGCTGTTTGTTCACTAATGTTCTCGAACGGCCTTCATAGAACAGTAGTGTTTATATTAAGATTAAATTACATTTAATTCAATCAAATTCTGAAGGCAATTTTAGATTTTAGTTTGAGATATCAAATGCATGCCATACTTTTCAGATTTTTATTTGTAAAAAAAAAAAAAAAAAACTGAAAAACAAACATTCATCATTTTTCATTCCACTTCACAATTATGTGCCACTTTGTGTTGGTCCATCACATAAAATCACAATCAAATACATTTACGTTTACTGTATAGCTTGATAAATAGGGTTCAAAGGAAATTAATTCCTGTAAACATTGTGGACTCAGTTCTGACTAAATGTCACCTAAAGCTTTGTAAGAAAAATCAAAGTGAAACTACAGCTTTAACCGTACAGAAAATCCTTTACTTTAAATAAAGTCAGGTATGAAGTCTGAAATAACATCTTAAATAATAAGTAATTATCATACTTGTGGTCTCGGAAGATGTCCTTAAGAAAGTGCCGGTCAATGGTGGGGAAGAGAGCAAAAAGCTGTTTCTCCTTCACTATGGCCGCTCCATCTTTCTTGTCCAGATCCCAGCGACTTAACCTAGACTACACACAGGAACCACGGACAAGATTTTTTAATTGCAAAAAGCTGTCAAATTTTTTTAACAATATGCTAAGGGAATAGGTTTGTGTGACAAATTGACTGACCTTTTCTAAACTTTCCTGTAACACCTGCTCTTCAAGCATGATGTCCCTGAGAGAAACTGGAGGGCGCGACACGTTCCAGTGGTCCATGAACGGAAAGCCTTCTTGGACACTGGATTGGTAACCGAGTGATGAATAGCCATCTGCACCGATCAGAAACTGAGCAGCCGAGTCCCACAGCTCAGCCTCGGCTGGCTGCGAATCGCCCCAGTGAACGGAACCTGGGTGAGCGCAGGGCAAAGAACAGTGAGGGAACAGTGGGAGGCATGGACACACCTCTACACAAGCATGTGTCTAAAAAAAAAATCATATTCAAAGTGTATACAACAACATGTAGTGAAATGCTTATTACAACCATCCGTAAATCTCCCATAAAATAAACATTTACAATTGTACAATTTTACAATATTAAATTATAAAAACTAGACTATATCTAGACTTACTCTCTTGCAGTAGATGATATGAGAGAGCGGCTTGTCTGTGCTTCTCCTACAAAAAAACAAAAACAAAAAAAAATCTTAAGTAAATTTTTGTCTGCTCCATTTAATTTTTTATGAAAACTACGTTCTTTGTTTTTTACCTGGATAGTTTCTTTCCATTTCTGATGCAGGAGTTTGGCTAATTTAAGGTCCATCATCACTGAGCAGTTTTCTGGAGAGAACTCACCTTTAATCACATACAGAAGACATACCAATGTTCAAACATGCTGCTTTGTGTGTATTTTATGCGTCATTTGTCTCCTTTCATTCTGATATTTCCCCTGATGTTAAAAATGACAGGGACAAAAAAGGGACAAACTAAAATTATGGAAAGGCATCTTCTTAGTAAGGTGTTGTTAATTCTATAAGATATTGGGTGTAACCAAAAACAAATATATTGTAAAGATTGAATAAATGTGGAGATGCACCATTTATTTCCTTTATATTTTTTTCAGGTATAGACCAGAAGTGTGCATCAGGATTGGGAGTAAAGTGGTCAATAGGTTTTTTTACTTTCGTGCAGGTAAGCAGGGGATTGGATTTACCCAAAATTCTGTAGTCAGAGGCATGGTCAAATAAAATTCCCCCGTTTCTAAAATGATGTCATAATAGTATTGGATTTCTCCAATATGGAAGGGTAAGTGCTTCAAAGGGCCTGTTCATCATTTTTATTTGATTATTTTTGTTTCCTATGTCTTTACAGTGGAACCTTGGATTACGAGCATAACTTGTTCGGGAAACACTCTTAAATTTCCCCATGAAAAATAATGAAAACTCAAATTATTCAGTCCACAGCCCAAAAAAAAAAAAGAAATACATAAAAATAATTAACACAATATATAAAATTAAAATAAAACAAATTAACCTGCACTTTACATTTTAAAAAAGTAAAAATAAATTTTTGCTGTGTTTTGCTGTGTAAGATGAGGCGAGTTTCACAACATAAAGCACAGACAACAGAAAAACTACTTTAACGGGGGGGAAAAAATCTCTCTAATGACACTCGCGTGAGCGCATACTAATGTAATCACTGCTGTAAAATAAAAAAAATTTACCAGCACTTTACCTTTGAAAATAATCGCGACAAAGCAGAGTAAAGAAGAGAGTGTATGTCGGTGTGTGTGTGTCAAATTACATGCGCGCACAAACATAGGAGACACGCTGAAACGGAGAGGGAGATGTTGATTATACCAGTAAGAGACAGGCACTAAGACCCAGCAAGAGAGATGATTACCCACAATTCCGCAGCGCAAGAGAGAGAAAAATCATTGGCTCAGTTGTGATCCAATGACGCTTGGTGTCAAAACAAGAGCGCATGCGTGATATATGATACTCCGTAAACCAAGATTAGTTTTTCAGTCAAAATTTATTAAAAATCTTTGCTTGTCTTCCGGAACACTCGCAAACCACATTACTCACAGTTCAAGGTTTTGGAAACAAAACTAAACAAATAAGAAACAAAATGTTAAAAATATAGTTGCAAACAACGATGAATGGGTCCAAGCACTTTGCATTTAAATGGGGAAATTCAATACTATTATGACATAATTTTAAAAAAGGGGGATTTTTATAAAAACCTCCATAAACCCCGGACGCTGGAAAAAAAGCATGACACTATTATGCCACTGACTAGTTTAAGAAATTCAATTCAATCCCTCTGCAATTTTGCATCCTCAATGTCTTGAGATCACGTACGACTGGTTTGGTGGTGATCAAATAAATTACCTAGGCAGAGTGTATCAAAATCCTTTGGGGCATTTTGCAAACAACTCAAAATAATTGACTTCCTGTTGAGTTGAGCCCATGACATTCAATGTGAAAGTTGTTCAGCTCAATGAGCTCTAAATGTATCCCGGGTTTCTGGTCCATTACATCATATTTATCTTTTGATATTAAAGCCAAGTATCTTAAGTGTTTAACAAAAGAAATGTAGAAGAATAGACGTAGGTGTTAAAATTTAACACAAGTTTGAAATTCTCTCATATAGGATATGTATAATTTCATATTAAAGGACAGACAAGATGAGCTAATTACCTGAGGAGATCCCTACAGGCCCAAACAACTCAGTGAGCTGAAGGGCAAGTTCTGTGGTTAGTTTCAGCTCCAATGTCTGAATGTTCATTGTCCCATTTTTCTGCTGACCCCTTCTCTCTTTCTCTTGTTCCTTTCTTTGTTCCTCCAGCTTGTGGAGGACCTCTTTAAGCTGTGCCAGTGTTTTGTCATTTACATCCTCTTCTTTCGCTGAGCCACCTCCTGCTTCATCCTTAAGTCCTTCATCTAGATAATCTTCAAATACCTCAGTTTGTAAGACTTCACTTTCCAACTCTGGCTGTATGATGTCCTTTACAGATTTATTCCCTCCAACTGGTTCATTAAGGTGTATTACAGAGGAAGGTTCAGGCGCACACTCAAGTGTTTCCCTTTGATCTGGTTCTTCAGGTTGATGCTCTAAATGTTTGATGTTCTGGCCATCCCTATTCTCAGGTTCACCACCAACAATGCTCATAGTCGAGCTGGTGCTACTTGATACCATAACAGCAAGGGTTTCCCAATCACTGACAGGCTCTTCTAATACTGTGTCTCTTGTGCAGTTCATTTCTGGCTCTGACAACTCCTCCGTCACCTGACAATGATACGATTGTTTCTGAGCACTGTGTACCAAATCACATCCCTCCGCAGCTTGATAATCTAAAACATGTTCCTCATCATCCCTGCAAAGATTTTCACCCGAATCAAGCAGCAAGTTGGTTGTCCACTCCATATCCTGGTGACACTTTTCATACAAGTCCTCCAGAGTCTCCTTGGGAACATGTTTAAAATGGTGGCTAAGTATTTCCAGATTGTGCTGTTTGAGGGGTAATTCTCTCAAGTCGTTCTCCTCTACCTGTGAGCCTTTTTCATGACGCACACGGTACGGTATCACCTCCTGCTCAGAGGAACTCTCTTTATTTATTTTTGGAACAAAGCGCAATGCGTTTCCCTGCATAACAACCATTTGCCTGGTACAGCTGTCGGACTCTGACGCAAAAGATTTTTGCTGGTCAATTCGCCATAAGAGGGCAAAGTCCTGAGGTTCTGTTTGGGCAAAGGCACTGTGTGTTGTAAACAGCAGTTCTGGTGAAGGATTCTGCACTGGTTGCTGCCTTGAGGTAACTGGAGACCCAGCATGAGGAAAAGATGAAGGGCTTTGTTGCGTGAATGTAAGTGCTAATTTGCAGGTTTTTCCTGCTCTCCGACCAGGAACTTTCTTTCTTTCCTGGCTGGACTCAGAACAATACTCCACCTCACTTCCTGACAAGCAGGTTTTAGGGCTTGGTTTATCTTTTTGCTGCGAATCAATCTCCAGACCCTTCCCACCATTTACTGGAGTGTGTACATCTATACATTCCACTGTTGTACCCCTATTGGAAAACTCATCTTGATTGGCTCCAAGGTCATTGATGGAACTTGGAGAATCAGTGTTACTTTGACCTGGATTACTGGATCGTTCAGACTTAAAATCAAGGACACAGTCAGGGAGAACTAGCTGCACTGAACTTGAGTGATGCCCGTCCCCACTTAAGGGTTGGAAGTCCTGAGTTTTTTCTTGATTAACATGGCTATTGTCTCCATGGAGAAGATCTAGAAGCTTCTGGAATTCTGTCTTACTTGGGGTGTCTGAATTACTGAGTTTTGAACATTTACTGTCAGACTTGGCTGTATCTTCTTCAATATTTGACATTCCCTCATCTGGGTTTTTCACTGTTTCAGATGCTGACTTTCGACTCCGTTGCCGACGCTGTTCAAGGCTTTCAGAGGGCCAATCACCCACAAATTCAAGTTGTTCTGTATTCAGACTAACATCATCCCCAGTATAATCACCCACAGGATCATTCTGACTTGCTTTCTTTACAGAATCATCAAAGTCACAGTTTGGAGCGCTAGCATCTACATCTGGAGTTCTGTTCTGCTCCCTTGTTCTCTTTACCCGCTGGCCAATTGACTCTGCAAACATCACTGGCTGTTCCAAGTCCCTTGCTTCAAACAGGCCAAGATCTTTATTTATGTCGCAGTCATTCTGTCCAGAAACTTTCATACAGGCATCCAGTTCCCGGTCTAAGTCTGCTCCATCTAACAGCTCAGCATCTGAAGCTTCAATCAGTCCTGTAACATTTTCTTTGGCGGACAGACATTCCTTAGAACCATGGGATCCAAACATGCTTTCTGCTGCACTCACGTTTGCTGAAGTAGAACTAAATTTATAATCAACTGATGAAACATCCGGCAGGGAAGAGGAGAGATAGCTACCAGGTTTACCAATCCCAGAGTCACCCACCAAGTCAGGACGACTTACTGAAGGCTGCCTGTAAGACAAAATTAGCAAAAAAATTACTAATCAAGATAGAGATTAAAAGCGGCACATATGTACTTTATGCCAGTTATTGTACACAATGGCACGACGACACCCGAGTAGATATGCACCAACACACGTACACATATAATACTTGCTATTGTACAACGCTACAATACCAATATCTTGTATCATGTGAATTTGAGGTTAACCTAATGATCAGATTTTCTAAGTTGCTGACAATCAAAACACAGAAGATGGCAATCTGTGCTCTGTGGAGATAAAAAGAAGAGGCTCTACAGCATATTCAAGTAATACAATTCAAGTAACTTATTAAAATATTAACAATAAAACTCCAAAATAAGGAGATAACTGCTTAAAGCAGACATCAGCAACAAACATTGCAGCAAAGAATGACGCACAATGTGTGTAAATAAAAATTAAAAACTCTTAGCCATAATAGTGTTCTTGATGATCTCCCAGTAATTTACATCATGAGATTCCAAAACACTTAATCCAATAAACCCTACTAGACATAGAGCTGTAGACAAGCACTGTGCATCTGTGCACTTGCCAACTATGTAAACAGGCCCTTTGCCTTCATAAACAGTAATGACCTACATGAACTAACATCTTTCTATCATAATCAACATTAACTGATCTACAGTAGCTCTTCTATTAGACTGAACTACACAAGGCCAGCTTGGTCCTTGGTCACCCCATGACCCTGTCGCCGGTTCACCAGTTTTCCTTTCTTGGGCCACTTATGGTATGTCCTGACCACTGCAGACCAGGAACATTGCACAAGAGCTGCAGTTTTGGAGTTGCTCTGACCCAGTTGTCTAGCCTAGCCCTCTTTGACAGAAGCTAAATTGTGATGGCATCATGCAAAAATAACTCTGTGCTAGTCTATCCCAGGAGACTTGGGGCACAAGGCGGGGCACACCCTGGACAGGGTGAAAATCCATCGCAGTCTAAGTATTTTACTAGATAAATGATTGCTTGTGACAGATAATGGTAGACAAGCTCACTCTGTTGGGTGTGTGTGGCACACGTCCACCCCATAGATGGCTGTGGATTTGGGCTGAGAAGCCATTATTCCCTGAACAGATACATGACGATCTTGGTTCTCCAGCATGCGTCGAATCTTTTCCTTCGTTACTCCATGTTTAGTACGTCTGTAGAAAGAGAACAACTGTTGAACAGAATTCCACAATCATTTCATTACATTGATTCCCTACTATTATGTCCTTATTATTTAACAGTACTGAGCAAAAGGTTTAGCCAGGTGTGAAAAAAATGTATAAAGTAAGAATGCTTTCAAATATATATAATATTTGGCGTGACTACCATTTGGCTTCAAACCAGCATCAAATCTTACACTTGGACAAAGTCAGGGATTTTGTAGGATCAGAAACAGAAACAGCTGTGTAAGAGGCCTACAGCCAGGAGAGGAAAAACCAAACTCTGTTACTGAGGTGAAGTTGTGAAGACAGTTTCAAGTCACAGGTTATACACCATGGCTGAGCGGCGCAACAAGATGCAAGGTAACTAACTATGCTGCATTAGCGAGGTCTCTCCCAGGCAACGATTTCAAAGCAGACTGAGGTTACAAAATGTGCTGTTCAAGCCATTTTGTACAAGCACAAAGAAAGGGGCAGTGCTGAGGACTGTAGACCCAGTGGCTGGCCTAAGAAACCTAATGTAGCAGATGAAAGACATATCATGCTTATTTCCCTTCGACACTGGAAGATGTCCAAGAACTTGCAGAGACCAGTCGGACACAGGTACACCCATCTACTTCCTAGAGAAGTCTGGCTAGAGGGTTAACTTCATGAACAAATTGTGGCCCAAAGCCATACTCATCCTGGTGCCCTGCTTCCGGTTGGAGATCTTGTCACATGGATGTCCCGTGTGTCTCTTTGGGATGCGTCCAATGTCTGGGGACGGTTTCACTCTACTAGGAAGACGGTTCTGGCCTCGACTGATGTTGACGGCTGTTTTTCTGTGGACTTGGCTGCAGTCGCTCGATAGTTCAGGACTGGAATTTCCTACAAGTCTAACTGAGCCTCCAATAACTACCTGGACTCCATATTAACATCAACTGTTATACTGAACTGCCTGCCACCCAACATGCACTATGAATGCAGATCAATTCCTGTTTCTGTTTCATCCAAATGAGGATGGGTTCCCTGTTGAGTCCCCTCAAGGTGTCTTCCTACTGCCATCTCAGGGAGTTTTTCCTTGCCACTGTCGCCCTCGGCTTACTCATCAGGGACTATCTGATCATTTTGATTCATACACATTCACATTTCATACAAACTTAAATAATTCTGATTCTCATTTGATTGTGTAAAGCTGCTTTGCGATGATGACAATTATTAAAAGCACTATACAAATAAAATTGAATTGAATTGAATTGATTGGTCAAAAATGTATTCTGCAGGAGGACAATGACCCCAAACATATAGCAAGTGTCATCAAGAACTACAACATCTTTAGTATATAGCAGAACAATGAATCCTGGAAGTGATGGTTAAGCCCCTACAGAGCCCGGATCTAAACATCATTAAGTCTGTCTGTGATTAAATAAAGAGACACAAATCTGCATCCACAGAAGACATTTTTTTCTTTTCACAACTGGTTAAACTTTGGGGCAGAACTTTAGTTAGTATCTCAGCCCCTAACCATTAATTATTTTGGCACAATCACCAAAAAGGAACAACTGGAGTCAATAAAATGATGTTAAACAGCAAAGCTTGCCAAAACAAAAGCCAAATAACAAATAAAATCAAGTTTTATCAAATAACAAATTAAATACAATGATGAAGCTGTTTAACATTGATCTGTGTTGGCATGCTGCTGTGATGTCTGCTGTATTTATTTCAAATATCATCTGGTCTTCCAGTGCGGACACAGACTCAACAACCCTGGAAGACCAGATGATATTTTTTTGTCTTTAACTGTCCAGTTTAGTTGAGTCTGTGTTCATGATAACCTGCTCTGAATGACAGGAGTCAAACAGAATGTTCTTTTCTGCTGCTATACCACCATTTACTTCATGTTTTTAATTGTTCACAGCACAGATGATTTTTACAGATGATTTTCTGCTCACAACGATTGTAGGAGAGATTACACAAGTTACTACATCCTTCCTGGAAACCAGTCTGTCAAACTTCCCTCTGACCTTTTTATAGTTCCAGCCACAGAAATGTTGCTCTTTGTTTTGTTTTTTTGTTTTTTTTCCGAATCATTCTATATAAACTCTAGAAAGCGTTATGTGTGAAAATCTCAGAAGATCAGCATTTCCTGCAAAACTCTACTCAACTCAACTCCTGGCCTGTACTGTATGTGCATGCTTTTTGCATTGTGCCACATGAGTGGCTGATCAGATATCTGCATGAATGTCCAGTTGTTCCTAAATTAAGTGGACGCATATGCACTGACTTAGCTAAGACTTTGTCTGCGAAGTTGTCCCTGTTTTATTCAGGTTTTTGCCTGGTGACTGTGTATTTTACTGTTTATGATTTACGGTTATGTGCCATACTTCTCCAACTCTCTAGGTTTGGTTTTCCACCAGGTATTGGGCTCTCGGAACAGCACTCTGTATTTGTGCTTCTGTGCCTGAAGAAAAGAAAAACACATTAAACAAGCTTGCATCATGAATCCTATGGCTCTGTAATCTTTATAACCATCATCAAATTAACATTATGAACAAATACACACAACATTATTTACTGCATAAAGGTAAGGCAACAGAAAAAAAAAATATTATTTATATATTTTTATATTATGGTGTATACCACTGGTCATAATGTCTGCCTCAACTAAGCCTCCAAATAGTATTATCAGAGCTCTGTAAGGCTTTATGTTTATATGGTAGTTTTACCAACCAGTGTTTCACAAGTGCTCGACAGCATCAAGATAGTAGATCCTCTTTTACCAGCAGTAACATAGTAAAATCATTTCCTGTACGACTTCTTCAGTCTCTCATCATTGTGGTGCACCTTTGGCCCATTCTTCTTTACAACATTGCTTCATTTAACCATAATTGTTCAGTCTTCTTCGAATTGTGCCGCCATGGACTTTAACATTTAACATGCTCAGTGAGGTTGTAGGGTTTGAGACGTAGCTCTTGGGGTTTTTTTTTTCTCTGAGCATTGCATGGTCCGACCATTAAGTATATTTGCTGACGACGTCCCCTCCTAAAGCGTTTGGCAACTGCCTTGATTGCTTTCAACTTGTGAATAATCTTTCCCACTATAGAACACTGAACTCCAAACTGTTTGGAAATGGTTTTATAACCCATTCCAGATTGATGTGTAATTATTATTTTTGCTTATCTCAGGCCATTGCTTATGTCTTTCCCTTTTGGCATTGCGTTAGCACACACTTGAATGTTCCAGGCCAGCAAATACCTTGTATTGCCTACATGTTTTTTAGGACCCAAGCACTATGACATCAGTGGTCATAGTGTGTGAAGGGCCGTTTTGTTTTTAGTGCCCAAACACTATAGGGTGCGCAGGCCCCTCTTGTTTTCCCAAGGATTCTTTATTTTTTTCCAGCTTTTTGGGGGCTTAATCATGCTCAAAAACTCACGAAAATTGGCAGACAGGTTGGAATCTGCTGCCCTTAGGATGTCTGAGAGCCTGGCCCATGGGCGTGGCATGGGGCTCTCACATTTTTTTTGCTGCATAGCTCATACACACTCGCACGTATGCACATGAAACCCAGTACACATTTAGAGCTCATTGAGCTGATCAACTTTCGCACTGCATGTCATGGCTTCAACTCGGTTATTTTGGGTCATGCACAAAACAGACCCAATGGATTTTGATATACTCCTCCTAGGGGATTTATACGAAACCGGGCCAATGTGATCTAAAGACATTGAGGATGCAAAATTGCAGAAGGATTTTTGATTTCTCAAATGGGTCAACCATGACATTGCCTTAAACTTATGCCGAAAACTGGTAAATAACTTTCTGTGTGGCATTATATTGAGTGAAATTATATTGAAAGACATCATAGTGCGCTGCATTTTTTTTCCAGCATCTAAAATCATGTCATAATGTATCGGTATGTCCCAGTGTGCCCTGTGTCTTTCTTGTGGAGATGGCGCAGGGTGCTTGGGCCCCGCTCATTGTTGCTTGCAACTATATTCTCTTTTTAGCTTTATTTTTGTGAAATAAATAGTGGCACTGTGAAAAAAGGTTACATGGTGTTTGTCTGAGGTTGACTAATACTAAAACCCGCTATGGTCAGATAATTGTGATTATGCTGTTACACAAAAACACATAGTAATAAAAAGCTTTTGAACATGACTGTAAGCAGTTTCTGCATATTACATATAAATCAACAGTATGAGCAGCATCATAGTAATTATACAGAAATGCTCCCATATTAGGGCACATCCTGCAGCTCAAATTATTTTGTATATTACTTTGTAAACTATGTAAAGTAAAGTAACCTATGTTAATGCTTACCAATGCAACATAGGGCCTCATCTCCCAGGACTGCAGATTGGTGTTGTCTATAATTATAGGAGTAAGATTCTTCTCAAAGGCTTCCTTTGCTGAAAATTAGAGTGAAAATGAAGGTTTAACAGCTTTGAAAATTTCTGACAATTTCTGTATTTTTAATGTACAAGTAGAAATGTACTAGTAAAAGAAAGCATATAATTTATATGTAGTACATTATAGTCCCATCCAAGTATGGATATGGAAAGGATGTGTTTTTGCATTTGATATACTCGAACACGTGATGGTAGGAGCAGAATGAATTCAGAAGACTACAGAAACATTATGTGAAGACAATAACCAAAACACAATGGCGACACAGAAAAGGGACTTTAAAATTTGAAGCACTTATACTGGCCCAAGGAAGAAACAATGAAGGAAGTAATCCCCTAAAGTACCTGAAAATGGATGTATGGAAACTCCTCTAAAAAAAAGCAATAGTTTTGTGATGTTGCTATTTTGATGAGGTTATTGCAAACAAAGAAACATGCCCTTTATTGACTTTACTCTGTTCCCAAACTTTTGCTCTGGGTGATCTGGCACCAAATGTGCCATGTTCTAAGTTGGTATAATGAAAGGTGAAAATTGATTGCATTATCTCATGGTAATCTTTAGCTCTCAAGGCTTCAATGTTTAACAAAATCAAAGGAATTGGCCTTAAATACTTTTTGTGCAAACACTACTGTTTAAATTTCATACAAGTTTGATATGGATAATTCTACCTGAAAGCACGGACAGTATGAACTAATTCGATGAGCTGAGGAGATGCCTGCAGGCCCAAACAACTCATAAACTTAGTTTCAGCTCCAGTGCCTTCTCTCCTCCTCTTGTTCCTGTCTTTGCTCCTTCTTACTGAGCTCCATCTCCTCAAACAGTGACAGCTTTATGGCTTTTATTTCTTATTTGGCTCGGTCTTCTTCTGCCGTATCCTTACATCCTCCAGCGAGATCATCCTCAAAATACCTCAGTCTGCACGACTTCACTTTCCAACAACTGGCTGTAAATTATCCTTTACAGATTATTTGGGATGCACTACAGAGGACGATTCAGGCACACAGTCAAATATTTCTCTTTGATTTTCAGATTGATGCTCCAGAAGTTAGCTGCTCTGTTCTTTTGGTTTCCCCATCAACAATCTCATAGTCGAGCTGGTGTTACTTGGTGATATAACAGCAAGGGTTTCACAGCAATTACTGCCAAGCTTTTCTTTTACAGTGCCTCTCAAGCAGTTAACTGTTGCTCCAAATGGCTGCCCGTCATCATGTAAGAGTCCTGATGACCACATTGTGTAATCATCTCCTTTGTGATATACCACATATCCTGAAGTCTGGAGCCTATCCCAGGTCACCCAGGTGGCACTAGGCAGGGGTACGCCAGTCCAATCCACAGAGGCAATCCATCACAGGGCACAAGCACGCACACACTCACTCAAACGTAACTGGGATTTTGGAAACGGCAATTAGCCTAACCTGCATGTCTTTGGAGTGTTGGAGGAAACCAGAAGAAACCCACCAAAAAACAGGGAGAACATACAAACTCCATGCACGCAGACCCCAAGCCAGGACGCAATTCCTTGATCCTGGAGGTTCAAGGTCACTGTCCCCTTTTTTTTTTGGTTGTTTTTTGACACACACATTTAGGAATCCTATAATCCAAGAATGTCTGTCTAACCTACCTTATATTTAGACCCAGTGACCTATTTTGTAGTATTTCCTTCCTTACACTATGATAATTTGCGTATATGTCACATGACACATTTCCTGGACACTCTAAATATTGGGTCTTCACCACTGCTAAAAGTCAGAACCCCTCATTTTAAAATGGTTTATTCATTGGCTTTAGTTGTTAATTAATAACTGTTAACTTATTATGTTTAATCCTCCGTTCTTGTTTCTTGCACATTTATATATTTTTCTTTGATTAATCTATTAAGTATACAGTTTTTAGCTAGGTTCACTTATTAAAATTTTAAATTTTCAACAATTCCTGTATGGATTTGTAATATTCTGGAAATAATACTGTAGTGTTTACCTCTCTGATGGTTACACGCATGGGCCTCTCCAAGTACGGCGGGTTCATAACGGTACACTCCGTCATGGGTAAAGTACTCATCAGTACTTAAGACTACACCGCCTGGGTTTTGTTGCAACAATGCACTGTAGAGGACAAGAAAGACGACAAGTGTTATGGTCACACATGTACGTATTCATCCACTTCTGTGTTACTATCCTATAACCTGTAGCTTGCATTAATTAATAATAAGGCATTTTATTGCAATGCAACTAACCCCAACCCCAACCTTAATGCCAGTTAACAACACCAACACCAGGCCAGCGCTGTATCATTCTTGCACTGTAACATTTCATTAGTTTTTCTTTCTATATCTATTTTCCCTTGTTAACTTTCAGAGGTAACAAACTGCAACATACAATCCTAGCAAAGCAGAGAGGAACCAAACCAGTGGCTTAAAGTTAACACATAAAATTATACATATTTTCGGTTGCATTGACATTTAACTGCAAATGCTGGGATTTGTAAATATCCCACTGAGTGTGTGAGATCTTTTTGCTTGTAAATGACTGACTGTCCTTATACAGAAAGAAATGTGACAAATTAAGGCTCACTTCATTTCATCATTCCTCCTAGGTCTTGGTTTTCATAATTTTTTACTCTTATGTATAGAATCTGTGTTGAATTTACCAAAACAAAGCGAAAGAATGGACTGCCGGTTCTTCTTTTCAATTAAAAGTTTTCATAAAGTCTTATTTCTGTCATTTCCTTCTGGCTTATTCGAGTTCCAGTACTATATTTAATGAAATTAGTGAGAGATGACATTTACACTCATGAAACACCAATCAGGCCACTGCCAGGCGTTCCCCACCGACTGGAACAGTAGACAGTCATCACCAGATTTCATGTCAGAATGTGACATAACAGTAAGTTACACTGGGGCAGAGTGAGAGGCAGTAGTGAGTAGCAGCGCGGGCGGAGCCGCAGGTACCCTCATGTACACGGGCGGAGCCGCAGGTACACTCTAGTCTGAAATATTACAAAGAAGTGCTGGGAAATTCATTGAAAATTACCTAAAATCAACATAATCTTGATCATGATTTGATTTGAGGTCATTTATCCCAGCACTAATACAAAGCATGGTATTTGGATGCATGTTATGAACGTTATACATTAATAACATTATACACTACAAATACAACAAATACCTGGCAAGTGTACTTTTGCCTGAACCTGGAGCCCCTCTGAGCAGAACCAGCACCTGGCCCTCCAATTTGAGTCGACTTTGAGGAGAAACCATCCAGGACCTGGGAACAGTAGCTGAGGGCTTCAGAGGAGCTTGAGCAACAGGCCTGGAATGTACCCATTGACTCATGGAAGTGGCATTTGTTGTCCAGGGGTTAGGGCCTTGCACAACAGGTGTGATAAAAGCTGGTCCATTCATGCCGGGATTGAAATCAGGAGCTTGAACATTCCAGAGCGTGTGCAGACTTTGGGAGTGTGGGCCTGCTGCAGACATTTGCTTTGGAAACTGGTCAGATTTGCGGTAGGCCTTGAATGCTGAAGGTCTTGGGGCAGCACAGTTGGATTCCTGTGTCAAGTGACTAAAATCGAGAGCGATCCCACTTTCCTGGGGCAAAGATACACCCCCAAAACTAAGCTTATTGATTGGTGAAGTGTTTCTTTGAGCACCACCAGTCTTGGTATTGGAGTTATATTCCACATCTATCTGATCCAGATCCATCAAAGCTTCTTTAGCTAGAAGGGGGCTCCGTGGAGCACCAGAGGAAAGGGGAACTGACTCAGAAGATAGCGGCAAGGTAGAAATCATTGTAGATGACGGTAGAGGATTGAGTGTTGTTAAAGATTCCAGTTCCTGGTCAATTAGACAATCATACTCTTCAGTTAGGCAAGTTGTCCCAGGAGTGAGCTCCTGATGTGATCCTTCATAATTGGACGCTGCTGATACGACTGAACTTGCTGTTGAGGATCTAGTGTGAGATGGATGATGTGGTTCCAGCAGTGCAGCAGCCATTTCAAACCCTGAAAGTGAAGGAGAGGCCGTGGTCTTCCCCTCGGCTGCACCGGACAACTCTAGAAGAGCATCCATGGCGTTTTCCACTGGAGGACACAAAGCGAAACTGTCAGCTTTGATGTATTTTATTTACATATTTGAATACATCATGATTAATTTGTTATTCGAGACTATTTTATTATCCTGATTTATTATCCAAGGTATTAAGATAAAATATCAATGCTAGTATTCAACTGGTCCAAGTAGTTCTAAGTGGTTCAATCTTTTTGCCATTTGAATGAGTAAGTTCCAACCCAATCATTTGTGGTCCTAACTACTCAAATGTTAGCAGTAAAGTAAGAGCTTATATTATTACTGACATCACAACCTGGTGAGGAATGGAAAAACTAGACACAATTCCTGGAGGAACCATGATATAGGGTTACATGGGTGCATCACTTTTCTAGGTAATTTGTAGTTCCTGAAATAATCATTATGTATTAATATTAGATGTTGTTCAGCTTTGTGCTGCCTTCCTGTGTGTTACAAAACTAGTCCTTGTATAAATTTTTCGATACAGGGAGACATGGCCACCTAGTTCTGAATAACAATAACGATACTAATAATAGTATTGTAGACATATTTCTTCTATTTCTATCTTCCATCTATCATCAGTAGTTTCCATCTATCATACAGCTGGGTGAAGTTTGGTCACAAGGTCAGTGGTTCGAGCCTCAGTTGGGCCTCTGAGCAGGGAGGTGCCCTTACTGCTGTCTGCTCCAGTCGTGCCTTATAACTGTCAAGTTATCTGGAAATTTGCACATAAACTTATGCTTCAAACTCGAAAAAAGCCATAGTCAACTACAGGGGACACGAGAATCAACTCTGGAATCACTTTTTAATTCTTGTGTCTGACAGCGCTGCAGGTTACACAACAATTGTTCAAGGTGGATTCAACTGAATGAAAACCACTATTTCTAATAAATATTAGTTTAAAAAAGTTTTAACAAATACAACAAAATTATTTAACTAAGCTTAAAACAAACAATTCCATGACTTATTTAGCAAACATGTAATACACAATATCATATTATATTTTTTGGGAATACATGGAAATCACACTCAAAAAACAATCATAGCATCATATACATATTACTGCTTCTCTTTAAATTGAGCAGAATAATAATTTAATGAAATATAAGATAACTCAGATTTAAGTGATAATCAGTCATCATTCCTTCGTATAAGTTGTGATTATTATCATACCATCAGCGTCCCTGGGATGACCAGCAGCCGGTGCGCTTATATGGCGTTTATACGTTGAGTCTGTAACTTTGCTCCATTAGTGACTGTGAGGTGATGCATACTGTGATGTCAAACTCTAAGTGTGTCACAGTTGTTTCCTGTCGAATGACTTCAGCTCCACCATCTCACTTATTTTAACTTTACAATAATGACTGACCCCAGAATAAAGAATTTCACTACGCAGTAATGGATATGTGATGAATAAAGGCTAAATATAATAAATATTACCAAATCAGATTACCAGTGAAGTCATTTTCAACATACAATTAGATTATCGGAATATGTCTATATAAAGGAAAGTTAGATTTCTATTTTAAAAAAATACATACTGAAAATATAACCAAAATCTTAACCAAGCCTTTAATAAAAACCTCTGAATTGAACTATACTCTTAGTTATTAAGAAGTGTCACGTGATGCACTCGGTCATCCATGCAGCGCGAGCATGTACAGTATGTACTGAACAACCTGTCTATAATGCTGAAACATCCTCTCTCGTACCCAGGTGTTAAATCATGTTAATGTTGTATCCATACCTAATGGCACTTTCAGTTTTAATCCCCCTCACATCTGCGTCACAGTGCTGTGCTGAAAAGTTGCTCGTGCTGAGCTGAGCTCGCTCACTTATCTATGACACACATCACCCACCCAAGTCTCTACCTACCTTTAAAATCTGCCTCGGAGAGCACTATGTAAATGACATCAGGGTCCAAGTGGGAAAACATGTCGTGCATGCTCCTCACGATCTCGTCCCTGTCCTGCGAACTCAACCCAGACCCAGCAGATCCCGAGAGAGCGCGTGCTCCCGCGGCGGATCCGTTCGGTCCGGGATTCTCGTGAGCGCCGACACTCTCTCCTGCGCCGTGTCCGTTTTTCTTTTTCTTAGGCATTGTGCCAGAGCGGCCCCGGAGATCCACTGTTTACAAGTTCGTAGCCGCACAGAGGAAGCGAACATTAGCATTTGGACCAAGCGACAAAAACACCATACCTTTTACGGGAAGGAAAAGTTACAGCGCGACTAGCGGTCAGACTGGGAACAGCACTTCTGGAGTATAGAACCAAAGCCTCAGGCTGGCGGATTCTTCTGTTGTACTAGAGGATATTTCAAGTTATTAAAATAAAATAAAATAATTCCTATATATGTCATAAGATTAATGTAAAAGGTTGTGCCTTCTGCAGGACACACATTTTAGAAAATATTTTGAGCCAACAGGTCACATGACCTGGAAGTTATTGAAATAAAACATGTACTTGTTACTTATTAATTTAATAATAAATATGAAAAGAAAAAAAAACACTTTTGGCAGACACCCTTATCCAAAGCGACTTACATTCGTATCTGATTATATATCTGATATCTGAGTTTAGGGTTAAGGGCCATGCTCAAGTGACCTTCTCATCCATAGTCTAATATCTTAACCACTGAGCTACCCCTGACTGAATATGATTGTTTATAAATAATTATAATACTTAATTTAAAAAAAAGTTCTGCCTTTTGCAAGACAGATGACCACAGGTTTTACAAAGTAATTTTGAGCCAACAGGTCACATGACCTACAAGTTAGTTAAATAAACTTATTACTATTTCTATTTTTAAAATATGTATAATTATGCAAAGTCATAAGATTCATTTAAAAGGTTGTACTTTCTGCAGGACACGTGACCACACGTTTTAGAAAAAGAATTTGAGCGAGCAGGTAAGTCATTCACATTTCTATTAAAAATATTTATAATAAAACAAAGTGATAACAAAAAAGGCTGTACCCTGTTCAGGACAGGTGGTCACACATTTTTAGAACGAATTTTGATCCAATAGGCCAAATGACCTGCAAGATTTCATTTATTTATTTACGTATCATATTCTATAACTCCGTATTTCGGTTGGACAGTAATTTTCAGACGGTCCCTAACCCGCGCAAGCAGGGGGCGAGGTGCTGACGCCGGGTGCTGTTAGGGAATAACCGCCACAGATCTGAGTCAGGAGCGCGGGCGCGCGCATTCGAATATCTTCAAAGCAACTTTACTGAGGTGGTTTTAACAAGTCTGTTTTACACCTGACCCTCTGGTATTGATTATACAAACATATAGTATGTTAAAATATTACAGTTGTTTTATTTTGACGCGAAGTTCATTGTATGTGTTCGAGTTCGCTTCAACTTCTGATCGATTCCTGAAACTGAAATGACAGGTGTTGGGAGTCGATTCCACAAGTCAAACATATCTAATCCCAAATCCAGCAAATCAAACACATGATTTTCCAATAACATCTCATCCCTGGATTCATCCCCATTATACCACAGCTGAACATTTGTTTTAAAATATATGTTTTATTGTTAATGTCCACAGAACATGTAAGTTCCTGTTAACAACTTCAAACAATATCTCATTGATCTAAGTTAATAGAACAAAAGACAGAAATAAAGTTCTTTGTTAAATAACATTTTTCTTTGTTTTTGTAAATATTAGCCTTAGATTACCATGGAGCAGGGGCGCCGCTAAGGGGGGGAAAGTTCTAGGGCCCACGCCCTTTAGGGGACCCCAGAGATCTGCTTTATTAGTAATAACACTACTAGTGGGTGTGGTAGAGGGGCCCAAAAGCATTTTTTGTCATAGGGCCCAAAATTGCTAGCGGCGCCCCTGCCATGGAGTGTCCACACTTTGTGACTGTGGAAACAATACTGTATTAGAATGAGTGCATTTATATAAACCTCTTATTTGCATTGTATCCGGGACCACTTTTAGAGCTGCTGGTATAGGAAATTATACCACAGTGTGGTTAACTTGTCAAAGTCTGATGGTGTAGTTTAATTTTATATAACAGCATAAGTCCGATAATGGTTCCAGCTGTAATATGTAGGAATAAGTTTATATTAATTAGCTTGTTTTAATACATAATGATTACTATTGTAACAGCTAATACACAAAGACTTTCAGTTCGGATACTGGACATGGTGAAAGAATAATAATCTGTATAGAATAACACGGCAGACTGTGGGGTTATAAGAAAATAATATGCATGGATGAATGGGGGGCTGGGTGATTGCAGGTTTGATTAGTTGGTTGATTCAGGACAATGCATTATAAAGGTCATTATATATATATATTGGGACACATTTAAAATCTTTCTCTTGGAAGACATCTAACATCTGGATGGAAGGTACTGTCATCCATCAAGACAGAAGACGTTGTACTTCTAAAGCTTCTAAAGCTTTGTAAAGCTTCTCTTCAGAGAGAGGAAAAACAGGCTGTTATGAAATACCTAGTGTATCTGCTAAAAAGCAGGTGATAAATAACCAGTCTCCTGGATGTTAGGTGACACAGTGGTGTAGTGGTAAGCATTATGGCCTTGTACGTTCAGGGTTGAGGGTTTGATTCCCACTTTGTTTCTGTGTGCCTAGAGTTTGCATGTTCTCTGTGCTTGGTGGGTTTCCTCCCACAGTCCAAAAGACATGCAGATTAGGCTAGTTGGTGTTCCCAAATTGGCTGTTTTGTGTGTGTGCCCTTCGATGGATTGACTCCGTGTTCAGGGTATACCCCGCCTTTTGCCCAAAGTCTCCTGGGATAGTATTCTGGTCCCTGTGACCCGGTATATACAGGATCAAGCGGTATAGAACGTCAATGCGGGGGGCAAGGGTTGCTCTTTGGTTATGGTGTTGAACTAGGTTGGAAGGTCCCAGGTTCAAAACCCAGTACCTCCAATTTGCAAGCAAGGCCTTTTACCCTGAACTGCTCAGAGGTATACTCACTCATTTATCTCTATACCGCTTTATGCTGTATTCAGAGTTGCAGGGGGCCTGGAGCCTATCCCAGGAGACTTAGGGCACAAGGCGGGGTACACGCTGGACAGGGTGCCAAGGGTTCAGTGGTATAATGAGATTTGTTTTTAAATGTGGATAAGGGCGTCTGCAAATAAACCCGTAACAGATGTGCTGTTATTTGGACATACATTCAGTTCAGAGTGGTAACAATGAATTAAATTTTTATATTTTATGGAAACATATTGGTATAAAACTATCTGAAATGTGAAAAGGGGATATATGTGTCTATTTTACAGTGTTATAACACATTTTGTAGTTTACTAATTGGTTCAGTCAGTGATGTTATGCACTGGTGTTGTTGAAGTTATGTTAAACGGATCTGGCAACCTTGGTGCTTTTGAGGTTGTTTTTCTTTCTTTCTTTCCTTCTTCCTTTCTTCACAGTGGTATGAAAGTGTGTCAGAGCGCCTGAGTGTGCTGTTCTCGCCCTCCCTCCCTCTTTGCAAATCTCCGTTCAGGCCGACAGGGGGCGCCGCTGCGCCACTTTCTTTTTTCCCCTTTTTTTTTTTTGAAAGAGCGTTGTGTGAAACGAGAAGCCGCTTTTTTTTGTGTGGTGAAACTAAAAGCTCCCCAAAACCCGAAACTGACCAATGAATTAAAAAAAACAACTTATCCGTGAGGTAAATGCCGGGACGAGGTTTTTATTTCGGCTCTGCAGGGACTCGTGTTGTTAGGGTAGTTTTGAGTGGTAGTTTGGGATGTTCGTGTCGCTAACTTGCCTCTTGAGGGACGGCTGGGTTTTTTTTTTTTTTTTAATTATCGGCATTTAGTAAGCGAGGATGCGGGTCGAGTTGGAGTTGTAAAGGAGAATAAGTACATACTTGTTCGTTTTCTGCTTGATAAAGTTGAGGTACTTTTTGGAGCCGTGAGTTTGAGTTATTCTTATTATGAATGGAGAGACAATTTTCCAGACGAGAAGTGGACGGTTTTGCTGTTCGGCATGTCAGTGTTGTGTGAAAGCCGAAGCTACTAGTTTGAGGCCTAGCGCGGTAACGGCTAGGCCATGGTCTCTATGGAAAGCTAATGCTGCTAACATTAGCGTCAACTTGAATGTTTTGTGTTATGAATTAGCTAGATGATTATTGCCGAGGGATGCGTTTAGATGCTGAAGTGTGTTTCTGAGTGAAATTCTATTGAAAGTAGTGCTAAACGAAAACAGTGTGTTAAAATGCGGTTCCCTGCTAGCTAGCTCTCGGCTAGTTTCATGGCTAGCCTGTTAGCTTCCCGGCTGTGTTTCCGAACTCTTTGACGCAACCCTGAACGAGTCTGAGGTGGATGCGTTTGTCGGGTGTTTTATTTGACCGCTATAGGACTAATGTCTGATTTTGGGAGCGTTTGTTGCGTTTAAAACGTGTTTTTGCGAAAGTACGGGTCGCTCCTCGGCTGAACTTTTGTTTTCCCACCCATAGAGGCCAGTAGAGGACCGTGTGGAGAGTTAGCGTTAACGGCATGGAGTTCCCGCAACACCAGAAACCGCCGGGGGACGGCAAGATCATTTACCCGCTCGGAGTGAAGGAGATCACGGACAAAATCAGCAACGATGAAGTGGTCAAACGGTTAAAGGTAAAAACACGATGATTACTGTTGTAAAAACTGTACGTGTGGAGTACACCAGGGCTGTGTGCACTGACTCTCCTACACCTGATAAACTGACGATCACTCCAGTCAATCCTCCTCAGGTTTAAAACATCATCTTTTCACTCTCTCATGTCTCAAAGTTTAATCTATTAGAAATTGTGTTACTCCAACCGCTCCCGTGTCAAGTTACGAGGATGAGTCAAAAACGATTCACACTCTGCTGTTTAATCAACTTTCACAAAAGACAAATACATCATCTGTCGACATAATCTCGCTTTCAATACCATCCGTCTACGAGCTTCCACATTCCCTCATTTAGAAAAAACTGTTTTAGGGGAGCCATGAATGCACTGCTGTCTCCACTTCTTCACCAGAAGTGAATCTTCATTCAGGGAATAAATAAGTAAAAGTCTGGTGGAACGAGATCAGGACTATATAGAGGATGCTTAACACCTCGAGACGAAGTTTTTGCAGATGTGTGCGAATATAAATTGTAACTCAAGATCGCGACGCACTTGTATTTCAGTCCTTTGTGTTTAATCCAAGGTTTAGGCTTTAGCGCTTCACTAAGCGTCTCACTGTAACGAGCGCTGCTGATTGTTGAAACTTTTTTCCTGATAATGTTCCAATACTGGCTTTTGAGAATCCCAGAAAACTGTAAGCATTGATGAATTTTTTTGGTTATGGCTGACTTTTGAACTTTTTCACAGATAGCGATTGAGGTTGTTTCTTTTCCATACCCTGCCGTTTACTCTCAGGCTCGTAGTGATGAATCCATGTCTCGTCAGCATTAATGATTCTCTTTTGAAGAAACTTTCACCTTCCTTAGCGTATCAGTCAGAATTTGGTTTGCAAATACCCAAACACTTTTGTTTATGCTCTGACAAAAAAAATAATAGATATCTCACAATTCATAGACATTCACTTCATAGCTCATACACCCTTGCACGTGAAAAGTCTGTATGAGCTATGATACACATTTAGAGCTTATTGAGCCGAACAACTTTCACTTTGCAAGTCAGATTTTTTTGGGTTGTTTGCAAAATGCACCCTTTGGATTTTGATGTACTTCTAAGTTTTGATGCCTTAAACTTATGCCGAAAATTGGTTAATAACTTTGTGTGGCATTGTATTGAGTGGCCTAGCCTTGTGACATCATGATGTGATGCTTTTTTCCCAGCATCTGGTGCTTTGTGGAGATCTAACCATAAAATCCCCCCTTTTCTACAATTCTGCCATAATGGTATTTGTATGTCCCCTTTTAAATGCATGTGTCCCATTTCATTCTGGTGGTCCTGGCTGGTGATGGTGCAGGGTGCTTGGGCCTGCTTGCAACTATATTTTTATTCATTCATTTTACAGGCTGTAAAATACTGACTAAAGTTCCCTCGAGAGCATGACTGAAAAATGCAAAAGTTAGGAGTTGAGTGCAGAATTGGAAATGCAGGGCTTTAAATGATTCACAGATGTTAGAAAAACTCTACATATAAATTTTCTTTAGTTTCTTTGCTCCCTCAACACATTCTCCCCATCTCCTCAACCCCTCCAAAAAACTTCACAGCTGGTTGCCATGTTAACAAAGTCTGACAGACAGTGTGTACTACGTGTAGTTGTCGCTGTTGTACTAAATATCAGCACTCTTGGGACATCATTTGTTCAATCAAATTATTGACAGCTGTTCATTTTGCAAATATGACCGTGTTAAAGCTGTTTTTGTTTGTTTTCCCAGCATGCTTCGTGGTTTCACTGCTAAATATTTCTTTGCTGTGTTGTTTCCACGTTAATAACATTAAGAGAAAATGACTGGTGCTGCCATAATTAAGCAGTATCACACGAGGGCGAGTGCTCGTGTTTCTCTTTAAATTTTATTTCCACTTATTCCACTTTAGAGTATCAGCTCTGTTTACTTCCAGGTTCAGGGGTTAAACCACAAATACCTAGTGTTAAATGTAATGGAAAGCTAGTATGCTAGCTTTGTCTGTTTGTTTTGGTAGCTGCTCTGTGTGTGACCTTTTCATTGCATGAAGCAATGCACCTATCGTTGTACAAGCCTCTGGAGGCAGTGTTGTGGTCTGCGGTTGCTTCAGTACGTCAGGTCTCGGCTTAAAATTTTTTTTTTATAAAGTTTGTAATCAACTAAATTTTGCGCTTAGTAGCTTGTTGCACTTCCTTAGTCTGATTTCTATGAGACTTGGTGTTTCACTGTCCATTAAGCAGATTGGACTGTCGAAGTGATTTAATTATATACATTTTTTTAACCTAACTTGCAACAGCAGCCACCTTTGCAGACAAATGTTTCCAGCATGGTCTCCTTTACCAGTTTTGAGATTCATTGCTGAATATCACTTTCATCCAGTTTTCTTGTTTTCTACTGTTTATGTAGTTTGAGTCCTGTTTGTGTTTTCTTTCCTAATGCATTAGCTGTATCTTCAGTTTACCTTTCCATGTTGTTTCTACTTTAAACAAATTGTAGACGCACGTGATTGGGAATGACCAAAATTTTTTTCCACACTCCCAGCTAGATTTCCTTTCTGAAGGAGGTTTATAACGCTGTCTATTGTTTTAGTTGATGTCTTTATTGCTCAGGCAGTGTTCCTGCTCGAGTAAGCGTTTCTGATTTGCCTGCACAAATGTGTGCAAGTTTTGAGACTAATCAAATGCCATACATGCTCACTCAAGTGTGTGCTCTCTCTCTCTCACACACGCACGTTTGGGTACCTTTTTTCTTTGTTTGTTTGTTTTTTTAAATCGGCGGTACGGTGGTGTAGTGGTTAGCACTGTCGCCTTGCACTGCTGGCCTCGATCCCCGGCCTGGCTTGATTCCCCGTCTCTGTGTGCATGGAGTTTGCATGTTCTCCCCGTGCTTGGTGGGTTTCCTCCCATAGTCCAAAGACATGTAAATTAGGCTAATTGGCCTTCCCAAATTGCCCGTAGTGTGTGTATGTGTGTCTGTGCCCTGCGATGGATTGGCATCCTGTCCAGGGTGTACCCTGCCATGTGCCCTAAGTCTCCTGGGATAGGCTCCAGGCTCCCCGTGACCCTGAATACAGGATTAAGCGGTATAGATGATGAGTGTTTTTTAAATTCCCACTTCCTTAAGACCTTATTTCCATCGTTGGTGGAATTAATGGTTTTTATCAGACATCGTGGTGTGTGAAGGGCCCTATTGCTTTTCTAAGGATGTTTTTCCTCCATTTTTGGGGTCTTATTATGCTCAAAAACTCATGAAAATTTGCAGACAGGTTGGAATCTGCTCCCATTAGGATGCTTGAGAGTTTCACAAAAGATTTTCCTGCATAGCTCATACACACTTGCACGTATGCAAACGAAACCCTGCACACATTTAAAACTCATTGAGCTGAACAAAGTCAGTTGTTTGGGGTCATTCGCAAAATGCGCCCGAAGGGATATGATGCACTCCTCATAGGGAATTTATACAATCTGCAACAAACCAGGCCGATGTGATCTCAAGACATTGTGGATGCAAAATTGCAGAGGGATTTTTTATACAGGATCAGTTTTAGGATCAGTAACATGATGCGGCAAAAATATGAAGTCAGCTGACGACCTGAATATACTGAATCTATGCAGTTTTTCTTCACTGGTGGAACAGTTTAAAATTAACCTGGTCTTTTTCCAACGTTTTTGCGGTTCAGCTTTTGTACTTGTTGGCCTCAGACTCTAGTTATTGGTTGACAGCCGAATGCGGTTTTCTGCTGTCGTAGCTCATCTGTCCTTGAGCTTTCTGGTGTGCATCCTGAGATTTTTCACTGCTCCTTGACTTTCTGTCAGCTCGCACCAGTCTGGACTCTCTCCCGTCTCTTCAGCTTGTATCCTCAGCACACAGGATGTTTATTTTCCAAACCATTCAATTCCAATAGTGTGTGTGTGTGTGTGTGTGTGTGTGTGTGTAAAAAAAAAAAAAAAGTAGACCAACAGTCATGTCGTTAGCGGCTCTGAGATTTCTCTATAAAGCGATACTGAAGTCAAGCCCTGATGTCGGTTAAGGTAAGTCTGTTCAATCAGATTGAGGTTAGAGCTCAACGGAAATCCCCTTCAGAGCCACTGAGGCGATGAGACGACCCCCTCAACATGCTGCTTCTGTCGTCTTCGGTAATTCCCACTGAACCCAGGCAGAAAATCACTTCAGTGTATGCTTTATAGAAGACACTTCCTTTCAAACCAGTAATGGTAAATGAACAAAGTGTTGAGGTTGCTTTGCTAGCTGTGCACATAATGTTAATTTCTTTATGATACCAGTGTCCAATCAATATTTTTTAAACGGTACTGGTGCCTAAACTGATGCTTTAAAACAAAGGGCTACAGAAAATGATGAATAATGTTTTTTAAGGCTTTTTAAATAAAAAATTATATATTTAAAGTATACGTAACTATAAGTACCTAATGTAAAACAAACCAGCTTCAAATGTCAGCAAATCTTATTTTATTACAGAAATATGACTATTAACCTTATCCGGCAAAACACAAGTCTGACCGGGGCTGCACACACGCACACTGCCAGCTGATGTTGGCAAACCATTAAACACGCTGCATCCCTCTCCTTTTAACTGCATCCTGTGTGTCCTCAAATGTTTCACGTGTTTCAAACCTTTTTTACGTTTTTAGTCTTATCATTTTGATTCATACATGTTCACTTCTCATACAAACTTGTATAATTCTTTTGATTGTGTAAAACTGCTTTGCGACAATGGCAATTGTTAAAAGCGCTATACAAATAAAATAGAATAGAATTGAATTTTGTTGAAAGACATTTGTTACCCGTCACAATGTTGTCAGACTCCTTTGGTGTGAAATGCAAAAGCACACTTTTGGGTAACGTTTTAGGCATTTTTTTAAAGAACATTTTAGGCATTTTAATTTAAGCATGTTTAGCTTAGCGAGCTAACGCTACCTGCTGCTGTCAATTACTGTGTGCACGTGCAGCATTCACGCAGATGGTCTCATTTCCCTTTGTTGTGCTTTGAAGTCTGGATGTGTAAACAACACAGATGCTTGTGTTAATACAAACATTATTTAGACATACAGTCGACCTCTGAAATTTGCGTGGGTTATGTTCCCAGAGCACTCGTGAATTTTGGAAACGCACAAATTTTGGATGTCCCCAAAAAATGCTGATTTTTATAGTTTAATATAATATGGCCTAAATATTTTTACAAACCCCTTTTAATGTCCTCTAATACATTACCCTT
Source organism: Clarias magur (assembly GCA_013621035.1). NCBI lineage: Eukaryota > Metazoa > Chordata > Actinopteri > Siluriformes > Clariidae > Clarias > Clarias magur. The sequence continues at coordinate 1,756,594 of QNUK01000094.1, read as the reverse complement.
AAAAAAAAATTTAAGCATGTAAAGGTCCACCCATATACTGTACAGTACTGTACTGCTGTCTCATGCTGTGATAGAATGTAAAATACTGATGTTGCCCCTCTATGTACTGTACCTCATGCAGAATGACGAAATTGATTCACCGTCCAAAGTCGCGTGTCCTCTCTACAGTACTACTAAATGGTTGTATTACATTTTATACAGTATTATATTTTATATGGAAATTTTGCTAAATTTACGCTAATGTTACAAAAAGAGTAAATTATTTTGTTCTTAATATTTTAGCGTTAAAAACGCATGCAATTTTGTATTGCCACGAACACTTTAGTTGAGGTTCTAAAGAAAAATCCGCAAACAACTGAGGCCACGAACTCTGTGAACTGCAACTTCGCTGGGGTCGACTGTATATTAAAACTTGCGTTCACATGCATTTTCACACTCCGGAAATAATTTTTCACACATCGAAATCTGCATTCTGATTCAGTTCTGGTGCGTGCCAGCCATACTGTCTCCACTGTTGGGTATTGGGTTTCAATACCCAACTCTACTACTGTTCAGAGAGTAAGCTCTCAGTAAGAGCTCATTATACACAGATCTCATCTCGCCTCTGTGACTGCCAGCTTAAAGGAGCCTCCCTTCCCAGTGAGGTTTAAAAAAAGATTAAAGTCGCAGGTTTTTTTTTTCCCCCACCATGATACTGACCTATATCCGTTGTCACTGCTGTAGTGGACAGTTTGTGCAGATTTATTTTTTTATCCTGTGTGTTGTCACGTCATCTTTCTCTTTGCAATGAAGCTGATCCCACAAATCTGTCAAACTCGAAGCTTTGAAGCTGATCTTACCAACTGAAGCTAAGAATTCACCTTGTGTCTACATGGCAGGGGTAGATTTAGTCAAGTGGATTGATGTGCTTTACATTGTATATTTGTATAAAAGGCGTACAAGACTCACTTTGTCGGACTTAAGAACAAATCCGACTTAGGAACGTTCTCCTAGAGTGGAACTCGTTCATAAGTCTGTATTTAACCTGTATTTAATTAGGTGATTGTAGCTCACTTTACATCTAATTAAAGTATGAAGTGCAGTGAAGGTGCCGTGGTCGTTTATAATAAAGATTGATGTAACCATGTCAGCAGTTATTCATCTTAGAATATGGTTTCTGGCTGCTGAGTTTGGGTCTTTTTATTTTGTAGTCTTTCTTTTAACTGAAATTCTCTGTAGAGATTAGACACACTGCGTGAAAGCAGTATAGAAGTCTGCTTAGTGGGGTTTTTTTTATTTATTTTTTTATGAATCTGCAATCAGGTGGAAAACCTAAACCGGTTATTCAAATTCAATTAAGCCGAATAAAGTCCAAGTCAAATGAAGGTTTTATCGCTATAGACACGCAATGTCCAATCCTGAAACCCGAGATGATGCAGGTCTGAGGTGTTGGATGAAGAGAAATCATGTGCTTAAAGGATATAGTGTGGAAAACCAGACAGTACACATTTTGTATAAACAAATACAGAAGAGCGGGCTATCAAAACAACTGATAAAATCTCGATTGTTTTAGAGTTTGTGTTTTAAAAGTCATTTTCCTTTTTAAGAATAATGATATCTGCTAAACCGTGTACAACACTGTGAAGGTCCATGTGCTCGGATATGCATTTAGCATTCACGGCGCTAATATTAAAATGAACCTAGCAAGTAAGCAGTTGAAGGCATTAAACCATGTGTGTGTGTTACCCAGAAGCCTCCCTTCTCAGTTACTGCCTTGTGCTAAACAGCTTGTTCTTTTCAGGTGGAGTCTAATATCCTCCCTGATGCATTAGGAAATTAGTGCTGTAGCAGTCTAGGAAATCAGCCAGAAATATACTGAGCGCTAGCACTAATACTGGGACAGGCCTTTCAAAATAGCCTTCGTTCTGTTTGACATGAATTTCCAAGATGTTAGAAATGTTCCTTTGTGATTTTGGTGATTATGTGATTTTTCAGGTGCTCTGTTGGATTTAGATCCAGTGACTGATTGATTGAAATGTTTATTAAACCAGATTGAAATGACTTCAATCTGTGTGCGTGTGTGGTACATTATTATGCTGTCAGCAGCCCTGACAAGATTGCAAATTGTAGCCACGAAAGGACGCACGCAGTCGCCATTGATATCCAAATAGACTCTTGCATTTAAGTGATTATTTGTCTAAACGGGCCCGTGTGCCAGGAAGGCATTTCCCCATACCATTACTCTACGTCCAGAATCCTGGACAGGATGCGTTCATGGACTTATGCTGCTGAGACTAAAATCTGATCCTTTTTGTCTTTGTGAATCAGCAGAAGTTAAGATTCTTAAAACACAGAACATCAGTTATCTGGATTTGGTCCGCTCGCGTCCGCCACAGCCTCGCCTTCTTATGTGCATGTTGAGATGGTCTGCTCACTCCCCACCATCTTACAGAGCGCTTATCCGAGTTCCCTGCTGTTGTTTTGAACCACTCTGGTCGTTCTTTAAGGGGGTTTTCATTCAACAGAATTCCCACCGTCATCATTTAGAGTTAAACCCTAGAGACTGTTGTGCATGAAAATCTCAGGAGATCAGCAGTTTCAGAAATACTAAAACCTGTCGCTAACAAACATGACAATCACTGAGATCACATTTTCCTTACATCCTGATGGTTGATGTGAACATTAATTATAAAGCTGCATAATTTTCTACACTACCTTGTGTGTGTGTGTGTGTGTGTGTGTGTGTGTGTGTGTGTGTGTGTGCTGATCAGCCATAATAGAAACACCTGTGTAATGGTTTGCACTTCCATACTTTGTGCCACCCAAACAGCTCTGACACGTGACGGCACAGACTCTTTTCAGAATTTTTTCTCGTGTTCCTGCTTAAAACAGCAGCAGCTGTCATTGGTGTTGGCGTTAATCTGCCTTATTTAATCTTTAGGAGAGAGGGACGCGTCAAAGTCCCATCTAGCGCCGGGTAATTAATCGGAAGTGATCTTCAGAAGCTCAAATCGGTATGTGTGGTCAGGTTTTCGCTCAGCAAAGGCATGTGGCACAAAAAAAAAATTAAGTCAGCTGACCACCAGAGTGTACTGAATGTCCATGGAGTTTTACGACACGAGTGTGTTGGAGTCAAATCGTGAGGGTGTTGTTTGGGGGACATGAGGAACCGTTTTCACATGTGAATTGGCTACCATGTCAGATTCTGTAATCAAAACAAAATATCTGTTGTGTGTGTGTGTGAGAGAGAGAGAGAGAGAGAGAATGTTCTAGACATTTCTTCTGCAGCCCTGACTGCACACAAAGTCACAGCAAAGACACAGCAACACTCCATGGTCTTAAAGCTACATGGGTTTTGTAGCTTTACTCATTTGCCACTTTATTAGAAACCTCAGGGATTCCACAACGATCTTTTGAGCTTGCGTTTCACCAGCTATACCAAAAAGTAGCTACAGTCGTTTTCATTTCATTCTGTTTGATGTGAACATGGACTAAAGCTCTTGATTTGTATTTACATGATCTAATTCCTCACACTGCTTCCACCTGGTTAGCGAATTGGATTTTATAAGAATGAGCCGCCATACCTGAGTTCCTAATGAAAGTGTGCAGTGAATGTAATTGTTGTACAAATTGTAAAAGAAATGTTGACCTCGGTGAAGACACTAAAATAATTTTTGTGCAGCATGTAGCATCAAGCTATTATTATTTATTACTGCTACATTATTGAATGCAATTAAAGTTTGTTGAAATTATGATACCATGAAAGTTTAGTAGCACCAGAAGAATACATGTGTTTTATTTCCCTTTTTTCCCCCTTTTCTGGGGGAAATGTATATGGTCGTATACACACACAGACAAATACAGAGAGTAAATAGGTCCAGAGACTGATTATGACCGGGTGTTTTACAGAGCGCCACAGGAGATCTTTTCTCCCACTGGCCATAAATTTATACAACTCGTCTCTGTAACGTTTACACTACGGGATAGGGTCTGTCAGTAGTTACTGTACAATATTACATTAATACACTACTGTTCCCACAGCTCAATATCAGTTCCAAGTGCAATATCTGATTACTAGTACCATTTTGTGCAATTTCTTTTCCATTCCAAGTGCAATAACTGTATATTAATTAGTTTTAGTGCAGTATGTAACTTACTGTAGCGTACTGTGTGCTGTATTTAATTCTTTTAATTTACATTTTTTTAATTCTTGAATTTAATTCTTTTTTCCCCTAATCTTGTTTCCCTGTCTAATCTATTACTGCTTTCATTTCTTCCCGGTAAACAAATCAAAGCAACTGTAACCAAGACCAAGCAATTTCCCTCTGGGATTAATAAAGTTCTTATAATCTTGAATACACGGTGTGTGTGTGTCTTAGACGACTGTTTGTGACCTTGAAAACAAATAATAAATGCTTATAGGAAAGCATAAAAATATAAAATAGGATGAAATAAAGTGTAAGGCAGAAATATGTAAAAATGTAAGACTGTTAAAGAAAAAACCGTAAGAACTGTATAAATGAACTTTATGGATTGTGCAGGCAGCCGGGGTACGGTGGGGTCACGGAGTGTGAAATAGGATGATGAGCTGCGGTGATATTGTCCGTCTTTAAAGTACCGTAGTGCAAAAGTTGTCCGTTTTGTATGTAAACATAAAAACCAGCACGTGCAAACATGTATGTTTGTGCGTACAGTCCTGATTCAGTGGTTTGAGATTGTCCAATCATTATGTAACCTATGAACAAGACATGATAAACAGTTTGATACGTTGGCTTTATGTTGCTGTAAATCCATCCTTGTGTGTGTGTTCATCTCTGCATCATGTTCTCTCTCTCTCTCAGTTGGTGGTGAAGACGTATATGGACATGGATCAGGATTCTGAGGAGGAGAAACAGCAGTACCTGGCTCTCGCTCTACACCTGGCCTCAGAGTTCTTCCTGCGCAACCCCAATAAAGATGTTCGACTGCTCGTGGCCTGCTGCCTTGCCGATATTTTCAGGATCTATGCCCCTGAAGCTCCATACACCTCTCACGATAAACTCAAGGTGTGCACACAGACATGTAGCACTTCACCTAGTAAAATCATAATCTAAAACAAACAAATAATACATCAAATAATCTAAAAAAGAAAAAATACATTTTAAGTTGTATTCCGTCATACCTGTTCTAGAGAGAGAGAGTGTGTATATATATTTTGCTACCCTAAAAGACACAACATTGAAAATACTGTGGGGTGATTTATGGTTCATACAGCAGTTTGTCTGTCTGCAGGAAATATTTTTGTTCATCACACGTCAGCTGAAGGGTCTGGAGGACACGAAGAGTCCCCAGTTCAACAGATATTTCTACTTACTGGAGGTGAGGATTCATGCATCTCATTTTATCGCAAGTTCATTTTCACTCGTGTTCTGCAATAGACATGTCACTTATGTTTAATGTGTTTTGTTTGTTTTAATGCAGAATCTGGCCTGGGTGAAGTCATATAATATATGCTTTGAGCTGGAGGACTGTAACGAAATCTTCATTCAGCTCTTCAAAACTCTCTTCTCCGTCATCAAGTAGGTCACATTTTAACACGCGTGAAGGGTAAATGATGATGCATTTAAATTATTCAGTGTGCTGCTCAGGCTACTGGTGATTTCGGGAGCACTGTAACAACACTTACAAATACTGAGCTTGTTTTTTTCTGATGGTGCTAATTGCTGTTCATTTACCTTAGTAACAGCCATAACCAGAAGGTGCAAATGCACATGCTTGACCTGATGAGCTCGATCATAATGGAAGGTGACGGAGTAACCCAAGAGCTGTTAGACACCATCCTCATTAACCTCATCCTGGCACACAAGGTAGAGATTCGCCAGCAGCACAGTAGTTTTAGCGCTGGTACTTACAACTTGCAGTGAGAAATAAGTGCCACATCTGTGGTTTTGTTGCTCTTTTGAGTGCTGCTTGCTTTTGTGCTCATAGTGAGTGACTTGTGACTCTTGGATTTCTGCTCTGCAGTTTTTTGTTTGTTTGTTTGTTTTTTATTTGCTAATAAATATGTATAGACAATAAGGTTATGATGTCTCTTTGTCGTTGTAGAACCTGAATAAACAAGCATATGACTTGGCCAAGATGTTGTTAAAGAGGACTGTGCAGACCATTGAAACATGCATCGCCTCAGTAAGTGCTTCGTCGCATCCGTGGTTTCTCTCATTTCTTGCACCCGTCTTATTTCCTGATGCGTTTTGTTTACCCTGCGATGTCGTATCTGTCAGTTCTTTAACCAGGTGCTGGTGATGGGAAAGTCGTCTGTGAGTGATCTGTCGGAGCACGTGTTCGATCTCATACAGGAGCTGTTTGCCATCGACCCACTGTTGCTTGTGTCCGTCATGCCACAGCTTGAGTTTAAGTTGAAGGTGAGAAAGACACACACTCGGTGTTTTTCATCAAACGCTAAATTTTCATACATCACTAAATACCCAAGACATCAAGCTTTTTCACTACAGATGAGATGATGTAAATACCAGAAAATGTAGGACGATTAAAAGGTGAATTAAACTAACATGGAATTAAAAACAATATATAATTTAACATTCAAAACATCTAATGAGCAGCCAACAAGTACATGTCTGGGACGATTCTAACTCGCAGTTTATCCCCAGCAAGCAGACCATAAAACATGTAATCATGTTCAAATTGGTAAATTGCTTAATGGCAGACGGTAAAGCTTTGGTTGATGGATTTGTCTATATTGATTGATTAAATCAAAATGATGAGGGTTTATTTGAAGATCAGACCAGAACAGTTTTCTTCTTTTTAACTTCCTTCTAAATAGTGCAGACGTTATAAATGTTCATTATTGTTTAAAGTGTTTGTTTTAATCAGAACGAATTGTATAATATACAAGTATACACAAATCTTTAGGAATTATTTCTCCAGTTTACTTATTAGCATCATATCTTTAGCCATGACAATTCTATAACAATATTGCTAACTAAAACAACTTTTCTATTCATCTGGGTGTTGGGTTTAAATAGTGAAACGAATCCATAGTGAGACCTATTTAGAGATTTTGTCTGTACTGGACAGCAGCATGTTGATACTGAAGGTGAACTTTAAACCTGTTAAATGATTAACTGGTGTCGCCGTCTCCCCTTACGCGCACACACCGTTATCAAGAGTCGTGATTGGCTGATTATGGGTCAGGGAGGGTGCTGGGAGTAATTAGTGCTTATTTTCTTAACACAGGAGTAGAAAATTTACTCGCCCAAACTCGGATACTTGTTGGGAGGCGTCAATGTCGTTGTTTTGGAGATAACCTAATAAAATAATAATGGAATTAAGGTTTAAAGTTTTCACTTTGTGGAGCATGTTTTAAGGAATAGCCTGAGGGGATTGTTTCATCAGTGGGGGAAAAATATCGAAATTTAATACAATTTTAGCGCTTTTAACAATAGTCAGTTGATAAGTGTTAATGTCTTTATGTTAATATGGAGTTCAGTTTGTTATTGGAGGTTCAGGTACTAAACTGTTTCTAGGTGTTGGTCCTAAATTATTTGTGTGACTGTTAGTAAGTTACAAATCATCAGAGAAATAAGGAAATCTGGGTGTAATACATTCATATAGATAGATAAATCAATATGAATGTTTTGAACAATAAAAGCTACAAACACAAATAATGGCCCCTGGTTTTGTACTGTACTGTTTGACAAAATATCCATGTCTCCTATAATATCCTAGAGCAATGATGGAGAAGAACGATTAGCAGTTGTAAAGCTGTTGGCTAAACTTTTCGGTGCTAAAGATTCAGAACTGGCCACTCAGAACCGCCCACTCTGGCAATGCTTTTTAGGAAGGTAAGCTCAGAACATATTTAAATTAGTATTATTATTTGTTTACTTTTTATTTGAAGTCAATGGTGTGTTTGTCATTGTTGTGTTTCTCTACAAGGTTTAATGATATCCATGTGCCTGTGAGACTGGAGTGTGTGAAATTTGCCAGCCACTGCCTCATGAACCATCCAGACTTGGCTAAGGATCTTACCGGTATGTGTCCATTTGTGTCCATGCACTTTTTGTTTAAGTGGTTGAACACAATGTTGCTTTTTTTTTTGCTTCTAGAACCCACTGATTTTAGTTTTTTTTTTTTTTCTTGTTTGCATCACCAGAATATTTGAAGGTGAGGTCACATGACCCTGAAGAGGCAATCCGGCACGATGTCATTGTAACCATCATCAACGCTGGGAAGAAGGACCTGAACCTGGTGAATGACCAGCTGCTGGGTTTTGTCCGAGAGAGAATGTTGGACAAGAGGGTGAGACTTGTTTCTGCAAGGTGGTTCAATCAGTACCGGGTTAGCGGTCTAGTTTCACATGACGGTCTCCACTAATAAGTGGTGGTACAGTATGGACAGCGATGCCTCAGCTACAACCGAGTCTCTCTCTCTCTCTTTTATCTGTTTCCCTTTTCAAACGCTTTCAAAAGCATAAAATACTAGAAATTAATAAAAACAGACTTCCTGTATTCCCGTGCTTAATAATGTTGTGAGCAAAGATATAAAGATGTATAAGAGAGAAACTTAAATTGGTGTATTAAAAACTGGATTGTTTTATATTATGCCCCAATTTCACAGTTGGTGTGTGTGTGTGTGTGTGTGTGTGTGTGTGTGTGTGTTGCAGTGGCGTGTTCGTAAGGAGGCGATGATGGGTTTGGCCCAACTTTATAAAAAGTACTGCCTGCACCATGAGGCTGGCAAAGAATCAGCTCAGAAAATAAGCTGGATCAAAGACAAGCTGCTGCATATATATTACCAGAACAGCATTGATGACAAGTAAGTTGCAGATGAAGGCACACAAACATGTTCAGTAAAGAATAAACTATGTTAAAACTTCACCAGAGTCATTATTCAAGGATTTTGTTTGTTTAATACTTTATAAAAGTGAATATATTTATCTACATTTACTATACCAGTCTACATAATCCATCAACTGTCTCATTTTTTGGTGTGTGTTAAGGTTGCTGGTGGAAAAGATCTTTGCACAGTTTATGGTTCCTCACAGTTTGGAAACTGAGGAGAAGATGAAATGTTTATATTACCTTTATGCCTGTCTCGACACCAATGCTGTCAAGTGAGTGAGAAACTAGACACTCGTATAATTCCTCCTGGTTTTATTCTGGCAAAACAGTTTGTTGTAAGTTCGTTGAAAGTATTTAACATAAAGTCCTGATGGTGTGTATGACAGGGCTCTGAATGAGATGTGGAAGTGTCAGAACATGCTGAGAGGGCTCGTGAGGGAACTTCTGGACCTGCATAAGCTGCCCACGGTATGAACGTTACTTTCTTTATGTCATGGATTGTTGAAATGTCGTTGGAGTTCTTAGAACTTTTATTGCTGTGGTTGACTTCTGGTGACTGATTAAGTGGTACGTTTATTTGCTCTTTTTCTACAGTCTGAAGCGAACACATCAGCCATGTTTGGAAAGCTCATGACCATTGCCAGTAAGTAAAACAGTCATGAACACACCATACCAAGTTGGAAAACTTTTAAGGCTTTCAATAACTCTTCATGGAGTAGTTGATCATGGTTGTATACAAGATATGAAGTATGAATTAAATTTTTCCCAAGAGGCACTGCAGTAATTGCCTTCAATGTCAAACATATAGCAGGAGGCATTTTTGAAGTTCTACAAGAGGCAAATTGGCAACCAGGCCCAAGGGCAGGAAGGCTTTTTTATTACATCCTCCACAGCAGATCATCGCATGACAAAGAAAAATGCGCTTTCTTCCTGTAATAAAAATTTTTCATTTGCACTTTAATGTATGAAGGAAATATTTTTTGTTTTGGGGGGGGGGGTATTTATTTATTTATTTTGAAGCATGTTTCTATTTTTACATTTACTCCTGAACATTTTTTTTTCCTAAAAATGTTTATTAAACAATATATTTCAAAAATATATTTACTTTTTTTTTTAACATTGAAAGCACATTTTTATTTACATTTTACACTGTTTTGCATGAGGTGTAAATTTCACACATTTCTATCACACAAACAATTACATTGTCCACAGCAGATCATTGCACTGTGATTTTGTTTAAATTTAAAAGTTTAAATAAAATTGAAGGTGTCCTCTGACCTTCCTTGCCATTATCTACATTATGGAAGGTAATATGCTATTCATTCTAAATCACTGAAATGAGCAAGCACCATAGTATTTCATTAAGAATAAAATGCATTCTGTAAAATAAAATGGAAAATTGGACCAAATCATTTTTTTTTTTTTTTTGTATATATAAAGTCTTGTATATAAAGTCTCTAGTGCATTGGGAGAACTGCAGCCTGTGTTTGATGTAAAGCACAACAGTCTGGCAGGTGTATCAGATATTTAGAAAAATCTCCTACCTGGTTATTTCTGTATTTCTCAACTGAAAAAGCTAGTAAGCTTCTGAGCTGCAGAATTTAGCTTTTCCTTTTGCTAATAGTCGTCATCATTTAAATTTCATTGCTGCGTACATATGACACACTTGCATATTAAACCTTACACCGTGTGTGTGGTGAGAGCAGTGTGCTGTTGAAGGTTGAGTGCACACCTTCCAGGAAGGCATTTTGATAATTTCACTGACTTTTTTTTAAACCCCCATTAGAAAACACTATGGCAAAGTATTGCCTCTGTGTGTGTACATTTAATGCAGTGGTGAGTGGGCGAGTGAGAGCTCTAAGAAAATACAGCATAAGAATTTCAGGAGACGCCCTGGTGGCCTGTACATGATAAATAATTTAGGTGATTGCGTAAGCTTTTTCTGTGACTGCGTTCGCTGTGAAAACTGTTTCAAATGACTTGAATTCATATCCAGATAGATTATGGAGTACAGTTGCAATCACACCTTCCCAGGTAGATCTACAGGAACACAGGATCTCATTAAGAGCTGCGTACACATTAGCTCACTTCTAAACATAGCTCCGTTTCAGCTGCCCAGGGACACCCTGAGCTCACTGATAACTCGAACACCCCTCTCTCTCTCTCTCTCTCTCTTTCAGAGAATTTGCCTGACCCAGGGAAAGCTCAGGACTTTATGAAAAAGTTTAATCAGGTTTTGGGTGAAGATGAGAAGCTGCGCCTACAGCTGGAGCAGCTAATCAGCCCAACCTGCTCCTGCAAACAGGCTGAGCAGTGTGTGGTGAGTACATAACCGACGGACATTTCCAAGAGACATGTCCATCCTGAACAAAGGACAAAAAACTGGTTAAACGGCCCATGTGACGTTTGCACATTCGGCACACATTTGCACGTGGTCTACATTTTATGCACGTGTACGTTGTTCTGCTCGTGACTGGACATCGCTTTTCCTTTTTAATACTATTTTATTTCTAGCTATTTTCTATTTTAAGTTTCCTATATTTTCTTTATATTAGTTATTTGAGTATTTTCTTTTTATACTCTGTTTTTCTTATTTCATATTCTTTTTCTTATTTACTCTTAATATCTGCTATTTGGAGTTGCTTTTAATTTAACCCAGTGTTACAAGTCTTCAGTAAAAGATTTCATTAAAAATGCAAGGTTTTGCATTTTATTTTACAAAATTTAGTAGTTTATTGTATTTTAGTAAGTAAATAAACAAACATTTGCTTTATTTAAAGATGGTGTGGCCTTCTGTTGACATTTAAAAGATTTCATAGAGCACACATTTTTGATACAAGAGTATTTAATCCTACTGACATTTCTTTCCCTGTGTATATTTGTTTTTTCGTTCCTTCTTTACAGAGAGAGATAACACGCAAGCTGACGTACCCCAAGCAACCTACAAACCCCTTCCTGGAGATGGTTAAGTTTTTGCTGGAGAGAATCGCCCCAGTGCACATCGACTCTGAAGCCATCAGGTATACCTGAAAAACCCAAAAGAGTGCCTATAAATGCATATTTTTATAGTTTAAACCATAAATACGCCCCCAAAGATTCTCTCAAATTTTAATAAATATTTAATATAAATATAAAAATACTGATGTTACTTCTATATTCACTCTAATTCATGCACTGTCGGTTTCTTTGGTATCAGTACCGTAGGGTAAATACAGTAATATGTCACAGTCACAAGTCACGTTTTCCTCTACAGTCACTTTGTGTTCTCTCTACAGTACAAAAAAAAATGTACACGGTACTATTTTATATGAAAACTTAGCTTTTAATTTTAATTAATTACATTTAAATTCATTTTTATATTTATATGACAAAATTAGTAAATGGTATACTGCCTCGAAAAAACCAAAGTGTTTGCAGTTTCAGCAAACAATTATTAGGTAATTATGATTAGTTGGACATTTTCCCTACTCCTAGCACACTTCAATGCAACCCTTTAAATGTAACTGTTATGGCTTAGTTATTTATTTATTATGTGAGACATCTACTGGTGGGAAGCTGTAACTACAGGTACTAAAACGGCCTCTGGTTCCTGCAGTAACAGTCTTTGTTTTTATACGTGTAGTGCGCTGGTGAAGCTTTTAAATAAGTCGATTGAAGGCACCGCTGATGATGATGAAGAGGGAGTTACTCCTGACACTGCCATTCGTGCTGGACTGGAACTACTCAAGGTAAACAAACTTAACTGTAATGAATAATGACTTGGTAAAGTTAGCATTCTTATTTAGCACATTTATTATTGACTAAAGTTTCTTTTATTAAGGCTTGCTGTATCGTGTTTATTACATGTATGAAAGTGTTTTTCCTGCTTCTGGTTATTATATTAATCTCGGCTGCTTTGAGTTTGTGCTTCAAAATAGCTGAAGCTGCATTGGGAAGTACGGATTTTAAAAATACACATTTAAAGATGCATTCAGCAATATTCTCTAAATTACGTTACCATAATTTGTATCTGTGCCCTGCTTTTAGGTTTTGTCTTTCACTCATCCCACATCATTCCACTCTGCTGAGACGTACGAGTCTCTTCTGCAGTGTCTCAAAATGGAGGATGATAAGGTGGCAGAGGCCGCCATTCAGATCTTCAGAAACACCGGCCAGAAGATTGAGAGCGAGCTGCCGCAGATCAGATCGTAAGTGCGCCCTTAAGCACTTCTAGACACAACTCAGACATTTTTGTTACCCTTTGCAGTAAAAGTAGTTTTATATAATTAATCCGACATGTGATTTTTAGAATTACTGTTGTCTGATCTTTTTATACACTAACTCTCCCCTGTCGTTTTTTTAGGACTCTTATTCCCATACTTCACCAGAAAGCCAAGCGAGGGACCCCACACCAAGCCAAACAGGCAGTACACTGCATCCACGCTATTTTCCACAACAAAGAAGTTCAGCTGGCTCAGATATTTGAGGTGGATTTAAAAACTGCTATCTCTAGAAACTTTTGAATTCCTCTTGAAAGTTCGAGGTGCTCACTGTTCACTTTAATGTGACTCCTGTACACCCGCTCAGTTATGGATTTATAAAATTTTGGATCACTTTCCTGATTATGTCTTTCTACATTGCAAAGCAATGCTGAAGGCAACCAAAATATGCAATAATCTCCTTCGAGCAGTTGGTTATTGAGACGTTTCTGCTACTTGTGATCTGTAAAGCCTTCATAACAGCTCTAATCTGAGGTGCTGTTTGTTACTTGATTACTGAGACTAAATGAACTTCTCTGCAGCAGATAGCAGTTTTGGTCTTGATTTCCTGTAAAGGTCTTCATGAGGGACAGTTTCATCATGGTGCTTGGTGGGTTTTGCAAATGCACTTGACAATACTGTACTTGCAAGACCAGCTAACCTCCGTGTCTTAAAATAACAACTGACTATTGTTGTTGTTGTTATATAATTACCTTATGCCGTACGTGTTATTTCCTAGTTTTAAAATCTCCAGTATTGTAGTAGAATGCTGGGCATGAGCTTCCATTAAGGTTCAAATTAAACAGGAACCAGAATTTTGCGTGAAGCTCACAGACCATGTGTTGTGTGAAAATCCAAGATTTCCACACAAGATGCCACTCGAAGCTTTTGACCTGTCTCTCAATTACTTAATGCATCGTGCTGCTGTCTCATGATTAACCGATCCATAGCTGCCCAAGTGCACAGGTGTAGAGTTGTTTGAGGCGAAATGGATTGTGAGTGACCTATTAATCACTAGCTTTCCCTTTCACCCCACCCCTCCACCCCCCGCATGTCTCTGTAGCCTTTGTCTCGGAGTCTAAACGCCGATGTCCCGGAGCAGCTGATCACTCCTCTCGTTTCTCTGGGTCATATCTCCATGCTGGCTCCAGATCAGTTTGCCTCACCCATGAAGTCCATTGTAGCCAACTTCATCGTAAAGGATCTGCTGATGAACGACAGAGTGAGTGCATAAGGGGTTAATTTTTGCCTTAATTTTTTTAACATTTGGTTAAAAAATGGTGCTCAATTTTTCTTTGCTTCTTTTTTTTTTTTTTCTTTTAGTCTGTGGGCAGTAAGAACGGTAGACTGTGGACAACCGATGATGAAGTTTCTCCTGAAGTGTTGGCAAAGGTGCGTTTTTAGCATTTTAGTACGTGGACCAGTAAAGCCTTGCAGTTGTAGTGTTTGTGTCTAAAGCTTTTACCATCTGCTCCAGGTTCAAGCCATTAAGCTGCTGGTGCGATGGTTGTTGGGGATGAAGAATAACCAGTCCAAATCGGCTAACTCGACTCTCCGACTGCTCTCCGCCATGCTGGTCAGCGAGGGAGACCTCACAGAACAGAAAAAGATCTGGTAGGCAAAGTTCAGGGGTCATCGCTATTCACAGGAATGACAAATTTTATGCTCTTATTTTCTGGTAATGATTTATTCTTGGATTCTCAGATGCTAACGGAAGGAAAGATATAATGATGTACGATAATGTGCAACATGAGCTAAAGAAGTTCAGTTAAATGCAGCAAAAGCTTAAGCTTGCCACCTGATCATAACAGATATATTTCATGACCTTTGCTTTGATCTTTTTATTTATTTATTTATTTTTATCAAATTATGGCAAAATTATTGCATTTGTGCCTCAGTCTCTTACGTACAAGGTCTTTTTTTATTTTTTTTTATTGGAAGTATAAACAAGTTACATATACATACATACATAGAACACTCTCATTTTTTTTTTACTTCTTCCCATTCCTCTCCCCCCAACGTGCTTCAGTCTCTTTGGTTAAACGTTTCTCTTGTTTCTGTCTGTGCAGTAAGTCAGATATGTCTCGGCTAAGACTGGCAGCAGGCAGCGCCATTTTGAAACTCGCACAGGAACCCTGCTATCATGATATCATCACACCGGAACAGTTCCAGCTCTGTGGACTTGTCATTAATGTAAGTTGTACACATAATAAACCACACACATAGCACAACTCTCTGACTTACAAACATATTTATAAATTTAGTCATAAACTTATAAAGGAGTTATAAATTTCCGCACGTACAAATGGACTGCAGATCTATAAACAAATCACGGAAGTAGCTCACGTATATCATACAAAAAAAATACACTGCAGTGCACCTGTTATCAATATGCTCAATTACATACAATATTTTGAAAGTGTACAATGTCCGATATATTGTGTAGGGGTGTGGGAGAAATGAGTCGGCCTCAGTTCACAGTCTAATACAGTAACTCTGAGAAACTCTGTAAACACCATGTACCTTTGTTCCTCCCTTGTTGAATTTAAACGAGGTCAGCTGACCCCTTAGGCATGTGTAAAAAAATAAATGAATAAATAAAGCTTACAAAAAGCAGTGTGGGGAAAGGGGACGGATGCACCACTCAGACTTAGCCAAGTGGATTGGTATGCTTTACATTGTATTTTCGTGGTGTACAAGGCTCACTTTGTCGGACTTGAGAACAAATCCGACTTATGAACATGCTCCCGGCACAGAACTCGTTTGTGAGTCGGGGATTGCTTAGTGGTTAAGCCATTCGACTACGGTTCAAATCCCACGACTGCCAAATTGTCTCTATTGGGCCCTTGAGCAAGGCCCTCAACTGCTCACATGTATAATGAGATATAAATGTAAGTCGCTCTGGATAAGGGACGTCTGCCAAAATGCATTAATGTAATGTAATGAGTTACTGTTTATAAGAAGCTTACACCATTAGGGAGGGATATGTATGTCCATATTTTAAAATGCGTTTAAAATCTCTATTCTCACAGGACGAGTGTTACCAAGTTCGTCAGATATTTGCACAGAAGCTACACATGGCTCTGGTGAAGCTGCTGTTGCCCCTGGAGTACATGGCTGTGTTCGCTTTGTGCGCTAAAGACCCGGTTAAAGAGAGACGTGCCCATGCCCGACAGTGCCTACTGAAAAACATTAGTGTCCGTAGGGAATACATCAAACAGAATCCCATGGCACAGGGTAAGGATGTGACACACACACACACACACACACACACACACACACACACAGATTATGTATTATTGATGTTTCCTGCTTCTTTCCACTTTAAAACAACCAGATACAAAAACAAACATATTTAAGATGTTTTCTTCAGTTGAGAAAGTGATTCAAGAAATCATAGTTGATGCTATATGTTGCTAATCTACTCATACTTACTCATACTCGTAAATTTCAAGACTACCCTACTACTATCACCGATGCTCATCACATGCCCCTCCTCCCCCTCCTGTCAAAGCTGCTGTTTTCTAAAATATTTCTGCTCATCGTTCGGACATTGACGGGTGGTAAATTTACGTTTTCTTTTACAGCCGTTTATTGATGTGACCCAGACACCTTTTGCATGATATTTCTACAACAGAGTATTGGGGCTTATATGGGATTTAAATAAATGTAAAAAATAAAAAGAGTCGGAAGGGGAGGAGCAGGGAGAGTTTAAAACTCAGGATTTTTAAGTTGTAAGTTGAAATGTTTGGGCGGGGACTTTTTTTTTTTTCTGGGTTAAAACTCGTATTACGAGAACAAAGTCATACGTTTATGATTAGAAAATTGGCTAAAATAAGTATTTACTTGTTTCTTAAATCCAAGGTAAAAGTAGTTTGATAATCTTTCACTCCAGGCATGAAGTGACGTCTGCACAACCTTGCAAAGTGTATACAAAGTTTCTTTGCTTGATAGAACAAACTATGACGAAGTATTAAGGTCATTATGGGATTTTTTTTTTTAAAGAGTTAGGAAGGGAAGGGCTCAACATTTTAAAACTCAAAATTTTCAAGTTGAAATTTTCGAGAGTAAAGTCTTTTTCTCTCTCTCTGTCTCACAAATTTCCACTTTTTAATTTTTATTTTTTATCTCATATTGGTCCTAATACCTATTAGGTCCTGCTATTCAATTGAAGTAATAGCAGTGTTCGTCCAATGTCTCTCTTCAGTTGAACAGATGAGTTTACTGTACATGCAAAGCAGTTTCAGGGTGTATCTCATTATATGCTTTAGATGCAGCACGTTCCATAAAGTTCTGTTCACTGGGACTCTGGGATAAACGCCAGGTTTGACTAAAAGTGCCCTCAGTGCATCCCTAAGATTATGTTGCTGCCACCTAAAAAATGTGGTGCGAGAGATCGGATCACGGTGCAGTTCTCAGGCATAACTCTCAAACCCTCATTCACGCATGTAGAATTAGTTCTGACCACTTGAAGTAAACACGCGTCATGTCGTCCATCTTGTTTTTTAGAGAAGCTCCTGTCCCTTCTGCCGGAGTATGTGGTGCCGTACATGATCCACTTGCTGGCACATGATCCAGACTTCACAAAACCACAAGACTTCGAACAGCTCAGAGATATCAAAGAGTGAGCGCTCTCCACACACTTCCATGTACAGAGATTATCGAGATGTGTATTTGCTGTGGTGTTTTAACCCTCATCACTCTCCTCTCTCTGACTCGTGCCAGGTGTTTGTGGTTCATGTTGGAGGTGCTGATGACGAAGAATGAGAACAACAGTCATTCGTTTTTAAGGAAGATGGTGGAAAATATCAAACAGACAAAAGATGCTCAAGCGCCTGATGATCCTAAAGCCAATGAGGTCAGCGAGAGTCGACGTTCTGCTGCGTTCATTATGCACCTACTTTTTTCATGTTATTTAATTTTGTTTTGGATCTTAACTTAAAGTTCTTTTGAGTTGGTTTTAATTTTGTTTCTCTCACCGTGAATAGAAACTGTACATCGTTTGTGACGTGGCACTGTTTGTCATCACAAATAAGAGTACTTCCTGTCACTTGGACTCACCCAAAGACCCTGTGCTGCCCATTAAGTTCTTCACTCCTCTTGATAAGGTAGTGGTTTCTTCATAATTTAACAATCATGCAATTTCAAACCACTGAGAAATTATGCACATACTCACACACATGTAATTACCCTGGACATTGCTGTTAATTTTATGGTGAGTGGTGCATAACATTTATATACTAGTGAACTAGTTACATTAAACTAGTCATGTACACAAGGCTCAAGCATTTCTGCACTGGCCGGAGCCACAAGGGGGTTGGAAGGGGAGAAAGAAACTTACTGGCATTTTAAAGGAACTTATGTCGAATTTGTCTCCTTAATAATTGCTTCTGTGTCATTTCAAGTTTCCTTTGATCAGTTTGTGTTAACGGCTAACATGAACTACAGTGATAACTATCTTCTAACACAAGGCTTAATCCCAAATCCCTCTCTAACCCCTGAACAAGGGCACATATACATATAAACCTTGGATAAGGAACGTAATTCGTTCCGGAAGTATGCTTGTATATCAAAATACTCGTAAACCAAATCATATTTTCCCACAAGAAATAATAGAAACTCAAAATATCTGTTCCACAGCCTCTAAAAGAGATGAGGACTACGACCGAGCATGGGAGACGATTAGGGGGAAAAAAAGCCGATGTGTAGTAATGTCAGAGGGGCGTCATAACGGTGTGGGCACACAATTGCTGGGGAAAAATACCACAAACCTGAAGTTTTACAGACTTTTTGTGGTAATTGTTACCACGTGTTAACACAATTATGTTGTGATGTATTTTATATCGCTGACAAACACATTAAGCTAATAGGTTACCAAATGATTGTGACACATAGGAGCTACAGTTATCCCTACAACAGTCCAAGTGTGTAAATTCATATTTTTTAAAAAGTTTCAAAACACTATTTTCCATATTGCTCTTATTGATTTATAGTAAAAAAAAAATATGGACATGCAGCAGTTGTGATGGTTAAAAAATATATAAAATTAGCTGAAAACATCAGATGAAAAAAATTAATTTTAAATGTTAGCATAATTATTTTGTGAAAAACCTTAAATGGTTTTTTGCTAAACTGTGTTTACTGTAGGGTTAATTAATAGTAATCTTATTGCTAAAATGTTATGTTTTCATTGACTAAAACTAGACTAAAATTGTCCAGACCTTTATTTGACTAAAACTTGACTAAGCAAAAATAGGATACGATTGACTAAATATGATAAAACTTAACAGGGACATTCATCCTGGGACTAAGACTAAAATTGAAGGCTCACTTTGTAGGTCTTAAGAACAAATCAGACTTGCGAACAGAACTCGTTCTTAGTCAGTGACCTCAGAACAGTTAGTTAGCTGTTAATGTTACCTGCACAGCATCTTATAAACTATACTATGGTGACTGGCTTCATGTCCCAAAAGCATCAAAACACATCCTGGCCTTCACCTGATTTCCTCTGGGAAGAGAATTGGGATAAAAGCTCCGAGTTGTTGTCTTTCTCCCTGTAGGACTTCATCAACGATAAGGACTATCTCTCTGCTGAGGCCAGAACCGTCCTGCTCACTGGAAAAATTCAGGTAAGCTCCAGATTTGGTAGATAATGTGATTTTACATACTACTGAATAAATGTGTGTTTTTGTGTGTGTAATATATATATATGTATGTGTTTAAATTTTACACTAAAATCATGATTTGTTGTATAAAATAAGACGCAGCATTAAAAAAGGAGCGTCTCTGATTTCCTATTACTCTTTGATTTTACTAATAAATGTACTGGTTTCTTTTATTACAGCAACAGCCAAAGCAGACGGGAGTGTTAGGAGCCGTGAACAAGCCTTTAGTGGTAACTACAGTACGCAGACCTTATACTAAAAGCACGGTTTCCAACACGGGAAGCAACGCCAGCACCAACTCTCAGCCCATCTCTCCTGCAACTCCTAAGAACAAGTATGGAACTAAGTTTTGTTTTTAAATGTACAACTTTATTGACATGCATAACAAATTTCAGTGATCAACACTTAAGCTGATTTTGTCATTTCGAGTCCACTACCATGAAAAACACACTCACCTTCTTTATATTTCCTCCTGATTAAGGGACGTGAGTTCTAATGCATCAGAGGCAGGAGCAAGAGAGAATGAAGAGAATCCACAGATCGTGAAAGCAGACGGCGGGAAGAAGGTGAGCTTATTCATAAAGCGCTGAAGATCCACGAGTCACCAAACACATTATTTGCAATATTTTGGAGTCTTTGGAATTGGTTGCAAATGCGAATAGTACAAAAAGTCCCCGTACTTAAATTGCTGTTAAGTAGTAGTTACCTGTATGAGACGGTTTCATTGAAAGAACGAGTCAACTGGAGATAATGGTTTTAAAAAATGTGCCTGCGGCAGAGGGAAGAAATGAAACTTTGCTCGCCTTGTTGTCAGGCTTTTTCAGGCTCAAACAATATTCAGTGTTCAGCTACGGTTTTCCAGTCCTACAAAACTTCCAGCTGTGGTTGAAGAATACTTTTACATTTTCAACAGGAAAATGGAGCAGATCATTCAGAAATTGTGCAGAACAGAATTGTGCGGTCGTCGTGTCCTGCACATCTGTGTCAATTTGGACTGTTTGGGGACAAGGACAAGAAATGTGTCCCGTTAAAAGCTTTAATTATACTGGGTGTCAGTTCAACAAGTGCATGGTTTGCAGTGTTATCAGAGCGTCTATTAATTAATTAATTAATTAATTAATTAACATCACCTGACCAGGCAGATTGAAGAATTACATGAATAATGAACTAATAAATCGTTTATATTTTTAAAAAATTGTTCTACCTTACATATTTTCAAAACAAGTAATGTGAGTGAAATCAGTTAACATGATTCATCAGAAATCTTATATTGTGCTTTTGGTGTCCTTAATAGTTATATTCTGTTTTTTGTTGTTTTTTTTTTCCCTGCCTTATGGAGGAGGAATTTTGTTTTTAAGACACTCAAAATAGAAACACTGATGAGCTCTGTATCGGTGTGTTTGCGGTCAGGGAGTGATGTTTGACTTCCATTTTTCTTCATAAATACCTGAAAACTTAAATTTTTCTGTTTAGTGTCTTGCGTTGTGTAATCCAACGCCTTTTGACTCCATAAAGATCATTAATGTAGAATCTGCTTCTGCTGAACAGCCACTAAAACACGGTTTCCCCTCACCTCATCGTCTGTACCCATTTAATCAGGTTGTGCGTGTTTCAGGATAGTTTAGCTGATTTATCTTTGTTTCCTTTTTTACATTCTCTCTCTCTCTGTCTCAGGAGGAAGCAACAACACCGGCTCAGGCGAGCGGGAGAAAGCGCAACGCTCCGGCGACCGAGGGGACAGAGAACAGCGTGACCCCGAACCCCGTCGCAACATCACAGCCTCCCCCAAACAAACCCCGCCGAGGGAGACCCCCAAAAAACCCAGCAGCAGCAGCAGCCAATAAAGACAAGGAGGTCACGACTACACCGGGGAGCGGAGCTGGGCGGGGCAGGAAGAGGGCAACACCTTCGCAGGATTCCACCTCGACGGGCTCAGCTGAACCAATCAGTGGCAAGATACCAAAACAACAGAAAGAAACAGATTCCAAGCGGGCAGGACAACAGAGGCAGATTGACCTACAAAGGTAAATACATTTTTGTTTTTGTTTGCGTTCCCAGCGCAGGGTCAGCTTTTACTTATTGTTTAGGTTTACTGATTCTGATTCTTGCCATTGAAAGTAAACGTGACTGTAATTATGTGACCGTGGCTACAGGCGCCTTTTCCCAAAAGCGGCGAGGCTAGCTAAACCTGATGAAAGTCTGTCCAGCCATAAAGCCCAACATCAGCTAGCATATGGAAGTGAAGGAGAAACAGAGAGAGATCCGTTATCAAGCCCAGACTGCTTCCTGTCTCTCAGTCAGTTAGTTGAGGATCAGGGCAAACCCACCAGCGCGGATCACCCGAGAAAGACAGGAGGAGGAGGACGAGAGACTGTCCATGGAGCAGGACAGGAGCAGCTGGCAGTGAGTTTCAGACAAGATGATAAACAGAGCATCAGCCAGTGTAGCTTAATTATGAGTGTCAGAAGTGTCATTACATTATATAGCATTACAACTGATGTACTAGCATGAATGAAATGTGTTGTATGTGTGAAAAACGCTCATGTACATCTCTCTCTCTCTCTCGTAGGTAAAGCGACGGCCTACAAAAGTCCGGCTGTACAGCCTAACTGCCCTACACATGCCCCGTTACACACTCAAACGCTCTTTCGCTTCTGACGTGAACTGCACACACGCGATTCTCCACACATCTACTTGAAAACAGAAGTGTGTGTGTGAGTGCACCCACATCGACACACCATCTGAACTGTTCCGCAGTCCACATAAACAAGCGAGGATAGAGGTGTTTCGATTCTGTTGAGCGTTACAATACACAGACACGACACTGTTCCCCCTCTCTCTCTCTCTCTCTTACAATGTTTGATTTCTTTAACACTGTCTGGAGCCATTTTTAAAAATGAGTATTTGAAAGTAAAAGAGTTTTAATCTACCATTGCTTATTAAATGCCTGGAAAGATTTGTTGGTTCCTGTGCATTCTCTCCTGCTCTGCTGGATTGTTCCAGTCTGTCCTGCCTTTTTGTCACATCAACAGACTTTCTTTCTGTGCAAAACAGAGACTGCGTTCAGGGACAGGAAACATGTAATGGTTAATGTAATGATTTTGTTTGTTTTTAAGAACGGTATCCCTCATATTCACACCAGGAAAGAATCCAGCCTGGTCTGAGATCAGACGTCCCTTTGCAATTTTTTTTTTTTAAATCCCAAAACTGTATATGAAGTTAAATCTATGAAATCCTGCTCTATTGTTGCAGATGTGGCATTTCTCTACTTGTGTATGTGGTTTTAGGTTCAAAGCAGTTAGGCTAGTTATTCACATTTCTTCAACTGCATTGTACGCAAGTTCAGAACTTGCAGTTAAATTCCTTGATTTAATCAAACATGGCAGAGAAATATATTTGCCTCTTTTTTTCTTTTTTTAAATCCTGTTTTGTACAAAGCATAAAAATGCAAGAATTGGGCTTCTCGTACTCCTTCCTCTCAGTTCAGAGGCGCGAGTGATGCTGTAGAATTTTTATACAGACAATTTTGGACTGAGAAATGTTCCAATGCAGGAGCCATTGTTCTGCATTAAAAAGAAAAAAAAAAGAAAAAAAGTAATGGTTTGAATGTTTTTTTTTTTTTTTTTTTTAAAGCTGTTTCATTCTTTTAGGATGGGTCTGTTTTATCCTTAGTTTGTCTGTTAAAAGAAACAAAACAATGAAATACACACACCTTTTCATTTTTCAAGCATTTTTTATTCAAAGAAATGATAGTTTCACAATAAATAACCATGCTTGTACAGATTGCTTAAATTTCGACTTTTTTTCCCCGCTTCCTAACAGAGAACAGATCGCCCCTCTCCCCTCCCGCCCCTTTTATAGCTGTTTCTTCGTGCAATATTGAACGCAGTCATTACTACAGGAAGACAGACTTTTTTTTGTTTGTTTGTTTGTTTTTCGTACAAAACAGAAACCCAGCCATCAATGGTGCACTGAGAAGATGACCAATAATTAAAGTAAGAGACTTGGCATTATGTACAAGTGAAAGGGTGTGTGTGAGTGAGTGCACACACTCAATAGTAAGAATGGTTCAGTTTCATGGTGTTTTTCTTCAGCATAGGAAGATGTGTGGAATTTAATCCTGCTATTTTAAGGATTGAAAGATGGATAGAGTGTTCGACATTCTGCTCCAGCACAATTCCATATGTAGCTCAGTTTTTTCCCCCATGGCTATTAAAAGGCAAAACAATTTGGGCAAATCTATCATTATATTTGGGGGGGGAAACGAGTCAATAGTAATAATATACACTGACTGTATTTCTAGGTCTGCTGCTATTTTAAATCTGAGTGATGTCTATTCCCTGGAACGGTCTGTCTGATTATGAGAGAAATGCAAGTATTGGATACTTAATTGATCCAGCCTTCAGAAAAGTTATCTGTCAATAATATTAACTGAACTTGGACAAATTTGGCTTCGGAATCATTCAGCAACATGAATGATTTCCAGTCAGAGAAGTCTCTTACTCGAGGTTTTTTAGTTTGCTTTTGCATTACTGATGAAATGACGACTGCTGCTACAAATTTTGTGGTGCAAAAATATATTTCATAAAGAAAATTTCTGCAAGAGGATTTCAAAGCAGTCAACAATAAAGGGGAAAATCTGAAAAGGCAGCATGAATATAACGTCACCTAAAGGTGAAAATAAAGAGTTACTCACATAAGGCTCAACAAATTAAAAATTATTTTATTCCCCTTCGTTCCAGGACTGGAAGAAATATTCAACCATACTCCAAAAATCAGAAATCAAACATTCTATATTACACCATATCATCTGGCCAATTACTTGGTTTGTGTGTAAAGTTTTATGCAAACAGTGAAGGATGCTCGATCCTAATCAGCTTTTTCCTTCTTAGCAAATTGGCAGAACTTTTTTTTTTCCCCCTGCAATGTACACTTAGAAAAACTATCACTCCCTCCCCTGTTCTTTATCCTGAATGTTCTCACACACCTTTTAATATACCTATGTATACACACAATCTCTTTCACCCATGCAAGCAGCTCTTTTTTTTTTTTTTTTCTTTTGGAGCATCTAAAGTGGCAGTCAGTCATACAGGCTTCCCTTCATTTTGGTTCTTTTCAGAAAATGGACCACAGGCATGAGAGAAAAGTGGAAGATGCCATCGTATGGCTTTTAAAAAGACCGTTTAAACAGCAACAACTGCACAGTTGTACGGCAGCAGGGTCGAAATCAGTTTGTGACGAGGCGCTTTCTTGCTTCATCGTGTAATTTGGCTCAAGCTAGTGAGGAATTTGCATGATTTGCGTTAGCTGTGGGATTCTAAGTCGTCTCTTACTGGTGATCCCCCATGATGTGCGCGCACTCGATTGTTGGAGCAGATTTTTAACACCTGGATCGGACCAGGCCAGTCTTTCTGTTTACACGGAGCTGATCTCAATACATGCTTAGATGGGGGAAGAAAGGTGAATTGTGAAATTGTGGCCTAAAGATGATGTGTGAAGTCTCAGTTGCTGAGCAAAAGTTCTGTTGCCGTCTCCACGTCCCACGACTTCGAAGACAAAGCTACTATTACTGCGTTCTGCAATTAAAAAAAAAATTTTAAAGAGAGAAATGACAGAATCAAGCATCTTATTAGGCATGGTTGAAATTTACTGTGGTGCATGTATTTGGACTTTAAACAGGAATTTATAATTTATGACACTGCACACTAAAAGACAATCACTTTTAGGTTTTAAATAATACTTTCAAATATCTGTTCATTACAAAATGAATTCAAATCAAAGTTTAATAGACACTCACCTAAAGGATTATTAGGAACACCTGTTCAATTTCTCAGTAATACAATTATTTAATCAACCAATCACATGGCAGTTGCTTCAATGCATTTAGGGGTGTGGTCCTGGTCAAGACAATCTCCTGAACTCCAAACCGAATGTCAGAATGGGAAAGAAAGGTGATTTAAGTAATTTTGAGCGTGGCATGGTTGTTGGTGCCAGACGGGCCGGTCTGAGTGTTTCACAATCTGCTCAGTTACTGGGATTTTCAAGCACAACCATTTCTAGGGTTTCAAAGAATGGTGTGAAAAGGGAAAAACATCCAGTATGCGGCAGTCCTGTGGGCGAAAATGCCTTGTTGATGCTAGAGGTCAGAGGAGAATGGGCCGACTGATTCAAGCTGATAGAAGAGCAACTTTGACTGAAATAACCACTCGTTACAACTGAGGTATGCAGCAAAGCATTTGTGAAGCCACAACACGCACAACCTTGAGGCGGATCGGCTACAACAGCAGAAGACACCACCGGGTACCACTCATCTCCACTACAAATAGGAAAAAGAGGCTACAAATTGCACGAGCTCACCAAAATTGGACAGTTGAAGACTGGAAAAATGTTGCCTGGTCTGATGAGTCTCGATTTCTGTTGAGACATTCAAATGGTAGAGTCAGAATTTGGTGTAAACAGAATGAGAACATGGATCCGTCATGCCTTGTTACCACAATGCAGGCTGGTGGTGGTGGTGTAATGGTGTGGGGGATCTTTTCTTGCCACACTTTAGGCCCCTTAGTGCCAATTGGGCATCGTTTAAATGCCACTGCCTACCTGAGCATTGTTTCTGACCATGTCCATCCCTTTATGACCACCATGTACCCATCCTCTGATGGCTACTTCCAGCAGGATAATGCACCAAATCTCGAATAATTTCAAATTGGTTTCTTGAACATGACAATGAGTTAACTGTACTAAAATGACCCCCACAGTCGCCAGATCTCAACCCAATAGAGCATCTTTGGGATGTGGTGGAATGGGAGCTTCATGCCCTGGATGTGCATCCCACAAATCTCCATCAACTGCAAGATGCTATCCTATCAATATGGGCCAACGTTTCTAAAGAATGCTTTCAGCACCTTGTTGAATCAATGCCACGTAGAATTAAGGTGAAAAGGGGTCAAACACCGTATTTGTACGGTGTTCCTAATAATCCTTTAGGTGAGTGTATATTCAAGTTTATAATTCACTTTACTAGGTAAAATTTATTTACACTGCCTGGCTACTTTTATTAAATACACCTGTTTAACTGCACTTATCTGATCAATCACATGGCAGAAACTCCATGCATTTAGGCATGTCGTCACTGAAGTTCAAACCGAGCATCAGAATGCAGACGGAAAGCTGATTTAAATGACTTTGAACATGGCATCTATGATTGGAGCCACGCAGGCTGGTCTGGGTACATCTCCGAAACTTTCAACTATCTCTTACATTTTCAAAGAATGGTCAGAAATAAAAATATCTAATGAGGGCAGTTCTGAGTGTTAATGTCGGAGAACGGTCCAGCCAGTTCAATTTGTTAGAAAGGTAACATCCTTTTGATTCCAGGATCCTTTGGTATAAACGCTACAGCTTTACTTGAGTGTTGCTGCTGAGTGTGACGACAGGATAATGAGCCATGTCAGCACGTTAAAAATATCTCGAACATGATGTCTTTAGTGATCAAATGACTTCAGTGAGTGAATGAAATCACATGACTCAAATGACCTCAATTTCACCAGATCGCAAACCGATGGAGCACCTTTTGGACGAGGTGGAGCGTGAAAGTCGTATCATGGAAGTGCAGCTGACAAACGTGCAGCAACTGAGTGATGCAATCATGTCAGCATGGACCAGAATCTCTACAGAATGTTTCCAGCACTGAAGGCAAAAGGGGTCCAGCACAGTGCTGGCAGGGTGTATTTAACGAAGTGCTCGATGACACTGCAGAGCTATAATGCTTATTATTTAATACAAAAATAAATAAAAACATTAGATCAAAATCCCGACATGGACAGTTGTGTGTTTATTTCAGGTACTTACTTTGTCAAAGCCCATGGCACAGAGTTTGTCTATTTTGCGTGTGTATTCGGGACTAGAGACGGGAGCGCCGGCGTAAACATGAGACCAGAGCCGAGCGGTCTGCTTGAACATCTCAGGATTCTGTTTATACTGAAAGAAACAAAAGTACAGAGTGTTACACAAACACCACAGAGTTTTAACTTCTTTTTTTTTCTTTTTACTGATCGGTTCTGTTTTAACTTATTTAGTCAGGATTAAGAAGACACCCGAGACTGAACGTCTATACTATACAAGTTTACTCCAAGACTCAGTAGGCTAAAATATCCGTTCAGTACATTCCATAGTGATCCCACAAACACACCTACCTGATTGGCTACGACGGCGTCCTGAGGGTCATCGGGCTCGGCTGCAGCTAGTAAAGCCTGGAGCGAGAGCAAAACTGTGCGCAGAGTCATCGCTGCGGCCCTGCAGAGAGTCAGAGTGACAACAGGTTCAGATCTCTTAGTGCATCTTTTTTTTTTTTTTTCATTAGAAAGCAAAACATCCTGGAGCTTATCTGGACATACAGTAGTTAGAGAGTGTGATATACAGTGGTGTTAGCACTAAAGCGACCTGGTCTGTTTGACCAGAATGTAAGGAGGTAAAAGAACCGGACAGACTCTAAAGCTCAGCGTTATCAGCAGGTAGAACAGCACTCTGTGTAACACAGGAAACTGTTAATCAAAGTGAAATAAAAACAGATCCACGTTCACAGATAACGTTAACTAGTCATACTGTGGTCTTAAACGTTTATTTGGAAAAAACAATGTACAACACTTCTTGTGAATCATCTCCCATGTCATATCAAAAGCTTCGAGTTTCACTATGACACACTTTCCTTCATTTGCTTTTTAAATTTGTCCTGGCTGCTTCAGTGAGGGCATCACGCATAAAACCTGTGCCAAGTCGTCGTATTAGATCGGACGGTCCGATGTGCCGAACTCTCGACGGGAGCAGCGGAAAGACCAACAACAACAGCGTTCATTTCAACAGATTTCGTGAAAATAAAAACTTTTAAAAAAAATAATTTTAAAAAAGTCTTTCAGAGTTAACAGGGTTGAAAGAGAAATAAACTGTGTAGCAAGCGATGCTCAACGGAGTACATAAACAATAACACAGACACTTTCAATATCTGTGATAAATATAGGTTCAAAGCTGCAGCACTATGTTTGTATTAATAAAAAGAAAAGAAAAAGAAGTAGTGCTAATGCATCACCATTAGTTAAATATCGGTCACAGAGAAGAAAAGAAAAATTAGAAGAGGATCAGAAACTGAAAAGCACAGGACAGCTTATGAAAAAAGAGACAAGCGATCATGGAGTAAATGTGTTGTGTGCAGTCGTACAATAATCTCTGACCTTGTTTCCATGAACGATACACTGTGCGTCACTCAGCAGGCAGTGGGATCATAATGTGGGGTTTTTACAACTTGTATTTTGAGCAGATTTTGAGCATCTTATCTGTTCATAGTTCACAAAGTTGTGTTAAATTAAAAGAGGTAACTTCAAGTGCAGAGTTTACAGCTAGAAACTCATTAATACAGGAGTTAAATATGCTGCCATGTCACCATGTTTGTTTCAGGAAGGAAAAACAAAACAAGGAATGTTGTGTTACTGGATATTTAAATTTAACAAGTAGGGTTAAGCAATGTGACCAACTTAGATCAGGAGCGATTAAATGTTTGTGATCTGCTTTTATAGCGAGATCTTAAGTATCATGAGACTAGCACCAGACAACACTAGTCCAGCGCGTGCTTATAGTTAGTTCATGGTTATATGTACCTACTACAGTCATAAGTACTTGGACATTGACATTTTTCATAATATTGACTCTGTACACCACCACCATGTATTTCAACTGAAGCAATCTAGATGTGAAGTGTAGACTTTCAGCTTTGATTCAAATTGAAAAACAACAATTCACGAACACTTTATAATGTGTCACCGTTTTTCAAAGCTCAAACCTAACTGGACAAAAATAAACGCTATTTGTAATAATCTGCAGTCAATGCCTGTCTGAAGTCTGGAAACCACAAACAACAAATAAGTTGATAAGAGTTTCTTCCCTTTGCCAAGCGTTTAGTGCAGCTGCCATCAGCTGCTGTTTGTTTGTGGGTTTTTCTGCCTTTAGTCCTATCTATCTTCAGTACGTAAAAAGCATCTTACTTGTGTTTGAGATCAGGAGACCATTTAAAAACATTTCATCTGTCTGCCTTAAGAAGCGATTCGGTTTCTTTCACAGGAGATTTTGGATCATTATGAATCTGTACTGTCACGTCTGTTATTTGACTGAATCTGAGCAGAAAGTATATACATGTCTCTATACATCAGAAGTCTTCCAGCTGTTTTTATCAGCAGTTAAAATCAACAACAAACATGAGCAACCCAGTTCCACTGGCAGCCAAATACACGCCCCTGCCAAACCACCGCCTCAACCATGTTTTGATCATGAGCCCGTCTCATTCCTACTTCTCCATATTCTTCTCTCCTCAACATTTTGATAGAATTCTCGCATCTTAAAGAAAAATCGTCTGTTAGAAGGCAGGTCTTGATTGTACACTTTAATGACACACCCAACCTTCTCGGGAGACTTGTCCAGATGCTGTGATTGAAAGCATTATGCCATCATATGTGGTCCTCCAGGAATGTTGGTGTTGCGGACTTTGCTAGTGTTGCGGACCTTGTTTTCCTTCTTCTTAAAAAATTTACCAAATTGTTGATCTTGCAAGTCCTCAAGTCTCCCCAATCAGGTTCTTTTTTCCAGCCTCATGAGGACACTCTGAACTACATGAACTACATATCAAGATTTCCCATGAACAGCACCTGAATGCAAATTCAACACTTGGAATCACCTCCAGACATTTGATTTCCTTAATCTGTCATGAAATAACTAAGAAACAGGCCACACCTGGCTATAAAACTGCTAATCAGTCAAATATCCAATTACTTTTGAGCATTCAAAAATGGAAAATGGGACTATAAAAAAATAACTGTAATTCCTAAGCAGTGAATGCAATATTTTTGTTAAGCGCTCATTGATGTGCTTCATTTCAAATCCATTTTTGTGTTGTACAGAGGCAAAATTGTCACTGTCAATTTAGATCTGTGGATTTTACACATTTTAACACAAGACACGGTGAAGACAAGGACTGTTTGCAAAATATGCAAAGGCAAAATGATGAAAAGACAATAAATTATATAAGCCAACAGAAAACACCACCAAGGCGGTGCACCAAAGCCAGACAGAGCTAAAAACAAACACATTATTTTTCTTTTTTAAGGTTTGGTTTCACCCTCATTAAAATTCCCAAGTCTCTTGTCACACAACAACTCTGGGTTAATTGTTTAACACTAATTGTATTTCGTCTCCTTCGCAAAGTTGGCAATTACCCAAAACAAATTCCACTTATACTGGACTAACCGGGGGAAATTTATAAACTTCATATCTGACCATACGATCAAAAAACGTTTGCCAGCACAAAGGATTTAGAAAATATTTGTACCTGAAAACAAATGCAGCAGAACACTGATGTAATAAATCTGTGTAACACAGCAAAAATCTGATCACGAGTGACCACCAGAGACACATAATAATGCCAGGTGTGAACAGCTCTCCAGTTCGACTGGCCACCTGACCTCGGATCACTCGAGATGAATGTTAACAGAGTGTTAACACTGAAAGCCTCACAAACCATCATGGAAAACAACGGTGATGATATGAATCGTGAGCCATATTTTTCGTCTCACTCTTATCCACGGCACAGGTCATTCTCAACAAGTTCAACGCACAAAACTGATGCCTAAACCAATAGCTGGTCTCTGATGAACTGACTGTGTAGCTCGATTGCTTTCTCATGATTAACTCAGCACACGCCACGCAAGACAGCACTAATTTAAACACTTAACCTGTACTGAATACTACGCTGGGTGATAGTTTTACTCATCTTTGGTCACGGTGAAAGATCGAGCTGCCACCTTATTGACACCTAATTGTATGTAAGTAAGGTGTATGAATGCACGGCTCGTTCAGTGTGATAGCTGTGCATACACCAGTTTTTATTACGGCACATTTAATTTTCATGAGAATCAAATTTGCTCTAGTCGTCTTGCAGCAGCATTACAGAAAGAACAGTTAAAGGATTTGTCCTCGTTATGTTTTTTTTCTTTTGGCCAAGGTTATCATTCAGTGGAAAAGCACATACGATCAGATGAAACTCACCACTGGTCTTTGAGAATGTCCAAACATATAGCTCCAGTAACTGAACTTATATTGGGATGCCAGATCTTTGTAATAAACCGCACCTGAAAGAGGAGAAAAAAAAAAAAAGAAA
This sequence comes from Clarias magur, assembly GCA_013621035.1. Classification (NCBI taxonomy): domain Eukaryota; kingdom Metazoa; phylum Chordata; class Actinopteri; order Siluriformes; family Clariidae; genus Clarias; species Clarias magur. The sequence continues at coordinate 1,724,676 of QNUK01000094.1, read as the reverse complement.
TGCATTATTACTCTGACGCAGCGAATTCCATTACATTGGAATAAAGTAATGATGATTGATGGAGAATTAAACTGCTTACAATTGTACATTTCTACAGAAGCTTATGACATGACCTACAGATAAATATAAAATATCAAAAATATATTTAAAACATACTTGAAAAAATAATTACCTTTAGCCTTCAGCACTTTTATGAAAACAGTGTAGAAGAACCGGTTTCTTTGCCTACAGTAGTTTGTGTTTTTATTACAATTCTGGCTTCCTGGGCTTAAAAACTTTACAATACATCCCTTACATATGGTAAGTCAATAATCCAGGATTAATGCTAGTAAACGGAACTAATACTGATCCATCAATAACATGATTAGTACACTTATTTCTTTGTTAACTTATTTAACAAAACAGGTACATTCTTCCAGAAAATGTTCAATCAACAAACCTTAATTAGTTATTTGGTTTGTCCCTATATGGACGCTCTTAAGAGGAAAAAAAAAAACATCCTGATTGACGTGCACATTAATCTACACTGCATTGACAATCACGTTACTAATAATAAATACTATTCTGAGTTGTGTGTGTGACTTATGAGGTCTATTTCTCTTTTTATTAACAGAATTAGTCCCTGCTTCATTTCTGCCTAGAGATTATTTAGTTTTGGTATTTTAGTTTGTCCAGCTCTCTCACATCCTCATGTGTATGGACACATGTATTTAACAAATCTGCAAAAGCAAACACACGATCAGACTGAACTCGGACAATAGCACGGGTGCGGGCATTTTGCTTTTCATACACCAGCTATATAAAGAAGTAATGTTCTTCAGTTGACATTTTACACACAATATCACCAAATATGAAGGGTGTTCAAGTCAAACTGAAATTAACAAGCTATCGAAATTTACCGAGGTTTTTAAGCACAGTACAGTGATGAGGCTCTTCAGTCAAACATCTGGATGGTGTGAATGTTTTAAAGAGGGCCATACGTCCATGAACGTTGATCCAGGCCGAGGTGAATCGTCTGATCCTAGAAAATCCAGTGATAACTTGCACACTAACTTGCGGACGAGATGCCTCTGTCTGTGAGGAACTCAGCTGTCAGTTACTGCCACATCCAATGTACAGTCCTGACCTCGCTTCAAGCCACTTCTTCATCTTTGGGCCATTAATGGAGTTCCTGGGAGGCCAGCGTTTCAGACATGAAGCAGGCAGTCCAATCATGGCTCCAGCGTATTGAGAATTTTCTAAATTGATGGAATCCAAGCACTAATGAAACCCCAGGGATTATTGGGAACCCCAAGTGCATTAGTGTAGCAGAGGATTATATAGAGAAATAAAAATAGTTTTTACTGTCATAACTGTTCTGTGTTCTGTTATTCTGCACAATCAAAGTCTCAGTTTGACTTGAACAACTGTCATAAATTGTTTACATTTGCTCCATCAGAGAGAGCAGCCAAAGCACACTGCCATGTCACATAATCTGGCCAAGGGCCTGTAATAAGTCTAGAATTAAGATGGAATTATAATTTATCTAATAAAAAGTTAGTTAATGGTGTGACACAAACAGTGAAATGTCCCAGTGTCACTAAATGTCAGAACGCTTGGGATGACACTTGACCAATCACATTTTTCGGAACAGATCTTTGTAAGATTGTGTATTATTTTTCCTGCTATTAAACACCAACAACGTCCTCCTGAGAAGCAGCACAGGCAGCAGACAACACATAACCAAATGACCAAAACATCGTTAAAAACACATCATAAATAATCCTATAGGCACATGTTTCAGCTCAGTAGGACTGGAATTTGATACATTTTTTTACAGTACATGAGCCTCCAATAACAAAACTAGACTCCATTAACGTAAATACCGCTCCTGTTATATTGAACTTCCATCCACCTAACACACACTATGACCACAAAACATTCCCTGCTATCTGCTATCACCTAAAGGAGGATGGGCTCCCTGTTGAGTCTGGTTCCTCTCAAGGTTTGTTTGTATTGCCATCTCAGGGCGTTTTGATTTATAAATATTTTCTCACGTTTGCCTAATTTTATTTTGATTCTGTAAAGCTGCTTTGCGACAATGATCATTGTTAAACACACTATACAAATAAAATTGTATAGTTTCATGGAGGTGGTTTCCTTTAAATGTTATAGACAGCACCCTTTTATAAATCCCATTAGAAACCATAAAAATAAGCATTTATTCTTGAGGGGTACACGACTAATAGTGTAATAGTAACAGCGTGCAGCAAGGTAGTTAACTCGGCTGTTACCTTCGGCGGATTGAACGGATACGTCTCTGGGATCTTGATTTCGAGCTGATACCTGCCACCTGGAAATCAAATTCACATTGAGATGTTTATATACACTTCCAAAAGCATTCAGGAAAACAAAGAAGAAGAAGAAGAAGAAGAAATCCTTACCTTCGTATGGCGTGTCTGGAGGTCCTGCGATCTCCCCTTTTAACTCAGTGAAGTTTTCATCCACCAGGTCCACCTTAATCTGATTTTTACTTGTCTGTTCAGAAGAATGGAGAGGAGTTAATAAAGCAGAAGTGCAACTAAACCAAGTTTAACCAATGTTATTTTTTCTTTTCTCTTAAATGTCATGTGCGTCTTCTAAAGCTAAATACCATCTAAAGTAAAACAGGTTAATGTTGAATGATGATATTTATGCCACTTTAAGGGCCATATTCAGAGACAGCTCTGTAAGGAACCAGGACAAAGAAGCTGGCCTGTCTGTGTAGAAATGTCTACTGTACTGTACTAACACAGAAGCTAACCTAGCTAGCTAGTGAGCTAGCGCGTTAACAAGAATGTTTGTCTAGATTATTTGATCATTTTATTCGTCTGTAAAGTGAGACAGTTCTGTACCTCCTGTGTCAGGTGGTAATGTTTTGACAGAAAGCTAACAGGCTAATAGATGGATGCGCGCGCCCTTGTCAAATTAGCAGGTCTGCTAACTAATACTAGCTAAACACTCGGGGCTTTTTATAGGAAACATATTCATTATATATTTATTAAGATGTTTTGTATATTCAATTAATTTCATGACATGTTTGTAAAAAAAAAAAAAAAAAACATTTAGTATGTAGCATACATACTAAATGTTGGAGTGACATTTGGAAAGCTAACTAGCTAACTTGCTGAGGTTTCAGCAGTTAGCCGGAGCAGCTGAGACCAAAGTGTAACCATATGTATATACTATATATACATCTATTTTTATACACTATAATTATATTTTTAAGAAATGCGAATTTCAAACCTCTTCGCTTTTGAGAACTTCTTTAAACTCCCGTTTGATTCTCTGCACAGCGATGTTGGCCATGTCTGTCTGTCTGTGTGTGTGAGTGTGTCCAAGCAGCAGCAGTGTGTGTTTTGAGGCCTGCGCTTTACACCTCCAACTCTCTCTCTCTCCTCTTCTGTCTCTCACTCTCTCCTGTTCACTTCTTCTTCTTTTGCATTAAAAGCTGCAGTCCCCCCACTCTGGAAAACGAGCACACACACGCACACACAGTGGAGAATATCCGTTGCGACGTGAACGCGCTTTCCCCTCGCGCACACGCTTATTATAACGCCACAGTTATACCCTGTGCGCGTGCATATGTGTGTGCGTATGTCATGTACAGTTATACTGGGGCTACATTTGGATTAAGTCCCACTAGCAGCCTTTATGTGTGTGGAGATTAAAATGAAGCATAAAAATTGTTTTTTGTTTTTTAATGTCACAAGGTTTCTGTGGTAAATATTCAATAACAGAGGCTCTGACAATAGTTTTACCCCTGACAAGGCAAAGGTGAAACATTATGGCCAAATATATGGGAAATATCAAGCAAACCGTTATCCTTGCTAATGCATTACTACAGTTGGCCCAAACCTAACCTCTTTCAAATTCAACTTTTGTATTGGTGGTATGATTTTACTTGGTGACACAGTGCCGTACTGGCTAGCACTGTGGCCTTGCACCCCTTGGGTTTAGGGTTCGATTTACGCCTCAGGTGTGTGTGGGTTCTTTGCATGTTTTACTGCTTGGTGGGTTTCCTTCAGTTTTATCCCACAGTCTAACAACATGCAGATAAGATTAACTGGAGTTCCAAAATTGCCCATTGTGTGTGCACCCTGTGATGGAATTGCCACCCAGTCCAGGGTGTACTCGGGCTCTATGTCTCCTGGGGTAGCTGCGACAGGATAAGCATTATGGAAGATAAATGAATGAATGAATGAATGAATGTTCATTCATTTGCACCTTGCACCTTCATTACGACCCCATAGATCTGTGTAAAAGTCATGGAAATGGAATGGGGTCTTTGGTGTTGTGCCTCTAAGCTTACACAGGATGTGGTTGCAAAGGGCAAACAGGGATCTGTGTAACAATCAGAGCTGGTCTTCTGATCAACTGCTAAATTATCTAGGCAAATAAAAAAGTCTACACTAAAATCATGAATTAATTGATCACATTCTTCTTCTAAACAGGTCCTCTATAAATTCATCCTGCCAATCAGTCTATCCTACCTTGGACATACCAAAAATATATTGTGTTTTACCGCATTTGCACCCTACTAAAAACTACTACTTCTCTTCACCTTATCGGTTCGGTGTGAGGCAGAATGTGAAGGAGGGGATTGTTTTAGTGGCTTTTACTGTGATTTCTATTGGAAATGTCTCCTATGTCCATCTACTGTAACTATATCTCTGTGCACAAACATAGTACATGAAAACATGATTTTCCAAGGTTGGAGTGGAAAAACTATTGGCAATCTGCATGACTTTGGACTTTTGCGAGGAAACCGGAGTACCCTGCAGGAACCCACCAAGCACATGAAGAACATTCAAACTCCTCGTACACAGACCTTAAGGCGGGAATCGAACCCTCGACCCTGTAGGTACGAGCCACAGTGCTAAACACTAGGCCATCGTGCCGCCCTTGAACATTAATTATTAATTTTTAAAAAGTGTGCTACATCTTTGGAGGTTGCCAGCCTTGGTGTGTATCTGTACTTAATACATTATAGTCTAAATCTAAATCAATTCGGACCCGGACAACAATTCAAATGATCAATGTAACAAAGTGTTAGTGTAACAATGTTTCCTACCTTAAACTTCAAAACTTTTTTTTTTTTTTACCCTGCCCCGAGAATGAGGCTAGTTTCCGTGTTTGACGTCAGTGTGATGGCAGCGTTAACAGGTGTTTAACGTCACAAAGATCAAGGCTAACACACTCTGGCCTGTTCTGTCCCGCACCGTGTCCCGTGCGGTGAGGATGTCACGACCCAAATAAGCGCAGAAACGCTCAGTGTTTCAGTCGAACAAACACACCCGCTTTTGATCGGCCAATGTTTAAACACCTAATTGAATTCAGTCATTTTGTCATTTTAAATAAAGGAGTGCGACAAGCGCGCTCACGATAGACATCAACATCGCTGCGACGCTCGTGCGCGTTTTCCATGCGCGTTCACGCCGCAGCGAGTTCAAAACTTTTTAGAACCATTGTTTGTCACTGGGTTTGTATGTATTTCGTCTCAGACTGCATTAAAAGTGAATGTACATTGAATATAATCTCGCAAGAAAACACACATATTATATATAAAAAATATGCGTTTTATAAATAAAAACATTAAGTCATTTTTTACATAGCAAATGTAATTTATCAAAGTGTTATAATATAATTCTTACAGGTTCAAAGGAAAACTCCCTTTCATATCTATCTGCATGGTAACACGATCTTGAAACTGACATTTTGGAGGCCTGGGAAGACACCAGTCACCTTGTCCAAACTATTACAATATAAATAGTTATTCAAAACATATATAACTCTGTCCTGTAAAACTGCATAGGTTTAATCTCAATATTCCTGTAACTATCTTAAATGTAATAGTAAAATAGGTAAAATGTTTCACTGTACGTGAGAATGTGAGAAAATTAAGAAATTTTGGGAAGAAATCCTGTACTTAACTTCTAGTATCATAGAAAGTGACATTCCTGTAGATGATAAATAGTGTATTCTGCATATTTTTCCTGAAGATCTTTTGTTGAATAGAAAGAAGAAAATGCTTATTAATCCTTTTTGTTTTGTCTCAAAAAGGAAGGACAGTCAAAGACCTACTTCAGGTCAATGGATTAGAGAAATGTCTTATAACCTGGCTTTGGAAAAACTAACTTACCTTGCAAAAGGAAAAAATTAAGAACTTCTACGAAATCTGGACACCTTTTGTACAATTCATGACATCTGTATAAAAACTGAACTATCTCTGTCCGAATTTTATTTTTATTCCTGAGAGTAGGATGTTGTTGGATGTGAGGTTGGACAGGGGACAGGTGTTTTTTTTTTCTTCCATAAATATGAAGTAAATATCAATAAAAAATATTTGTAAATGTACATTTTAATCTGTACATTTTAATTATAAGTTTGAGCGCCCCTGTCCTAAGTTCTTCAATCACATAGCATAGGCTAAATATATGAGTTGAAAACTTGGTGGTGTTTCCACACTGCATGTAGTGTGTAACTGTGTGTGAGCATTTGCCCTATGATGGGCTGCCACCCCATCCAGGGTATCCTCTGCCTTTTGAGCTCCTTGGAATTGACCCTGCATTCCTATACGGGGAAAGCGATGTGGAAAATGATGTATTTTAATCTAATATTATTAACCTTGAGACTGTTCATTAAATGCAAAACATATTTTCTTTGTGTGTATTTCCACTATCTTCTCATTACCAAAAAGTCTCATCAAACTATCAATTAAGTCTAAGACTTGCAAAACATTCATTATGAATAAATGTTATTATCGATAATGGCAACAAATGCAACAGGAGATAATGATAGTCTTGGAAATAATGGAATGTACGAAATTAGAAAATTTTCACAACATTTAACACCAATGGCAATTTAGAGAGAAATCATAACTATTTACAAAATGGCTTCCATGTGTAAAACTATATGGTTTTCAATTATGTAAAAATAAATTAATTATTAGATGTAATCAGTTTTTATGTCCAATTTTTGACAATTATAATTATAAAATGAATAATACCATTGATGGACTTAAAAGCTTTACATAAAATTTCTAAATAAATTATGACATTTTTAAACAAACAAAGAGACAGCTTCCATACCTTTTGCATTTGTCCAGTGCCCTCCACCTGGTGACCTCTGACACAGGAACAATTTTTGTAGAATTGTGAATTTTAAAATAAAACTCTTTTTGTGTAACAATAAAACCAGTGTGTTATGCACACTCGTAACAGGACCGGCACTAGGACCTGGAAGTAATATGGTCGCATTTCAGGAAGCCTAAAAGGAAACAAGATGGCGCCTCACATTGCTCAGTCATTGAGTCTACCCATGCTGTCTCCGATGCTATCTCCTCCATTTCGTGAGTACTCACCATTTTGGGTTGTATTCCTGATTGAGTGTGTGTTGTTAGAACTCGGGTTTAATTGTGTAAACTCTTGCTCTCTACGTGAGAGAGTTCTAATAATAAATCGCGTGGTTATCCTGCCTGCTCGCGCTACTTCCGCGTTTGGGTTTACCATCCCCGCTACACGGGCTAACTGCTAGTCTTCTGGTCTTCCTCCAGTTGCTTTGTGACAGAATGACTGAGCCAGCAGTAAACCCAGCGGTTTACGCTCACCTCTGCGATATGGTGGACGGTCATGCCCGGTTGATTGAGCAGCTGAGCGGTGAGGTCGCGTCTCTTTGCGTTAGCGTCGCTTTGCGCCTCAAGGTCACGGAGCTGCGGCAGGAGACCACGCCACGATCTTCCACATTTCTGCCCTATGCCCCAGTTCCCGAAGTACGCTGCTTTTCCACCACCACCAGTGGACCTGTCGATTCTCCACCTCCCGCCGTGGTTGACACCGGAGCCGGGGAACCCATGCAACTAGGACGCGCCTCCTTGACCGCTGCAGAGCGAGAACGGCGATTCAGGGAGGGGCTCTGTGCTTCCTCTGGGTCGGCGTCGCACCACAGAGCTATCTGCCCTCTGCGCCCGGGAAACGCTCAGGCCCGGTGAGTAAGGAGAGCGACTCGCCGGGCCCCCTCCACCTCTCTGCCACCACCACCAATGTTTCTCGTCTCACGGTGCAAGTACGCCTCCAGTTTGGCCACAAACGGGTCAGAAGTACGGCGTTCATCGATTCCGGTGCCGCTGGCAACTTCATTGACTCTGCCTATGCCAAAGAACTGGGGATGGAGCTCGAGGCGTTATCCCAGCCTGTTCGGATTACATCTGTCGACGGTCGGCCCCTTTCCTCCAGCCCCATCACTACCCAGACTCAACCAATCACCCTAATCATTGACCAACATCAAGAGCAGATCCGGTTCCATCTCACCCCCGTTTCATCTCCTCCTATCATCCTCAGGCACCAGTGGCTTCTACAACATGACCCGCTCATCTCCTGGACACAACATCGATTTCTGCAATGGGGACCGACCTGCACCGAACTTTGCCTGCAGGCTTCAGCTGGGACATGCTCTAGGGAGTCCGAGGCCCCTGAAGTCGACATCAACGCCATCCCTGCCGCCTATCGGGACCTGGCTGAAGCGTTTTGCAAAAGACGAGCCACTCACCTTCCTCCTCATTGCCCCTACGACCTGGCAATTGACCTCCGGCCAAGTTCTGTTCCCCCCCGTGGTCACCTCTCCTCGCTCTCCGCCACTTAGATGCAGGCGATGGAGAAGTATGTAACCGACGCCCTCCGGCATGGCACCATCTGGCCCTCCTCCTCACCTGCTGCCGCGGGGTTCTTTTTTGTGAAGAAAAAAGGCGGCGACTTACGTCCATGTGTCGACTATCGGGGGCTCAACAACATCACAATAAAGAATCGCCATCCATTGCCTCTTACCAACTCTGCCCTGGACGCGCTCTCTGGTGCCACCATTTTCACAAAGTTGGACCTACGGAGCGCCTACAACTTGGTGCGCATCAGAGAGAGCGATGAGTGGAAGATGGCCTTCATCACCCCAACAGGACACTATGAGAGCTTGGTCATTCCATTTGGACTCTGCAACGCCCCCGCCGCCTTCCAACAATTCATTAATGACATCCTCAGAGATATGCTAGGCTGGTGGGCATTTTTGGACCTGGATGACATTCTCATATACTCCCGTATTGCTGAAGAACATGTCCAACACGTCAGGGCGGTCCTCAAGAGATTGCTCACCCATCAACTGTATTGTAAGTTGGAGAAGTGCGCTTTTCACGAGCGCTCCACCACGTTCCTGGGTTTTGTTATCTCGCCCCAGGGTGTGGCCATGGACCCGCAGAAACTGGAAGTTGGCCCCTACCCAAGACCCTCAAGCAACGGTTTCTCGTTGTGGACGTGGATGCTTCGGATGTGGGCGCCGGGGCCGTTCTCTCCCAACGAGGTCCAGATCAGAAGCTGCACCCTTGTAGCTTCTTCTCCAGAAAATTTGACCCCACTCAGCAGCGATACGGGGTATGGGACCGTGAGCTGTTGGCCATAAAGTGGGCTCTGGAGTATGGCATCACTGGCTCCAGGGCGTCAGAGAGCCGTTCATCATTTGGACCGACCATCAAAATCTGATCACTATTCGGAACCTAAAACAGCTCAACCCGAGGCAGGCACGGTGGGCTCTCTTCTTCGAGCATTACAATTTCCATCTGTCGTACCGCTTGGGATCCAAAAACACCAAGGCCGATGTCCTCTCCGGGCAACATGAGGAGGATGCTCCCCGTGCGGACCCCGCGCCTGTCCTCCCACAGTCAAAGATCATTGCCCCTCTCCGATGGGACTTGGAAACGAGGTTTCGCCAGGCACAGGCCGCGGAGGTTGAACCAGCAGGTGCGCCGCCTGGACGACTCTACGTACCCCGCAACATCAGAATGGAAGTCCTTCAATGGGGCCATTCCTCCCTCCTTTCCGGACACCAGGGTACTCGCCGCACCCTCCAATTTATTCAGTGGGACTTCTGGTGGCCGTCCATGACAAAGGATGTTGAGGAATTCGCCCAGGCATGCCCAGTGTGTGCCAGGGCCAAAGACACCAACCAACCAACACCGGGGAAACTTCAACCACTCCCGGTTCCCCGCCAGCCCTGGACACACATTGCCGTTGACTTCATCACGGGCCTGCCAGATTCCGAGGGAAAGAACACCCTCATGACCATTGTCGACCGATTCTCCAAGGCCGTGCACTTGGTGGCCCTCGCCGGACTCCCGTCAGCTAAAGACACAGCCGAGCTGATACTAGAGCATGTAGTCCGCCTGCATGGGTTCCCGAAGGACATCGTTTCGGACAGAGGGCCCCAGTTCACTGCCTGGTTCTGGAAAGCCTTCTGCCGTCTGATCAACGCCACCTGCAGTCTCTCCTCTGGATACCACCCTCAGACTAATGGTCAGACGGAACGGACCAACCAACAACTGGAGCGCTATCTGAGATGCTTCATCGCCGATCGACAGCGCTCCTGGGCGCTCCTGGGCTCCTGGGTTCGATCATCTCATTTGCGCTGAACTCTCCCACAATGCCACGTTTTTCAGCCTCCGATGTTCGATCACCAAGAACCGGAGGTTGATGTACCGTTGGCCCAACAGTTGGTCCGTAGGTGCCGGCGGCTGTGGGAACAAGCTAGAGCAGCCATTTGCCGTGCCAATACCCGCTATGCCGCTCAACATCGCTGTCGGCACCCTCCGGGACGATTGTACAATGTAGGTGACAAGGTCTGGTTATCAACAAAAAATCTGCACCTCCATACAGAATCTCGCAAACTCTCACCCAGGTTCATCGGCCCTTACCGCATAACCCTCCGGATCAACCCTGTCACCTACCAGCTCCAGCTGCCTGCGGCGCTCTGAACCCATCCGGTATTCCACACATCACAACTCAAACCCTTCATCACTTCACTTCAGTGGTCAAGACAAACCAAAAGTGATCTAAGAAAGGAAAATTGATGAATAATTGATAGGGACATGTTTGGCCAAGACTCACTGATGCACATGGGGAGTGAAGGTTGGCCTCGTGTAGTCTGATCTAATAGAAGCGCTAGTGTAGATCAAATTAATGAAAAGGTTAACACTGGTTGTGATAGAGAGGTGTTAGAACACACAGTACATCACTGTTACGGTGGCAAAAGAGGGACTCACTCAATATTATGCAGGTGGTCTGGACGTTATGACGGTAGCTTAGTGGTTAGAGCATTGAACCATGGTGTGGAAGGTCCCAAGTTTAAATCCCACAACCAAGTTGTCTCTGTTGGGCCCTTGAGAAAGGCCCTCAAGTTCTCAGATGTATATTGAGATATAAAAAAAAATGTAAGTCGCTCTGTATAAGGGTTAAATGCCATAATGTAATGTAAGTAATGACTTTGAACTTGGCCTTTAAAAAAAGCTACAATTAAGTATGGAAAATTAAAGCAAAAAAAAAAAAAAAGTATTGATTGACAGTACTTAATATATTTCCTGAACATATGCAAGTAATGTTTCTGTAATGTTAATTTCAATGATTTTGGCATCAGCAAAACTAAAAGTGACAACGCTTTCCACCATTTTTGTAGAATGACCCGTTACAGTTTGTGGTTTCCTGATTTTTGTTATTCTTATTTTTTTTACTACAAGAAGGAGGAGGATGAATATTTTATAATTAATGTAAGTTTTTTTTATTCATAAATGTAAATTTAATACTAGTTCACCCCTCTTTGTATTTAAAAATGTAAGAAATGTAAGAAATTATGAGATACTTAGAAAGAATGAAATAAAAAAAAAAACACAAAAGCTATTATAAATTTACTTTTATGTGAGTAATATGGGATACATTTTAAGTTCCTACTTCCGGTGCTCCTTTACAGTGTTTTTTTCCCTTCCTTTTTTCCAGTTTTTTTAATTATTATTATTATTATTATTATTATTATGTTTTTTTATATCTACTGCTCATTTTATCCTCCCTGGCCTAATTGTTTGGGTTTTGGTGTTTGGGGTTGGGTGTTATTTAATCTGCGAAATAAATAAATAAATATATACGTTTAAAAAAGCGCTTCGTGGCGCCATCTACAGGCGCGAGGTAGTAACTCCTTAACCGTATAACGTGAAACGGAAAATCGATCTAAAGGAACTGCCAGTGACTCCGCCTCTGACTCATCAACTCTCGCGAGATTTGCGACGTGGCTTTTTTTTTCTCGCACTCGCACAGCAGGAACGCGTAATCAAAACAGAAGCGGAACAGCAGCCGGAGCTTCGGCCCTCATACACACACACACACACTCTCACACAAACACACACACACACACCCTCACACGGGCATTATTTATCTGATGCTGCAGGTGGTCTCGGGTAACATCTGGACAGAGGTTTCTGTATATACTCAGATGTAACTGGTACAAACTGCTGTGTAATTGATTTGGTAAGAAAGAGTTTTGCATTGTTATTGTTATTGTTGATGTCGATGTCATAGAACAGTACATACTTTTTAACAGTTTCTTAAAATATGTCTGTCTGTTATAATTGAACCTCTAATCATTAATTCACACATTTTAGTTCATTTCCAGAAGCAGTTTTTAAACAAGTATTGTTTACTAGGATGTGCTTTTCTGTTTTTCTTTATCTGTTTAATGTAACTTGCTTTATTTCATTAAACACCTCTACAAGGTTCTACACATGACCAGCATGTATACAGGATTTGCTACAATGTTACCACAGTAGTGTGTGCAACTGAACTTCTACTTCATAAAAGTAGAAAATCTTTCACATCCCTGTTTTTTCCCCCCTTCCTTAGACCTGTTTAAACACGTCTTATCCTGTTGTCCTTGATTTGGGATGAGATTGTGTCCATGTGAACATTCTAATCCTTTGCATGTATAAATTAAACAATCCTGGGTCAAAATGACCGGAAACGTTATTTTGTAAATGTCTGTTTGATGCAGTAAGCCGTGATCAGTGATGGCAGAAGGAGGGTTTGACCCCTGTGAATGCATCTGCTCGCACGAGCATGCCATGAGGAGACTCATCAACCTGGTAAGAATCGCCGTTATTTGTCTTTCGTTTCATTACCTCTTGTAGCAAAAGAAAAGCTAAATTAAGATGCAGTCATCAGTTCTTCTCTCTGCATTTCTACAGTATGTCATTAATGTCTGATCACACTGGTCTGTAGAAGGAATCTGTATTGTGTAGATTTTACTTCTTAAAAGCAATCCTATAAAACACAGATGGTACATACACCATATGGATGAAAGTATTGGCCAAACCTGATAATTATTGAATTCGGCTTCTTATCCCAATCTTAATGCTTCATTAAACCAAGACATTGCGGATCATGCAGTGCTTCTAATTTTATGGCAACAGTTTGGGGAAGACCGTTTTCTATTCCTACTCATGCCTGAGTGCATACAGCAAGGACTATAAAGACACATTTTGGAAGAACTTAACAGGCCCTAACACAGAGCCCTGATCTCAACCCCATTGGGCACCTTTGGGATGAACTGGAACAGAGATTGTGAGCCAGACCTTCTCGTCCAACAGCAGTGTTTGACCACATAAATGCGCTAAAGAAAGAATGGGCACGAATTCTCTCAGAAACACTCCAAAATCTTGGGGACAGCATTTTAAAAGAGTGGAAGCTGTTAGAGCTGCAACTGAGGGACCGACTCCATATTGAAATATATGTATTTAAATACAATGTGATTGCAGGTTTGGCCAAATACTTTTAGTCATATAATGTACGACCGACACTGTTTGTTTAACTTCGTATTAGATTACAACCAGAAATCTCCCTCGCTAAATCTCTGGTCATCAAGAACAGGACGGTCTGCAATTAGGTCAGCTCTTTTAAATCCCTTCCTTTATCAACCAAACCGGCAGAACAGTTTTAAAATGGAATTGTGTACAATAACTGTACCACCTACTTCAAACTCTCAGGTTTCATATGTCATGGGTTTGTGTTTTTATAACTCGACTGAAAACCATCAAGGAAAAATAAAAACTTGTTGCTTGCGTGGTTTCATTAAGAGGACGTCATTTGCACATTCAGCATTTAACTTTAGTTCCGCAAAAAAACCGTAGCCTACCTTTAAAACTCATTTGAAATGCAGAATTAAACTTTTAAAACCGTGGACCTCATAAGAATATCTACTTGCTCAGAGTTCTCTGGAACTTCAGTAAAACTTAACACAAGGACTATCTGCATTGTACAGTAGTTTGGCACTGCTGGGTGTAATAGGGATATCATTGGCCATCCTTCTGGACGTGTGACTCTCTCATTGCTCAAGCTCTCCTGGCTGGTTTACATAAAAGGTGTGGTGTACTGTAATGAACCATCTTACCAGGATTTGGACGTTAGTGTTGTGAGCAGTAGGTGGGAAAATATTTTAATATTTTTTGTAATTGATTTATGGACTTTTTTAATTGTTTTCTTTGTAAACTTAAACACAATAAGATAAAATATCGTGCAGTATACGCGGCTAACACAATGCAAAGAGATAAGATCAGTGTGCAAACTGCAGTTCCTGTACAAATTAGTCATCAGCAAGCTCTGTTTGTATTATGGGCTGCATCATGTCAGAAGATATGGTGATCTAATGATGATGTGAAGCATGTAAAAAAAAAAATAATAATAATAATTCCCTCTCTGCCTGGTTGATTTTGCAATTTTTGTCATTTGAAATTTATCCTCAGCTGAGGCAATCGCAGTCGTACTGCACAGACACAGAGTGCCTTCAGGAATGTAAGTTTGCTCATTCATTTTCTTGAAAAGAGATACATGAAATTAAAAAAAACTTTGTTTTCCATTCACAGGGAGTAATGCAAATGTTTAACAAATATGGTAGGAAACAGACCAAGGCCCTATTCCTGGGATTTCCCTTAAATAATCCAAAATAAAATGACCGATTTGGTCATTGTGATCATACAAAATGGGTTTATCACACATTTATCAAACGTGAGTGATTCAGTCCTAGGGGCAAGGGAGCATAACCAAAGCATTCACCAGCATATCTTTGGACAGTAAGAGGAAATCAGAAGTCCCAGATGAAACCCGTCCAAATGTGGGGTGAACATGCATACGCCATATTCATACAACTTCTGTAAGCGCTTTTATTCTGGCCAGTGTTTTAGAGCCTACTGTGAAGAATTTACCACGGATGAGCCATGACACAAATTTTCTGTGATTTTCTGTATTTAAAATAATGATGATCTAATGATCTAGCGTTACACCTGTTACTGTACATACACCTGTTGTTTGATCTTTGTAGTCCCATAAAAGGTTCAAAGATATGACAGTTTAAGGAAACTTAAACCTCAAACCTTCACCAATCCAATCTAGGTACAGGGTCTCACAAAACATGCATAGGAGAAATTAATACATGTACACCATAGCCTTCCTGTGTTCAAAAAATATTATGTAACCTAAGAAAAAACATTTGTAAGACACTCTGCGAAAAAGTATTCAGATACGGAGATTTTTGGGACATGCTGTAAAAACGTAAAGAAGGAAAAGAGCTGATAAGTAGGAGATGTGTTGTAGTAGAGCAGAGGTTCATGGTTGTTCAGTCGTCTAGTCGCATCCAAACCTATTCAAATGTCCACATTTTCTTCACGCAAATCTCAAATGGATCACATGAGTAAGGGAACCGTGTTGCATGTTAAACTAAGCATTGCTAAGTCAACCCATTCCTGCAGACGTATACAGTGGGACATATATTTTATATCCAGAATTACCATACAATATGAAAACAGTATAAACAGTGCTTCTGAGTAGGTACAGGGGAAATGTAACTTAACAAGGTATTGCTTGTGAGTTTAAATTCTTGGACTGTCACAGAGCCATTGCGTGGCAGGTGTGCTGTGATACCTGTAGGCAAGGCTCAAAATACATAAATCTGTTTGTATTAATAATAAGTGAGTGTATGTGTGTGTGTCATGCCCTGTGATGGATTGGCACCCCGTCCAGGGTGTACCCTGCCATGTGCCCTAAGTCTCCTGGGATAGGCTCCAGGCCCCCCGTGACCCTGAATACAGGATTAAGCGGTATAGATGATGAGTGAGTGAGAGTGTTTGTATTAATTATGCCTATGACTTTAAATGCTGATTGGACTTCTTTATTTGGTGTATGCAGTGCCAGGACCCGGTTCTCCAACAGGGGGCGATCTGACTGTGCCCATGATTATAATGGGTTGGATGGTGCTGGCACTGGTACTCTTCCTGCTTCGTCCTACCAGCATGAGAGGACCCAGAACTTCCAACAAACCCACTAGCCCCTTTACTGTAAGTTATACCAAAAACCCCGACAACCGTGATATCTTGTATGCTGTAAAACTTCAGTGATGGTGCACGAGACCTAATAATGTAATAGTTTTACAGGAATTGATGCTCCTGTATAGTGTAAGTTAGTACATTTGAGTGTTCTTTATGGGCATTAACTACATGCACACTGTGTCGCAAAAGTGTGTGGACACCTGAACATCACAGGATTGAAAATATACGATTATCTTGAATGTCCAAACCAATCCTGTTCCAGCATGACAACGCCCCTATGCACAAAATGAGGATTATAATGACTTCGCTTTCCAAGGTGGGACTCGAATGTCCTGCAAAGGTCACTGATCTCAAGCCCATTAACCACGTTTGAGATACTCTAGAATGCTGACTGTGCCCAAGTCCTCCTCACCCTGACCTCGCTAATGCTCTTATGTCCACACAGTCACAGTCCAGCCCAGATTGTACATGAAAAACTTTAGAGAAGAATGCAGGCTGTTCTAACATCACAGCAAACACATACAATATAAAGCACACTAGAGATATTTGCATGGAATGGACTACAAACTTGAACTGTAGCTTGCCTTTTATGATTCTTGACTTGATTTGAATTCATCAGTTATAATCAAAATTATGACTTCTATTACATTAACATCACTTAATGAGACATTCTTCTCTTCACATTAGCAAATATTAGTATTTGCCCTTGCCTATCCATGGCATAATTTTCAAACGAGGACCAAACCTCTATATCACAGTTAATTTTAGAAAGGCTGATAGTTCTTCCTTTAGAATCCATGATTTCTTACTCTCATTATCAGTCAGCAAGGTACAAATGCTCGTTTTTTTATATACACACCAATCAGGTATGGCCTTAAAACCACCTGCTCAATATTATATAGGGCCTTTTGTGCTACCAAAACAGCTCCGAAGGTGTGCTGTGATATCTAGTACCAAGACTTTATCAGCAGATACTTTAAGTCCTCTAAGTTGTCTCAATGGATCGGACCGTTTCCCTGTACTTTTTTTGTGGAACAATGTTCAATAAGGTGGTACAGCTGATGTCTAAAGTTTACATCCACTAATGTTTAAGTCATTAAAATTTATATTTAACCACTCCACAGATTTATTGTTATCAAAGTATAGTTTTTTTTTTTTTTTTCCCCCGATTTTCTCCCTAATTTAGTCGTGTCCAATTTCTCCCCGTCACTAAGGGGCTCCCACATTAAGGCTACTACTACCACTCAGCCGGGAGGGCCGAAGACTATCACGTGTTTCCTCCGAACCACGTAACGCCATCCGAGCACTGACTCGGCCAATCAGCTCTCTATAGACCTCCGGCTGCGAGAGGTTACAGCACCACCCGGGATTCGAACTAGCGATCTCCGGATGATAGGGCTCGGAGGCATCAAAGTATAGTTTTGGCAAATCATTTAGGGAACTTGACACAAATAATTCCAACAATTGTTTACAAATATATTATTTTACTTATATTTAACTATATCACAATTCCAGTGGGCCAAAAATTTTATACATACTTATTTCAGAAAATTTTGTCATGGTTTTAGTAGACTCTGATAGGCTGGTTGACATCATTTGAGTTGGTTTGAAATGTACCTGTGGATGTCACTTCAAATGCAGTGCCTCTTTTGTTTGACATCATGAGAAAATCAAAAGAAATCAGCCAAGCTCAGATAAAAATAATAATAACTTTGGCCCTCTACACGTCTGGGTAATCTTTGGGAGCGATTTCCAAATGCCTGATTCATCTGTACCAACAATACTGCTCCTGTATAAACACCATGGGGTCGTTATGTCTGGAGGAAAAAGGGGGAGGCTTACAAGCTTAAAAGAATACCATCCCAACCATGAAGCGGGGGAATATCACCATTATATTGTAGGGCTGCTTTGCTCCAGGAGGGACTGGTGCTCTTCACAATATACTGGAGAAGGCTTCATGAGGAAGGCAGATTATGTGGGTATATTGAAGCAACATCTCAAGACATCAGTCAGGAAGTAAAAGCTTGGTCTCAAATGGGTTTTCCAAATGGACATTGACTGCAAGCATACATTAAAATGGCTTAAGGGCAATAAAGTCGAGGTATTTTGGGGGCCCTGAGTGACCTTTCACAATTCCAGTGGGTCAGATGTTTACATTTGGTTGACTGTGCCTTTAAACAGCTTGGAAGATTCAGGAAAATCATCAGAATCTGTCTGTCAGTTTTGGTGTACAGGGTTCTGTAGTGGCTGCCAGAAGGGAGAATGTGAAAAAGGTTGTGTCCAGGGTGTGAGGGGTCTGTAGTGATTTATTTCTGCCCGTTGTCTGGTTTTTATAAAGTAAAAGTAATGAAACGTGTGCAGGGGAGTGCCAGTGTTTAGTTTTTTTTGCTGTTTTTCCTGTTTGCTGTAGTCTGCTCCTGTTTTTGTTTTATGGCTGCTCAGAACCAGACAGTGATGGATGTGCACAGGACAAATTCAATGACTGCAACTGTGAACTGTGACTGTGTCAACAGCCTGTGACAGACCGTACATCCACAGTTGGTGCATGAAGTACATTCTCTGCTGCGCCTTTTTTGAGGATGGAGTTTATGTTGGTTTCTTATTCCAGGTTTTGGGAAATGGTAGGTCCCAGAAACTTGAAGGTCTCCACAGATGACACAGGGCTGTTGGATAGTGTGAGGGGGAGTAGTGTTGGGGGGCGTCTCCTGAAGTCCATTGTCATCCCCACAGTTTTGTGCTTATTCAGCTCCAGGTTGTTCTGACTGCACCAGAGCACCGACAGCCTCCTGCTGATAAGCAGACTCATCACCATCTTAGATGAGACCAGTTAGCATTTGCAAGCTTCAGGAGTTTAACAGCTGCGTTCTTGAATGTGCAGTCATTTATGTAGAGGAAAAATAGCAGTGGAGAGAGGACACATGTCTAGGGAGCAACAGTGCTGACTACCTGTATACTAAAAGTAAATTCACCCACCGTCATCTGCTGCTTCCTCTCTGTCAGAGAGCTAAAGATCATGGGGTACAGTAAACTGTAGTGAGTGTGAGTTTGGGGGAGAGAATTTTCCCTGGATTATTGAGTTAAAGGCTTTCTAAAGTCGACAAACAAAATCTTTGCATATGACCCAAGGCATTTACGGTGCTGCAGGATGTAGAGCTCCTTGTTGATTGCATCATCCACTGACCTGTAGGGGATCCAACAGCTGTTCTGTAATGTTTTTTAGGTGTGACTCAAAGGCAGCCACTGAAAGGATAACAGATGTCAAAGCGACAGAGCTGTAGTCATCCAGACTTGTGAGGAGGGGACGTCACCCTGCCCTAGTGATCTGTTAAATATATGGGTAAAGCCAGTTGATTGTCACATGATTTGAGACAGGAGAGGGAGACACCATCTGTCTGGGTTTTTTCCTGGTGATCTGTCTCTGGAGGAGCCATTTAACATCCTCTTCACAAATTGAGAATGGCTTGAATCTTGGGGGAGTTATTAGGGGTGTTCCTAGAGGTGTGATGGGGCAGTTGCTGTGGGTGAGAGGTGTGAAGATGTTCTTCTCAAACCTGCAGTAAGAGGTATGGATATCATCAGTCAAGTCTTTGTTTACCTGAGATCTCAGGGGTGGTCTCCTTTCATGGACCTAAAAGCTTCTGATTGGCTTGACATCTTTTGAGTCAGCTGGTGGTGTACATGTGGATGTTGAGACAAAATTACTTCAGGGCATTAAAGTTAAGGAGGTGTGGACTGGAGTAGTCTGACCTCAATCCAATAGGAAATTTGTGGGTAGAACCGAAAAATTGTTCGTAAGCAAGGCGGCAATACAAACCTTACTCAGTTACATCACTTCAGAAGGAATAGGATAAATTTCCAGCAACTTATTGTAAGGAGGTTGTGAAAGGCTACCCCAAAAGTTTGACCCAGGTTAACCAATTTAAAGACAGATATACAAAATTAATACTCCTTATTACCAGGCCACCTTCTTCCAATGGTCCAGTTGGGCTGCTCATGTGCCCATTGTATGCCCAGTGGTGGACATGGGTCAGCGCAGGCACCACGGCCAGTTTGTGGCTCTGCAGCCCCGGACACAAAAATATGATGCACTGTGTGTGCTGACACCTTTCCATGAGAAGCAGTATTAACCTTTTTCAGCAGTTTGTGCTATAATAGCTCTTCTGTGTGAACTGGTTGTACTTTCTTGGATCACTTTTGGTAGGTCCTAACCACCCCACATGACCTGCTGTTTTGGAGATGCACTGACTCAATCTTCCAGCACATCAACATTAAGAACTGACCATCCACTTTCTTCCTTAAAATAGCCTACCCGACATCACCGATCAGAACAGGGTACAAAATGTGACGTCGATGTGACTGTGACATGATTGTTGGCGCCAATCTGGCTGGTGGAGTAAATCTCTAACTGCTGATCTCCTGGCACAGACTCACTAATTCGGGACAGTTGAAGATTAGCAAAAGAAATTCCATTAGGTCTGTTAGGTTTTGGTGATCTTGTGCACAATGTAGCTTCAGATTCCTGTTTTTGTCTGATGGGTCTGGTACCCAACATGGTCTTCTAATGTTTTATTGTTCATTATTTTTATTTTTTGTTTGGAAGAAAAATGTTTTTAAAGATTTAGTCAAGACCAAGTTGGGATTATTATGTTCCTTAACGGGCCTTTATGTGTTAAAGTATGTAGTTTCAAAAGAAATTACTTTTTCATGTCTCATGGGGCAGTCAGTGTGTTTCTGTGGGTGAAAGATGTGAAGATGTTCTTCTCAAACCTGCAGTAAGCGTAAGAGGTGTAGATGAAACTACACATTTAAAAATCCTTTTTTTTTCAGCCATTTCATTCATGAAAAAAAGAACTGGTTGAAAATGTTGAAGACTAACATATGCTTATTCCGAGGCATATGAAGCACCCGACTTTTCTTTTCGACCACACTCCGAGGAATGGGCTATCCGCCCATGATTGCTTGCTGTTGGTTGATTCATGATAGTTACTGTGTAAAGACAAACTTTCCCCCAACACATTTTAGCAAAACCCAACATGTTAGCGAAGATAATGTTTTAAAAACACTTTGTTTCCACATTGTTGAGCTTAGCCTTGGCTCATACTATGAGTGAAATATGTTCTACCAGTTTTTAAATCTAATGTGATATTGTTGTGTTCTTCTTTGTTTACGTCAAGATAATGACTTGAAGCTAATAATCTTTTTAGTTATTCACATAACTTTATCTGTATTCAAATATATAATCAGTATCCAGTCTACTACACACTACACTATACTCTTCATCCAGTTCTTATTGTATGATTTGTTTTATTTTCCCCTCAGAATAATGGCAGAGAACCTCCAGCACCTCCGGTAGACTAGCGACAAACCAACTCTCATGGCTTCGCATTATGACCACGACCTTTCACCTATGACCGGAACTTAAGACCCGTCTCGTCTTCCATCTGATCGGCTACTCTTACTCTTCTGCCTGTTATGATTTAATTACATTTTCATTCTGCTTAATACTCTAGGAGTTATTAACATGATGTGACTAATGAAACAACACTAATTAAGCCAAAATCTTAAAAAAAATAAAAAAAAAACTAAACTGTCTTTTTCCAAAAAAATTAAGATGATAAAATCTGTCTGTGCTGAGCAATTTGTAGAAATGGTTAAGACACCATGACTAATCGTAGACATGTATGATTCATAGTAAGGTTGCCTGTTGTAGATGGGGGTGTATTTTCAGGGTGGAAGTTGTATCGCTTTCTGCAAAAGTTGTGACATTTTTGGCCCCTTCTGATCTCATTTATGAGGTCAGAGCACGGGGAGTGGCTGTGGTGCAATATGATTCTTGTACTCTTAACACACCAGTCAGTGCACATTTTTTCTTTATTTTAACTCTTGTGGTAACAAGCGTAACAAGAATGCTGAGTAAATGGTGTGTGGGTGTGGTAGGAATTAGGATACATGGAGAGATGTAGACTGTGGGGTGATTGAGGAATTACTTAGGACCAGGTACAGAAACGAAATTAATGTAAATCTGACAAGATTTCAAATGTATGTTTAAGATGCGGCCTTTTGATTGGCCAGCAAGGTCCACATTTTATTGGTACTCAACCTAACTATAGCTTTTAGTTGCTTACAAATGTTATTTCATTTGGTTCCATGTGATCAACTTTCTGCTAAAAATGGCTAATGATTTAAAACAATGACTTAAACTGAATATTTGGCAAACTACGAGAGTTCAGGGTTCATGGTACAATTTACTACTATAATCTTTCTACTTATTAACGTCGAAGGACCTTTGACTGTGTTCTAAGTCTGTAGCATAAAGACTGTAGCTAACATGATGATTGTCTATTAACTAGTTAAAGACTTGCCATTAGGGTCCTACTCTATGTTGTAATGGTGAATATGGTTACATATAATCCTGTTCCACATGTTTCTGAGGCACATAGTTTCTTGATCATTTATCAAATATGGATATTTCTGAAAATGATCCTGAATTAGTACTTTCATATTTTAAGTTGAGTATAACTTGCTCTAAGAGAAAGGGCTCCAACTATGCACTTTTGGTTACTGAAGATAAACCGTTAAATAAAATCTGTATGATATAGTTTGTGTTTGTGTTTCTTCCATCTGGTTTTAATCACTAAGGGCGGTTAAACGGAGAGAAACGACTCCCTGCGTCACACTTACGACAGCCTTATGACATCATGACTCATGCTAATTTAGTGCAGATGTTATTGCACATTACAAACATGTTGTACTTATGATGTGTACAAATTCCAATGATTTAACATCTAAAAAAACAAACAATTTAAAAATGTATGAAACCAATCCTTAAGAAGTGTACAAAGGCTGGTGTACGAATTTTAATAAAAAAACAAAACAAATAAAACATTAGTTTAAAAATGTGTTCTGTGATGGATTGGCACCCCGTCCACAGTGTACACTGCCTCATGTCCAAAGTCCTCTGGGATAGGCTCCAGGTCCCCCTTGACCTTGTGATGAAGCGAGTCAGAGTGACTTAGTAAAAATAAGTAGCACCTTATGTTCTGTAATATAGTAAATATATTTTACTAGAGATTACCCACGTCCCCATCCTCACGCTGCTCCAATGTTTCTGCAGCCCTTAATTTTCCCCTATACACTCACAGTATGACATAAAACTTGGTTGCGCTGTCTAATGACACGCTTACGGTATGACAAAAGTTTATAATGAATATGCTCAATGTTACATTCTGTGAGGAACCTGTGATGGACTACCTATGCATGCAACCACACAATCAGAAATTCTGTCTTATATAAATAGATTACAGTTTTGTATAGATCCTAAATAACATTATTAAAAGTTATATTAACATAGAAACTTATAGTAACATTATAAGTTTTACTAATCTAATTTATTACAATATTGTAACACTCACTCATTACTCACTCACGCTTTATCACACATTCATTTATATATTCACACAAATTCAATATATATATATATATATATATATATATATATATATATATATATATATATATATACACACACACACACACACACACACATATATATATACACGTTGAATCCCAGTTCTTCCTTATTATTATTATTATTATTTAGTTTTTGTGGTTGTTTTTTCTTCCCCCTTTAAGGCTGCTTTAATAAAAGCCTTCTGCTTTTCTCTACACGTGGCATACGCATAGGGCATATTTCAAACTAAAAGTCCTAAGACAAAACCTCGTTATTATATTTAGTCGGAGGTATCTATTTAAATAAATATCCTTGTAAAGATATATACTTTTAAAAATGAAAACATTTTTATAATATCATGACGAGTTTATTCCGTTGTGGTCTAATGCGAGCGGGGATCACGTGACTCTTGTTCTATCCTTTTCCTCCCGGAAGTGGGATGCTTCCGGATCAATTTTTTTTTTCCCTCCCTTTTAAACTTTCCCCCAAAGTGGGTGTGTGTTTGTGCGTGTACGTGTATAAGTAGGTGAGAGGGAGAGAGAGAGAGAGAGAGAGAGATATCAACAGTACTTTTATTCATTCGAGAGAAGCAGCAGAGTACCTGAGAGCAGTTCATCCTCTGAGTGCAGAGATCTCCTGTTAACTTCACATCACAAACAGCAAGGTGAGATTTATTACATCTTTAATATTTATTCAACGTTTTTTTTTTTATTACATTGTTGTGGGAACATAGTCCAAATGTTAAATAAACAATAAATCAACCTTTCCTTTTATTTTATTTGCTTTTTAATGTATCCTGAGATGAACAAATACAAACCAGTCATTATGTCTATCTGTCTAAATCTGCTTAAAATCCCTAAAACAGTTGTACATCAAAGTAACCTCATTGATGTATTTGCCTTACAGTACTTTAATGATATTTTAAATGAATCACTATCACCCTTTGATCTTTCATTATTTCTGGTCACTTCAAAGAAATTATATACATTGTTTAACTTTTCCCCAGAACCACAGCTGAAAATTAAATCCCTTCACACAAGTTAATTTTAAGATATAACGAGTCCTTTTTTGCTGTGAATGTTTAATGAATGGGTTACAGAAAGAGAAGGAGGGGTAGAAGATGCCGAGTATATAGTACCCCTTTTGTGTTCAAGGAAGCTGAGAGAGAGAGAGAGAGAGAGAGAGACGCATTAATATGAGACTCATCGTATCGTAGCTTCTGGACTTTTCTTCATGAAGGCCCCATTGGGTCTCACAGGAGGGTTTTTGTGTGTGTGTGTGTAATTACAGGTTGTTCACAGTGGTTAAACATCTGTTTTGGATCACCAGTCCAGTGTTAAAGTGGTGTACAGTCCTGGAGGCTTGGAGAGTAAAAAAAAACTTCTAATCCCAACCGATTTCTACTTTTTATATATATCCATCCATCCAACCTCTAGTAGTCCAACTAGGGATCATTGAGGCTATTGTATTTATTCACATTTTTACGACCGTGGTAGGACCTCCAGTCAACATTCTTTAGCCTATTTATTAGCCTAATTAATATGTCTTGGACTATGGGATGAAACTGGAGTACTCTGAGGAATCCCATCAAGCACAGGCGACACATGCACACACACACACGGCCCTGAGGTGGGAATTGAACACAGACTGTGGAGGTGAAAGGTGACCACCAATAAGCCACCATCCCACCAATGTATAAACGTGGTTTGAACCATCAATCTCGATTCAAATGTCTGTTAGTTCATCAAGGCATCTGGAACCTGTGATATAAATCCAGGTTGAAAGGGTGAAGACACAGTACTTTGCTCACCTGAATTGAGTTACAGTATATTATTCTAAATATTATTGAGGCAGGACCAAAACTCCACGATCTGTAAAAGGACCTGGACTCTAAAAGTAACCCAGTCTCTCCTGGGTTGCATCAGATAGGTGTATTATAAATGATTTATATAAATGATACGTGTCTACACTTGTAAACTATTAAGGTAAACAGTCTTAAGTGTCGAATTAAGTTTTAAATGACGTGATTGAAATGGGGAAAAGTTCACTAGATGGAAGTTCAACATCATTTACTGATTAGACTAAATGCATGACCAAACCTTTTACCCCCTTAAAAAGTAACCTTTTACTTGTATAAAAATCTTAACTAATATTTCATTTGCTTTCAGATGGTTCAGATTAGAAAAATCTGCTGCATTGGCGCTGGTTATGTCGGAGGCCCAACATGCAGCGTCATTGCCAGCATGTGTCCTGAGGTCACGGTGACGGTGGTCGATGTGAACGAGACCCGAATCAAAGCCTGGAACTCAGACACTCTTCCCATTTATGAGGTAACTTCATGAGTCTGTTATAGGATTTGTAGCAAATCCGAGTGTTGATCTTTTATATGCTAATTTAATGTTTGATCAAACTTCATGGTCTAGCATTGATAATGTATTGAAATGTTTCTATATTCCCCTGGCCTTACTGTGATTTAAGGAGTTTAGCTCTCAATATCAAAGATTTATTAACACTTATACATTTTATCTTTAAGAAACTTTGTCACATCAGACTCTGCACTAGTTCTTTGTCTGGGATATTGACTAACAGAACTGTATGTTTTTGGTCTTTATGTTCCTTTTTTCATTCCTCCGTCTATGTGCAGCCTGGCCTGAATGAGGTCGTGTTGTCCTGCCGAGGCAAGAACCTTTTTTTCTCCACTGACATCGACTCGGCCATCAAGGACGCAGACTTGGTCTTTATTTCTGTGAGTTTAATGATTTCACATTACCTCTTGAGGAAAGCTTGTGTTATAAATAACTAAATATAAAACTATGTGCAGTCTACATATACAATATGATAATTCAAAGCATCTGCTTTTTCTCAGGTGAACACGCCCACTAAGACGTACGGGATGGGAAAGGGCCGAGCGGCCGATCTGAAGTTTATCGAGGCCTGTGCGCGGCGGATCGTCGAGGTCTCTGATGGTTATAAGATCGTGACGGAGAAAAGCACGGTGCCCGTGCGGGCCGCTGAGAGCATCCGCAGAATCTTCGATGCCAACACCAAACCCAGCCTTAACCTGCAGGTGTGTGCGTCCGAAATTGTGTACTTAAACAGGGTAAATAGGACAAAACGTCTCATATAGCTTAAGGAGGTTCAGTATCTCACTTGTTATATCTGTGTTCCAAAAATAAGAACGGACAGATAAGCCGTGAGACACTCAAGGCTGTCTTTGCAGAGAAACATTTTTTTTCTCTCACTGCCATCATGTACGTTCCTACACAGGTCCTAAAGGGACACAAGGGGAAAGAAAAATCTGGTGACTAAAAAGAAAAAAAAAAATAGTCCTTTTTATTTGCGAGAGCTTACAAAACCCAAAGCGACTCCTATACTCAGAGTTTCTAATTGATCATAGAAGAGAGAAGAGATTGTTGTAACCAATGAAAATGCAGGAGAAAAAAAATCTCAGATTTTCTAACTTCACATCATTAGCTAGCACAAAAACTTTGTGGGTCATGTGGGCACCTGGGAATGGGGTGCCCCCCCCCC